>JAPDOI010000127.1:0-530000 GCA_029168955.1 Aplectana chamaeleonis
ACGAAAGGGCCAGGCGGCTGGCCGTGCGGGGTTGGCGGCCTTACTGGAGAATGGGGTTTCGATTCGCGCGGGTGATTTACCGTGCAGCCTTCTCCATTCATCAGACTTAAATTATTGCGCGAACTCTATGTACCGCTTCTACAACTGTTAAGAAACAAAATATCATCGCCCTTGTCAAGCACCAGAAGAATGGTTCAATTTGAAGAAGCAGGTCAAGTTGTGAAGGCGCATAACGAATAAACAGAAATCACAACCTCACTCATTCGTGGGCTTCAGCACTGTTGTAACCAACGGTGGTAATTATAAGCCTTTAAATTTGATGTGTATCGTCCAATCACTAGATGGGGGAAAGCCGCGACGCTGTTTGGCGAGAAAAATTGCGAGCGGGAAAATAAAAGACGGATGGCTATTTATCCAGTGATTTCGCGCCCGATTGCTGAGCGCGACTTCCTACTTGAGAGACACTGACGATACATATAGTTTGCATGTGCAAGAGTGTCAATTGCTGAGAATCAAGCGAGAAGTTGTCAAGAATCTGGCGAGAAGCTGTCACGAATTCGTACACACAAAATCTGGACAGCTTCTCGCCGAATTCTCGGCAACATTTTTACCAGAGTTCCTTGTTGCGCGTTGGCGCAGATTTTATAGCATACATGCCCCGAGCTTGCGCAAAAGAGCAGTGGGGGATGCAAAGCATCATGGCGATCAGTGCTGACTGCATGTGCGTCATGACCATTTATGATGACTCGAAAACCTAAATTAACGCCAAAGTGTACGTCGAACACGCTACGTACGGTCGCCTAGAAGTGTCTAGTATACTGAAAGGACGACCGCTGCCGTCGACAGTCGTCTCGATTCAAATCCCTCTGACCATTGGGGTCGCCAACGCCGCACAGTTAATCGCAAGCGATTGTGTCCCGTCCATTGTCAGTTTGGCTGCAGCTAACAATGAATAAGAATCTGCGACACCGAATGCTGGAAACATTGTTCTGTTCTCGGCCAAGGATAGTTGTATCTACTGTGAGCGGAGCATTCGAGAAAAGTTCAGCGAAGTAATTTGTTTCTCAAGTGTCACAATACAATAAATAGTTCATTATTTTTAGGAAACGCCAAATGCATAAGAGCCTCAGCGACACCTCAACCCGTCAAAGAGAATGCTACTGACACCATAAAAGCTGCTAAAATCGACTGAACTAGGTCAGCAAGTCACAGACGGCTCGAATCCACTTATGCGTGAAAGTGAGCTACGCGAAATCAAAACAGTTTGTCTCCGACTTTCCCATTTGCGCCACTACGGTCACAAAATTTTGACGTATCTTTTTATATAAGGAAGGATGTGCGCCTGTGATGAGCTTCCAAAAGACTGAGGGTGGTATATACCATCTGAATTCGAGGAATCGCAACTGAAGATTGTGGCAGCAACTCGTGTGATTTTTGGAAAACGAGAACTGCATATTATGGATGGCAAAATCTTGTTCATCCTTGATTCTAACCGTTGGAGTGAAGTTTCACCCAAACTTCGCACAGGGACGTGTTAAGAATACTGAACAGAAATCTCATACGCGTAGGTCGATATTTCGAAGGTCACTATTGTGTCTTTCGCAATCAAGAAGCCCTGATGTCCAGTACCCGAAACTGGATACGTTGACCAAACTATCGTATACAAAAAGTAACCCCGGGGAGACAATTATGTTATTCACACCCCGCACGACTTAACTCACTGGACATGAGAGCATCACATCAGAACGCCTTCATGCTTCCACGGCAGAACGATGCGATAGTATGATGTTGTATATTATTCACCGAAAGCAGTTCAGCAGCACGCGTCTTACGTGAGCAATGGTGCATAGCAGAGCAATAATGTGAGCCAATTGATTATGATTTGAATTCAAACTATCAATTATCCAATCGGAGGATATTCTGATGAGTGAGATGAGCTCGACACTGTCGGGTCATAGCTAACTATATATAGTGAGAGCTGTATAAATCATATCTCATCCATGGTTGAGAAAGCTCCTCCCGATCAAGCCCAACTACTGATACAAAGCAACCTCTTGGCGTGAATCGGAGACTTGAAGACTGACAGTTCAAGTATGTATCACTTTCATGCGAAGTTAATAGCCAAAAAGTACCAGAATGAATGGTTTCAATCCATGCGTATCCTGGCGGGCCGAAGCCTCTTTCAACTTCCGACTGTCATCGCAAATCCCAAGGTGCCAGACCTGTAGATGTTGTCCGAGGTGAACAGAGCATTCGCGACTCATTTAGTTGATATTTGATGTGCTGATGATGTACACAGCTCAAACTACTAAAATTCAAAATGGTAATATTAGCGGTGAATTGACTGTGCTACCGAAATCTGAGCGTTTCCGCGAATCACCCATGAGACATTTCGCTGGATCATTTCTGCCCTGCCGTTGCCTGGATCCTATTGTGGGGACATTGAATGTGAGCTTGCCCCATAGCTCCGAGGAACTTGGGACTTACAGCGCTCGGGCTGGCAGCCAGTGGTGGTCCTTACGGGGCCGCGGGGAAGTGATGATGGGCTGCCGACTCGCGCCGACAGGGACAGGCCGGTTTTTTAGGGCTCCACCTCGCGGTGGAGGGGACATTAAACAACTGGAAACCCAGTCGTTACCACCAACTGCCAGGGACTGGGCACGCCCCGATCGCGCCCGCCTACAGGCTCGGCAGGAAACATGACCCCGAGTGACCTGCGACCGAGATCGTCGCTTTATACGACCCTCCCGGCCAATAAAACCACAAGCTGGCAGGGGTCTTATGACCGCCATGCGAGCTGCAGAAATGACCGTCATAAAAATTCTGCCTACCTAGTGAAAAAGACTCAGTAGCACAGTCGTAAACCGCCAGAACTACTGGTGAAATGTGTTTTTGAAAAGCTCCACCTCGCGGTGGAAGGGCCATTAGACGACTGGCAACCCTGTCGTCACCCCCCCCTCACTGCTAGATACTGGGCACGTCCTAATCGCGCCCGCGTACAGGCTCGGCAAGTCACATAGACCCGAGCGACCTGCGCCCAAAAACGTCGCATTACGCGACAGGGTGGATAAGTTTTGCATTAACCATTTCAAGACGCTTTCTCACGCTCTCATGACGGTTCTGCCTTAAGAGTTGTCTCTGTATAAGAACCGTGGTATTAAACTGCATTCAATCTACAAAACATTAGCCTACCCCCATCGTGTCGCCATGGAAGAACAAAAACCGCCAAATGCTAAGCGAACATGGAATCTGAACCAAATCGGACGTAGGCCGGATGACACTATAGTTCTACGGTGGGTTACTGTTGGAACACGGTAGTCTGGTCAACACCTCACATGCTCGAGTGTGACTTCTTCCAGAAGGATATTTTGGGTAGCGGACTTCTGAACCGAAAATGAAAGCGCCGCACAGAGTATAATACTGTCGTTTCTCGGAACCGACTTCCGGTCCGCAATTGCGGACTACGGCTGTTGCATCACGAGACACGTGATAACCCTGGGACCAAGTAGTCCCAGCACAATTGACACCCTATTGGGTGATGCAGCGGCTTTGTCCGCAAATGCGGACCAGAGTTTGGCTCCGAGAACGACAGTACGCGATTCAGCTATTTATCATAGTGCTAATTACTACGGGTATAGCGATCCTTATTTCCTAGAGCACCGACAAACGTACATGGGATTCCTGATCAGCACTCGAAGTAACCCCTTACACAATGGCTAGGTAAAGTGGGTAAAACTCGTTCCGGACTGTGCAGTGAGTAACGCGCTCTGCGGGCAATCGCTTCTATTCGCGCAAAGTCGACCATTCAAAAACTGCGGGTGCATGCACCGTGTGGGAAATAGCAGTGTTATATGACAGCTCAAACGGACTTCCATTAGTCTACTCTGATCTGAGGTTCCATCATTGGCCCATCCTTCTCCCTACATTTTTGGAAAATCAGTTCGCCGCACATCGCCTCCGTTTTTGTGGTTTGTGTTCCAATTCTTGCACTCCGCTTAGGTCTTGTACCCAAACTTGTGTTTGGGAGTTTGCAGAGTTGGCGTCGCAGCGTTGCTAACAGCGACTAGCAACGTTGGGGCGGGAGGGGGCGGATTTGATCACATTGGGAGGCAGAAAGATGTAAACGGAAAAAAGTGAGGCTAAAGCGGGCAAAAAAAGTTCAAAAAACAAAGCACATCTGCTTTAAAAAAAACAACCCAGGTTAATGCGAAATCTGGATTTCCAAAGGAAAAGGAGAAAATTAAAGAAGAAAGTAGATCACGCCCCAAAAGAGATCAAATGGGTAACGCCCACCGACACTCGCAAGTAACCATCACGGCGGCTGCGGGGTGTAACTCGCCCGAATGCGCGTGGCGCTCCTGGACTTTTGACAGAGGGTTGAAAACCCTTCAAGCGATTGAATCTCCAACATGAGAGTGGAAGCCTTCACAGCTCAGAAAGGGAAGCTAAACCCAATTTGGGTTGATCAACAGTTCTGTGAAGTAGACGCGGTAAACCAGTCGTCCGCGACTCCGGAAAAACAACTCGCCTTGGGAACACCACTGAACCGATTTCTTTCAGACAGGACCTTCCTTAACAAGGCCACTGTCGCAGTGGAGATGAGACACATGACAAAGGGACCACTCACGTTCGTATGAATGTAACGATACCATGAGATACGAAGAACGATTGGAAGGATTACGCAAGAAGCCTCACGGATGGTTAGCTTCGAGTCCCACCGGCCGAAGCGTTTACTACGACGCAATTTGAGAAGGTCATAAAGGATATGCAAAACTCAAAAGCTATTGGTCCAGACGGTGTGTCCTGCTGTCTTGAAAAAGATACCGAGTGAAATCCTCCCGCTTCTCAATGATTTGATAAACACCTCGTTCAGTTCGCGCACCATCCCGCAGAATCGGAAGATAGCTAACGTTGTGCCGCTACCCAAGCCGGGGAAACCTCAGGCTTCAGCCAAGGCACACAGACCCATTAGCTTGCAGTCCGCGTTCGCAAAGGTAGCCGAAAAACTGATCGTAAAGGACTTGGCGGAGCACAATGAGAAGCAAATGATTCAGCATGGATTCAAAAAGTTGCACTCCACCACGACAGCTCTGTCGGAAATTACTAGCTTTGCCATTGTTGGGTTCAAAGCCAAGGAGCCACAGAGAACTGTAGCTGTCACCTTGGACCTACCTCACTAAGACTTTCGACACACTAAACCTTGGAGTTTTGTCAAGGAACCTGCTTGATTCTTCAATATCGCAGTGGCATACGCGCTGGATATTGGCAGTCACTAAGGGAAGACGAGCTAGAGTTATGCTCCAGAACCACTTCTCGTGTAGTATTCCTATTGCACCTGGAGTCCCGCAAGGCAGCGTTTTATCGCCTGCTCTCTTCAGCCTGTACCTCGTAGACATGCCCGATCTTCTCCAGGATATGGTCGGGTATGCCGATGATACGACACATATGTCGGGATCTGGACATACATGTGGCCGCCTCCAAGATCAATGAGTACCTGATCACACTAAGAAGCTCTTTCCACTGCAAAATAATAGAGATCTCTGAGTCCAAATCGTCACTATCCGTACTCACAACGGATCCATCCAAGCACAGCGCGCACCCGCATGTCGAGTGGGACGGAGATCGATTATCTGCTGCTCACTTTCCCAACCTGCTCTGTCTGGTGCTCGATTCATCGCTCAAGTTTCATAAGAACACCGCGCAGAAGCAGGCCGTCGTCAAAGCGAAGCTTAATGTGCTCAGAGTCCTGAGCGGTACATCATGGGGCAGCAGCAAGGAAACTGTTATCACGACATACAAGACCATATTTCAGCCTGCTCTGGAGTACGCTGCACCGGTGTGGCAGCACTTGGTACCAGAAACTTCCTGAACCAATATGCAGCGTGTGCAGAATGCCGCACTTCGTATGGCTACCGTATGTGCAAGAAGTTCCCCAGTCGAGCACTTGCATGCGGAGACACGATTATTACCAGTAAAGGAGCACTGTCAGCTCCACACCCAACAATTATTCATCAATATCGTAAAGCAACTCATCCAACCCTCATAAAGAATGTCGAATCCCGTTAGAGAGAGAGAGAGACACTCACATCTGAGAGCCATTCTCCGATGCTACAAGCAAACTCAATTTGCAAAGACGGTCCGACTCACACCAAGAACGACTCGATTTGTTGCGCGAGGAGCACACGCAGATCGTACGGTGTCATCTAAAAAAGGCGACGGTTAATCCCATCCTGGGAGTGGTGCCGCCCCAGTTCTGCACATCCGAGTCTCAACTCGGATTGAGGGCCAGATGCGCCCCGTCACTCTACTATGCCTAGAGCCCACGTCAGCAAGATTGACAGCAGCAAATCGGATGTTTGCCCGGACTGTGGTTGCCATGGCCACGATACGGCACATTAATTTCATTGTCGGAAGAGACCCCCACGCTGACCACAATGGACCTATGAACGAATCCACTAGTGGTCACCCAGTTCCTCAACCTATGACAAAACCCTCGACGTGGCTGCAAAAAAAAGAAGAAGGGACAGTTTTCAGCTTCAACCTCTACTTCACGCACCGGATCCCAGTACAGGCGAGACGCTGGAGGTCTGAGAGAAAAAGGGACTAACAAGAGATATCGAAATAGTTTTTCGTCCACGACATTCTTGAATTCAGATATTAGCTGGTGGGGATCCCGACTTCAAAGCCACACAAATAAAGCAGTAAACAGAGTATGATCAAACATACCGGTAGAGTACAGGTGTGGCGTCTCGCAACAAATTATCCCAGTATCATTTGCTCTGGCGGGCATTGCAGTATCGGATCGGAATTCGCCCAGATCTCCTTATTTCAATGGATCCGTTCGGCCTGAACGAAAATACCGTTAAATTGAGAAACAAATTAACAAAACTAGACACAGCAAATCAATCAATGCAATCTATAGCTCGCAATGTGGAATGTGTAGGCAAAAAGTCATTTGTTATTGCAGGACATTCGTTGCGGTTGTTGATGCATGGATTTCTTTCGAAAATCAGAACGCCTCAAAGCTCTTCTTGATGATATGTTCGCCTCAGCTGATTAAAATTGAACTGAATTGCCCTGAAGTCAACTGAATTGCTGCGCTGAGTTCATAAGAAACGAATGGAACACAGAGAGGCAACTTTCCTTGACGCGATCGTTCTTCTCGACTCCTGTGAGGTTGACGATTCCTTTGAGGAATAGGATAGTCATTCAAGGCTGCAACCTACGGAGTATCGTGAGGGGCACAGTTACAAAAAACGACGTCATTCTCGTCAACATCCTAATGAAAACTTTAAACGACAACTCGTGCGGAATAGACTCTACGACAAACGTTGCTCATCAAATAACTGCATCATCTGCCCAAATGGAAAGATCGGGGACTGTGCAACAACAGGCGTTATCTACCAACTAGAATGCCTTGCCTGCGGTTCCACCTATATCAGTGAGACTGGGAGGACGCTATCAATACGAGTTAAGAACATCTGGCGGGGAGAAGACGAGCAAACCTCTCAACACACCACTTGGCAGGCACAGAAATGATTCCCATCACGGGGTTCATTACGAGTAAAGTGCACGATCTTATCAGTTGAGACGAACATACCATCAAGAAGAACTTTGGAGGCGTTCTAGATTTTCGAAAAAATCCATGCATCAACAACCGCAACGAATGTCCAGCAATAACAAATGACTTTTTGCCTTACATTCCACATTGCGAGCTATAGATTGACCATTTATCTGAGTGTTTAACGCGCTTTCATATTACGCGCCTTGCTACCTGGTGCCTTCATTCCCGGCTACTCGCACCTCTATTATCACAATCGTAGGTGCGAAGCGGTTGTTTTTCGGAAATTTCTACTTCGAAAATGAAGAAATCATTCTCAAAACCACACCGCCTCTATGATAGTGATACAGAAAAATGCGAGTAGCAGGGAAATGGAGGTTACGTTCATTCCTACTTGGTCAGTCGAGAGTGGTTTACCCCATCGCCGGTGGAACAAGGAGTGAGTGCCTCAGATTGAGGGTTTTTCGGCGTGGCTCTGAGAAAGCACATCGAAAATGCCTCGGTGGTTTGGGCGCTTGGTCGGGTAGTGTATATTCTGATCTTGCACCGCGCTCAGGCCTCTGAAGACGACGGTGACGTCGAAAAGTCAAACCGCTGAAGAATGTTCCATCGTAACCACCTCGCAGGGCTCAAGTATCAGAAAACATCTGCCATTCCAGTGCCGAGGTTCCAAGAAGAGAAGTTGGGAACAATTGATAATAATGATCACGAATGATCACGTCGTAACGTGCTTAACACGTGCACAGCCGATATAAAGGCGCCTCATCTCACTCTCGAGTCCTCATTCGGCATTCTAATGCCGGCCCTGGAAGGTGACTTCGAATCACTCTCCGGAGGCCAGCATATTTTGACCGTTTTTGACAGACACAGCACGTTTTGCAGGTTAAGCGAATATCCAGATAAAACGGGTTTGGTACTATCGTTGGGCGAACTAGGTTTGAAGTGAATATCAACTGATGCTCTTGGGGACGCCGAGTCCTCATCTGTTTCGCGGCTTCGTTTCCAACCCTCGGAAAGGGGACTATCTCAGACGGGGGGAGGGGGGCAACCGAGATTTTCATAGAAATGAATGAAAAATCTGATAAAGGATGCTTGATGTGCTATCAACCATTGTTGTTGATGAAATTCTTTAGAAATACTTCGATTGATAGCATTATAGATCGGTGGTTCATTTCATTTGACTTGAATCTTGCCCCCCCCGTCTAGGATAGTCCCGGAAGAGTTGTCATGGGCGTAACCGTGATGGGCCTCGTCTAAATCAGGGTAACGTACCCAGGACCTAACCCGCGTTCAGGGAGCATTTCCCCGCCCTCAAAGGCAGTGTTCAAGATGAAAACGGTCTTCGAGTTTTCACAAGAAATCAGAATGTACAGGGGGCCCTTTGCAAGGTGCTATGTGTGGGGAAGGGGGCACTATGGCGCGATGGACTTGGCCACGCCCATTTTACTGGGCCGCACTAAATTTGAGCACCTACCCCGGGGTTCCCTCCTCTGCCAAAAACAAGAGAGGCAATGGCGCACGGAAAAATGAGCGGGGCCAAGGGCGATACAACAATTGCCCCCTTCCCCACATAGCACCCTTTGCAACAATAATGATGAAAGAACGATTAACTCAGGTATTCAGGACGACGGCCGGCGAACCTTTCCCAGATGGCCCGCGGTCTCCGTCCTCCGTCCGCCCGCTTTTGGTTCGCCGGCCAGCCGTATGTCGACGGCCCGTCGACCTTTGCCAGATGGCCCGCGATCATTTGTATGTATTGTTTTACCTCAAGCATGTCACCCCGGCCACAGCAGAGAAACACCCCGCCTCGGTCCGCCGCATTCTCTGGTGAGGAACCAACCTCCCCGCGGATTACGGCGAAACCGCCTCCCCAGCTGTGGAGATACCCCTATCCCTCAGCGGTCAAAATATGCTGAGGTGCGTTCCAGAACGTTCCCACGACGCCGTGGAGGACAAACAGCATTTCCATGAACAAATTTGCTTTCCATGGATGCGAATTATGACTGAAAACTGCTCCCTCGTGGCCGTGGCTACGATTCCATGGGGAAAACGCGAAATGCCGGACCCGCACCGATTGCCAACACATGCGTCGAATGCAGTGTTTGGTGGTGTGATTGCACAACCCAACAGCAGATGCTACGCCTAAGTTATTGATTCCACCACAAATCATGGTAGAACCACGAATTCATAGGCGGAAACGCTATTTGTGAAGATAGATGTTCATTTGATACGCTACTTATAAGGCCCCGGTCATAGTCGGTGGTTCTACTGAGTCCCACCGGGTCGATACGCATCGAATTCGTGGGAAAACGGGTGCAAAAAAATCAACCCACTGGAGTCCCACTGCGACCGTCTGATGCCCACCGCAATCCCCGGTCGATACTGATGGTTCTCATGCGTACAAGGGCGGGGCCGATGCACCGACTGAGTCCCACACCGAACTCGAATTACTAAATCACCTCGATGTTGAATGCAGCCCCGTTTCTGTGTATCGCATGGGCAGGCTAGGTGGTCGTCCCCGTTTGGTTAAGATTGTGTGCCAACCACTCACCATGCGAACCTTGTATGTAATAGAGCTCATTGGTTAAAGTCGTTTCACACTAAAGGGTTGTACATTAGGCACTCGCTGACGAAAGAGGAATTGGAAAAGCGTAAGGCGGAACGCCGCAATGTCGGCGCCCGCGGCCCTTTCTCTTCCATCTTGTCAACGAGTGACCCGGTGGCTACCCCCTCTATTCTGTCCCTAGGTGACCCAGCCGTTACGAGCTCGGGAAACTGCTGAACCATCCCCGGATAAACTCGTGCCGTCTTACATGTATCGTCACCAATATTCGTTCTTTGGTCAAAAACGTAGATGCGGTGAAATTCGTGCTCCAGAAGTTCGACACGGATATTATCTCTCTAACTGAAACATGGTTAGTTGATCTCACTACTGGGTGACTGGTGCTCGCATTACGAGGTTTTGAGGTCTGACCGTCTTCGCAAAAAAGGTGGGGGAGTTCTTTTCATGGCTAGAAAGCTCTTTTGTCCAGTTCTTGTCTTTCAGGAGTCCGTCCCTGATGCTTATGAAATCCTTTGCACTGACTTGGAAATTGATTTAAAACCTATACGTTTTGTAGTTGTGTACAGGACACCATCTTGTACTTCGAACTTGTCTGAGCAACTGTATAATACCATCGGCGACCTTATTTCTTGTAGCTGGCCTTCAATCATCACAGGCGATTTTAACCTCCCGGATGTCAATTGGAATGAACGATCTGAGTTTGCCAATGTGAGTTCCATCTCGAGAAGCTTTTTAACTGTGTGCTCGAGTCATAGCCTTGAGCAATATGTCAGGGCGTCGACCCGTGGTGGTCATGTTCTTGACCTAGTTTTGTGTAATGATAATTGTATGGTAAATTCTCTAAGCATATCTCCACCGCTGGGCTCCAGTGACCACTCTACCGTTCATTTTGCATTAAATCTTCCAAGGCGGGATGCTCCCGTGGTGTATAGAAGAAATTTCAGCAAAGCAAATATTGATGCTATTCGCAACCATCTACTAAATGTTGACTGGTTTGGTTCCCTGAGCACTGTTCCTAGTGTGGATGAAAAGTACGAGCTTTTCCTTTCTATGAACCATCCTTTCTACTGCATTGATACTTTCGTTCCTCTTGAACCTTCCTGCCGTGGTAAACTGAAGCTTCCAACGCACTTATCCGCGCTTGAGCGGTTGAGATCTGAGGCTTGGCGTTTGTCTAAAATTCACGACTGTGCTGACGTCTGGGAGCGGTTCAAAAGTATCAGTGAACGTTTTACTCGGAAATTGAAGAAGTATAATAACCATATTGAGAAGAAAGCTGTCGAGTCAAATGATAAACATTCCTTCTTTAGATTCATCAACTCTAAACTCCGAGAAAAACCAGGTGTTGGGGTCCTTAAAAGCCCTAGTGGCACATTGGTGAGGAATGCTGGGAATAAAGCTGAGTTGTTGGCGGACGTTTTTCAAGAGTCGTTTTCTGACTCATCTCCGGTGGATACTCGACCTGTCTCCAATTGTTTCGCCCTTTATGGCCGATTCCTGTTGGTTTCACAAGGACGAGATTATCAAGGAACTTCTAGCCTGGCCTTCATCCAATTCTGTGACTCCCGACGCCTTACCACTTAGCTTCATCAAGCAGGTCGTTCTTGTTATTGCAGGTCCTTTGGAGTACATTTTCAATCTGAGCTTTATGTCTGGAGAGGTCCCCCTCAAATGGAGGCAATCGTTTGTTACCCCTATTCCTAAAAAACCCCCTTTCACTGACCCTGCTAATTTCAGGCCAATCAGTATAACATCTATCTTCTCATGGCTGTTCGAAAAAATTCTCAAAAAACGAATCGTAACTCATTTGGAATCAAATCAAGTTATCTCTCTCTTCCAGCATGGTTTCCAGAAAGGTAAATCTACTGTTACGTCATCTAATGAAGCGCTTAATAAATGGACAGCCCTTCTTGACGATGGAAAGAGTGTAGACGTTATCTATTTTGATTTTGCCAAAGCTTTTGATAAGGTTCCCCATGACAAGTTGTTGCAAAAACTTTTGATGTTTGGGATTCATTGGCAAAGGAAAAGACGAAGGTTCTCCACTTGGGTCATAGCAATGCTAACAGTAAATATATTGTCGATGGTTGTCAGATCCAGGAAGTTGATGAAATAACTGATCTAGGGTTCATTATTACTACAAGTCTGAGTTTTGATAAGCACTGTGAATCTATCGCGAAGAAAGCAACTTTTGCTATGAATAATATTTTTAGAGGTTTGTCAACTTGCAATCCATCTGTGCTTATCAATGCTTATACCACGTATGTAAGGCCTCTACTCGAGTACGGTACCCCGGTTTTCAACCCCGCCAAACTCAAGAATATAAACAGATTGGAAAGATACAGAACAAATTTACTAGAAGAAGTTCTGATCAGACGGTATGGCTTTATCTATGGGCAAATGCCTTCCGCTGCTGACAGAAACGAACTCTTTAGTCTCGAGCCTCTGATTCTCAGAAGGAAGAAAAATGACCTATTTCTCTTCCATCAAATCCTTTTCAACGTAAACTTTGGTCTAAGGCCTGGGGATTTCGTAAGAACGAGAGACTCTGTCACTCGGGGAGGGCCGATAAAATTCCATCGCACCGTGTCTAACCTTGAATGTCGACGCTACTTTTTCACGAATAGGGTTATTCCATTATTCGAGGATCTCAGTAGAAATGATAATATTCCTGTCGAATTTGGTGCCTTCAAAAACTTGGTACGAGTAAGCCTGGCTCCTGGGGGGGGGGGCAGCCGAGTATCCCTCCGTAGCGCTTGGATTACTCGAAATCCTGCTCTTCTCTTTTGACTATTGTTCGTTCCAGTTCAGTTGGTTACAATGTTTACATCTTTGACTACTTCGTTTGAGGTTGTTTTTTTGTCTCATATATTTTTCTTTTTTACTTTCACATGAGTAACTTGTGTAATAAATAAATATATATATATATATATATATATATATATATATATATATATATATATATATATATATATATATATATATATATATATATATATATATATACATATATATATATATACCTTGATGATCCATCTTCACTGCGCGTCGCCGCCGTGTGGACCACATCTCAACCAGCTCGACCGATCCCGAGCAAGGGACATCCAGTGATGGTGATTTTCAGGAAGACCTCGCTCGGTGCAGAACGTCTTGACTCTGCCTGAAAATACAGAGTTCCATCTTGTGGGAGGACGGCCTAGAGGCCGGTGGCAATCACGTGGTAACCAGACTGTTGTACGGAGGCTCCATCGGTCATCCATGCGGCGCAACACGTGTCCTGCCCATCGGTGTTTAGACTGGGCCATGAACAGAAGAGGGTTCATTAACTGCGACTGCTTTCGAAGATCGGCACTGCGTAGGCCACCAGCTCGCTGGGCACGACGATTAGTCTTCAGTAGTCTGCGTTCCAAGGCCCTGTGAGCTGTCCTTATAGCCTGTGTGGTCGCCTTCGTTTCCGCCCATGTCTCGGTTCCATAGCACAGCGCAGGTAGCACCGTGGTGTCGAACAAACGTGCTCGTGTCTTCACATCCCGCAATTTGTCTGTCACTTCCACTATCGATCCAAGTGCAGACCAGGCCGCTCGTCGTCTCCGTCCGATCTCCGTAGACAAGTCGTTTTGCATGTTCACCTCTCTTCCGAGATAGACGTAGCTGTTCGTAGTGGGTAGGGAGTGCCAGAGAGACGAATGGGGCTGTCGTCACACCACTGGTTGCGCATCACTTGGGTTTTCCCTTAGATTCATTGTAAGGCCAATCGCTTTTCCTGCAGCGTCCAGTTCGTTAAGCATTCCTTCGACTTCTGCGGAAGACAGAACCCAGCAGCACAATGTCGTCAGCGAAGCGCAAGTTGGATAGTCTGCACCCGTCTATGAGGATACCTTTCCCCTCCCAGTCGATGTGGCGCATCACGTCTTGTAACGCGGTCGTGAACAGCTTCGGCGAGATGGTATCTCCCTGTCTGACACCCTTTCCAATCGACACCTTCAGTTTCCTCTCGAATAGTTGAATAATGGTGTTGCTTCCGTTGTTGCACTCTTCCAATATTCTGATGTACTGAGCGTCTACACCAGCGTGGATGAGAGCGTTAAGAACAGCCGGGACTTCAACCGAATCGAATGCCTTGGTATAGTCCACGAAGACGAGCGCTAGAGGTAGATGGTACTCCCTTGTCCGTTCAATGACTTGCGATAGCGCCTGAATGTGATCAAGACAGCAGTAAACCTTACGGGAAGCCTGCCTGTTCTCTGGGCTGGAAGTCGTCCAAAGCCTTCTCTATCCTGTTCAGCAGAATCTTCGTAAAGACCTTGTACGGCACTGAGAGTAGAGCGATTGGCCTGTAGTTGTTGATGTCATCCCGATCACCCTTTTTGAATAGGAGAATCGTTCTTGACGATTTCCACTGCGCGGGAACTAATCCTTGCGCGAGGTATCTGGAGAAGTGTTCCGCAAGAACTTTCCATAAAGGTGAACCACCCGCTCTGAGGGACTCGGTTGTAATGCCATCTGGTCCAGTAGCTGTGTTTTCCTTCATCCCTTTGACAGCAAAAGCAACTTCACTCTCAAGGATTGGAGGCGGGTCATCTGCTATTGCAGGTAGTGGGCTACGCGGCACGGACAGTGTTGAGTTGAAGAGATATATATATATATATATATATATATATATATATATATATATATATATATATATATATATATATATATATATATATATATATATATATATATATATATATATATATATATATATATATATATATATATATATATATATATATATATATATATATATATATAAAGAACGACCAGAGATGAGCAAGCCGGTTTTCGACCTGGAAGATCGACCATCGACCAAGTGTTCGTCGTGAGAAGACTTTGAAGCCGCGTTCGACTCTCCTCATCGTGATCGATTGCTCAATGCTCTGCGAGCAGATGGAGTCCGGAAAAGTATGTTCGGTTAATCGAGGACATGAACAAAGGAACAACAGCAGCAGTTCGTGCACCTGTCGGATTTACGTCAGCTTTCGAGGTGAAAACAGGAGTAAGGCAAGGAGCCGTTGCAGGACCTTTTCTTTTCAACTTCGCCGTTGATGACATCATGCGTAGAGTTGCAGAACAGTTTCCTGCGGATGTGATCCTAACACCATCAGGACGCTCCCTTGTCGACTTGGAGTATGCCGACGACATCGTGTTATTCGTTGAAAACAACGCAAAACTGCAAAGGATTGTGAACCTCGTTTCAAAGTATGCCGCAGTCCATGGGCTTCGTCTTCGTCCCGACAAATGCAAGCAGATGTGGGTCTCTCAGAGGCCTTCAACGGGAGTTTGTGTGGGTGGACAACGTATCGAACTGGTGGACGATTTCTGTTATTTGGGCTGTTTGCTGAAGAACGATGGTAGTTATGCAGCGGATATTCGACAACGATGTGCGAAAGCTACGTCTGCATTTAATTCTCTGACCAAATGTTTGTGGTCTACCACCATCGCGAAGGAAGTCAAATTGCGCGTCTACCTATCCGCTACTCGCCCTATCATGATGTACGGATCGGAGACGTGGGCAGCACCGAAGACGCAGATGGAAAGATTGGATTGCACGGAGAGGAAGCTTTTTAGGCGTTTGCTTGGATATTTCTGGCCGCGTGTATGCCATAACGAAGACCTTTACAAGGAAATCGACGCAGGACATCAACGCTTGACACGAGGGAGGTGCCAACATCTCCTAACGCCATCTCAAGCAGCAATGGAAAGTCGACTTCGACTGCTCGGGCATATACTAAGAAGAACGCCGGATGGTCTTGTACAACACGCTTCAAGAATGCTTCCAAATCCTGTTTGGAAACGGCCACCTGGGCGTAGGCGAAAGTTTTGGACGGATGTGGGTAGAGAGGATTTGAAGTCACTCGGCATCGAAAGACAGTTCAGGCGCGATGTTTCGTTTCGCAGGAAATGGAATAGTGACAGCTGGATGGAGTGTGTTCAAATTGTGGCTGAAGACCGTGAAAAATGGACACGGCTGACTACTAGGACGGCACAACTCGGTGAAGATGCGGAATGACCTCGTCAGGCGAAAGCAAACCGATTAAGTCAAGTAAGTCATCCCATGTGACCACAGCACGACGACTAATCGACGTCACATGTTATATTTTTCGTCAACGACATCCTTGAATCCATATATTAGCTGATAGGGATTAGGAGCCACACAACTTCGTTATTGACGAACCGCTTTAGGCGACGATTTCTCGGTACGAAAGGGAGTCACCAGAGTACTTACACACACACACACTTCCCCTATGACGACGAGAAGGTTACGAGACCTTGAGCAAACACGCTGGGATGGGATCTGGGTTGGGCAGGCCAGAGTCCAGCGAAGCGTTGCGTAATTTTTCGAAATCGAAGTGACCACCCGCCATCAAATTTTTTTCCAAAATCCAAAATTTTTGCGATCACCCCACCGAAGCGCGATTCCTGGGAAGTTTATATTTTATTATTAAAACTGTCAAACGCCCGAATTCCGCTCAGTTGTGTCGCGCTCAAGCGTCTAAAACCTGAGCAATGCTACGATCCTTCCCTTTGAAGACCAAAAAATCGCGAATTTTCGAGATATCTTCACCAAATTTTCATTTTTGGTCCGAAAGTTCGGCGATCCCCACCTTAAACTCATTTTCGAGCCAAAATTTCTGCGACTCCCCAACCACCGTTGCGGAATTTAGCAGCCCAGCTGACCCTGCAAAGGTGGAGTATTGTCACCAAGCCTATTCTCTCTATATCTGTCCGATATTCCGAGGCCATCGCCTAAGATACACTTATGTATGTATGCGGAAGACATCACTATTGTGTATACTGACCCTGCTATTTACCGTGCCGTTGCGGAGATGAACAAATACCTTAGCAATGTGGCCGTATTCTTGGAATCAAAACAGTTAAAGTCTCTCCTACCATGTCCAGCATTACTCTTGCACCACTGCTACGGCTGAACACAAACTGCATCCCAAGGTTCTCTGGGGAGGAAATCTGCTGCCCTTACCTGAGCATCCTCGTCTACTTGGTGTGTTCCTGAACCCTTCAGTGCGTTTTTATTAAAACTCACGTATTCGAGCTGCTGCGGCCAATGTGCGTAATAATATACTCCGCGCTCTTAGCCGTATGCATATCGCCCCCGGCCGGGGATGAGGGCCCCCGACACGGGAGAGGGGCACCCGCCGGGGGCTCCCGCGATGCACACTGTTTTGGGAGCCCCCGGTGGGTGGCCCCATCTCCCCGGCGGGGGCC
Organism: Aplectana chamaeleonis; assembly: GCA_029168955.1. Classification (NCBI taxonomy): domain Eukaryota; kingdom Metazoa; phylum Nematoda; class Chromadorea; order Rhabditida; family Cosmocercidae; genus Aplectana; species Aplectana chamaeleonis. The sequence goes on from JAPDOI010000127.1 coordinate 17,391, forward strand.
CCCAACGTCCCCCTTCTTCTTCTTCTTTGCAGCCGCAGGAAGGTTTTCGTCAAAGGTTCAAGAAACGGGCGACTGAAACCGGATTCGTCCACAAATCCATTGTTGTCAGAGTGGTCGGCCTCTTTGGGCAATCAAATAGATGTTCAGCTGTGTGGCCACGGCTACCACAGTCCGGGCACTCGTCAGGCTTACTGCGATAAATCTTATGCAAGTATGACATCAGCATAGGGGAATGACCGCAGCGTAACGAGGCAAGGGTACTTCTAGCCCGCCTACCGAGTTCCATCTCGGTGTTGCTGACTACAGGTGATACGACCCCCAATATGGGATTGACGGTCATCCTACTCAAGTGATCCCTGATGAACTTGGTGTGCTCCGCACGTAAAAGACGCAGACGATCCAGTTGGGAGTCCGTCCATCTTTGTATATTGACTTCCTCGGGAGCGTCCGCAAAAGGCCTTCCAATATGTCTCTCTCTCACGGGATTCATGATCTTTCTTAATGGGTGGTCAGGCTGCTTGACAATGTTAATAACCAGTTGCTGCGCTTGGAGTTGGCAGTGCTCCTTAACCGGCAGAACTCGGCCCTCAGCATGAAGATGTTCCACTGGGGTGCTTTTAGCACACCCTGTAGAAATCCGAAGTGCAGCATTTTGAACTCGCTGCATTTCTGTCCACGATGAATCCGATATCATGTGCTGCCATACCGGTGCAGCGTACTCCAGCGCCGGCTGCAATATTGCCTTGTAGGTGGTCAAAATTGTCTCTTTGCTACTTCCCCACGACGTTCTTCCCAGAGCTCGTAGAACGTTGAGCTTTGCTTTCACTGTAGCCTGTTTCTGCTCAGTATTCTTGTGGAACCTCAACGAAGGATCCAATACTAGGCCGAGCAGCTTAGGGAAACGTGCGGCAGGCAGACGAGCGTCTTCCCAATTCACAACGGGGTGAGCGCAGTGTTCCTTAGGGTCAGTGGAGAAAACTGATACAGATGATTTAGCGGCAGAGACAGTGAGCATCATATCATCGAGAAAGCTCTTCAGAACGATGAGGTAGCTATTGATCTTGCGTGCAGCTATATTAATGTCTCTGTCTCGGCACAAGATGGTGATGTCATCCGCATACGCAACGACTTTGATGTCACTTGGGGGGACGGGCAAATCTTCCAGGTAAAGACTGAACAGAGCAGGCGATATGACTCCTCCTTGAGGGACACCGGCAGCGATCGGGATGCTATTAGAGACATGTCCCTGAAACAGCACTTTTGCTCGGCGCCCTTTGATGAGTGCGGTAATCCATCGCTTCTGCCAAGGCGGGATGGTGGACCTCAATAGCTTCTCAGACAGTATGCCCAAGTTGACAGTGTCAAACGCCTTCGTGAGGTCCAGGGCTACTCCAACAGTGCGTTGAGGCTTTCCGGCGTTGAAGCCATCCAAAACATAGCTCACAATCTCCAGCAGCGCCGTGGTGGTTGAGTGTAATTTGCGGAATCCATGCTGGTGCTGCTGATTGTTATTATGCTCGGCCAGCTCCTTGACGACCAGTTTCTCAGCGGCTTTGGCGATTGGTGATAAAAGACTTATTGGCCTGTATCCCTTAGCCGTGGAGGGCAATTTACCTGGCTTGGGCAACGGAATGACGCTTGCCATTTTCCAGTCTTGCGGTAAGATGCACGTTCGGAAGGATGTGTTGATGACGTCAGCCAGAATTGGCATAATCTCACTCGGTAGTTTCTTCAATACCGCTGGACTAATGCCATCCGGCCCTACAGCCTTCGAGTTGCGCATCTCTTTAACCACCTTTTCAATATGCTCGGGCGTCACAGCTTCTGCTTCATCCATAAGTGGTAACTTACAGAGCTCTCTTACAGTCACTCGGTTCTGCTTCCCTCTCTTAGCCTGAGTTATGAAAAAATCCATTCCGAGAGCAGTTGCAGCCCCCTGCCCCGACTTGAAAACTCCATCCTCGAACTCGATCGTGGAATATTTGGTGGAGGTGCTCTTGCCCGAGATCTTCTTTAGAACTTTCCAAGTTGACGCTCCATCACTCTTGAAATTCATCTTCTCCGTAAATTTCTCCCAACACTCCTTCTTGTGCTTGTCCAGATCTCGCTTAATCTCGCTATCCAGCTCAGCAATGGTCGGATCCAGGTGATCTACGACTCTCTTTGCATCCCTTGTCCTTATCTTCTCCAAGATTTCCCTGGTGACATTGGGAAAGAAGGTCTTAACTCGGCCCTCCGGAATAGCTGCTTTCATGGCCTTGCGAATCGCGTCAGTCAAGTGACGTTCCTTCTGGTGCACGTTTCCATTCCATGGGTAGTCATCCACCTGGCGAACTGCCACCTCCCTAAACAAGCGCCAGTCTGAAAGGCAAAGATTCAGATAAGACCTTTGACGGATACCTGAATAAGGAGCAAGAGAATTAGAGAGATCAACATGGACAAAGACGGGGATATGATCGCTGGACAGAGTTGTAGCGGTTGACCAAGAGCAGGCGCTGGAGAGATTAGAAGATACAAAGAGATGTCTGGACTAGAGGATCGGCCGTTGGCCGGGAGACAAGTGGGCTGATCATCGTTGAGAATGACCAGATCGCACTCCTCCGCCCATTCTTCGACGTCTTCTCCTCTAGCGTCAGTGTCAAGCGACGAGCAGAATGTATGAGCATTGAAATCGCCTGCAAAGACAACAGAGGGTGAAAGGGAGCAGTCGTACAGCTGCTTGAGTGAAGGAGTGGGGTCATAAGATTGGGGACAGGACGTGGTAGGAGGGATATAAATATTAAAAAGAGATAGAGGTGTTTTAAGAGGGAGGTGGATAGGTAGGCACTCAAGAGTACCGTCCGATGGGGTGTTTGGTACGATATGAGAGGGTAGATTTGATAATACGAAAGTGGAAACTCCTCCGCCGTGAGATGACCTTGGAGCATGATAAGCAGTATAGCCAGGAATGTTAGGGTGACGAGCGGTAGTAGAAGGAGAAAGCTTTGTTTCCTGAACCATTATGAAATCAGGATGATGAGTACGAGAAAAAAGAGAGAGTTCAGACAACTTGGGACGAAGGCCATTGAGGTCAATATGTACAATAGAGAGGGGGCGGTTGGTGAATGAGGAATCAGAGTTGCTGGGGGCAGAGCAGAGAACTCAACGGAAGGAAGAGTCGTGATGCCTCGCAGAACTGAGACCCGAACAGGAGAGATGCACCCACCTTTGGCATCCGAAGCACTGGACGCTTGTTTTACTCCATGTGACATCCTTACCGCACGTGGCGCATGGGTACTTCTGAGCGGGTCCTGGATTCCTCTCGACGCCGGCCACTTGTAGTAGAATCCTTAGGAGAGCTGCAGCCAGCCAGCATCTCTCCCATGACAAAAACCCTCCACGCGGAGGGGTTGACGTCGGTTTGCACGGAGGTGGTCTTCTTTCCTCCACACTGCCACGGCACGAACGTACGACATCTCGGCAGCAACGCCCCCCCACTCCGGACTAGGGGGAGATGGAGAATTTCAGCATTCTTGAGCAATTTTTTTCTGTTGTGTACAGTTTTTCGGATGATATCCTCCATTTCAGAGAAAAATGATTTTTTTTTTCATTTATGCAGCTATGTTACATTTTTCCAGCAAAAAAAACTTCTATAAGATGAATTTTCCTGTTTATTCACCACACTTGATTTAAGTTCCAAGAATTGATGTTCTCAGTTTTTTCGTCTTTTCATTTTTTTTGCAGTTTCAACAGAATGGAATGTTTTTTGTAGTCAGAATCCAAAACAAACCGCATTAGAAAATTGTGTTTCTGCAGCTTATCGTAGGTCTAGGGTTGGGTTGCTTATCATGCTCCAATCGTATCGCGTCAAGAATGCGACCTCCGGTGGTTATTCGCATTTTACTCTTCTACCTACAGACGTGACGGCTTTTTTCCAAAAAAAAAACAGAACTCTTCAAAATTGATAGTCTTGAATTCCGTTCATCGCTAACTCCATGAACTATGAAAATATATTTTTCAAAAATATTTTTTCTTAACCATGAAAAAGTACTAGAATACGATGGAGAAGAAGAAATGCATTTCCACATTATCATGATCTCCCCTCCATCACGATATGCAGCTCAAAGAACAAAAAAAGCCGCATAAAAATCTTTAAAAATAGAGGGCGCGCAAGTGACACCATCACTCCGCAATGCACACAACATTTCATTCAACGCCAAGCAACTTCTTCAGCGCGGGAAGTCTCCCGGCGGGGAGAGTGAGGGGGTCCCCCACAGTGCACCGCAGGGCTTCCCCCGTTCTCCCCGCCGGGAAACTCCCCGAGTGGGGACGGGGGCTCCCATTCTCCCGCTGGGGGCGATATGCTTGCGGACTCTGACAGGTACTACAAGGGGAAGCTCAGAGGAAGTCTTGCGTGTCACGTACAAGGCGATGATACAGCCCGTACTGGAATTTGGAGCCCCGGTCTGGTCAAGGCACTTGACCGAAATGTCCTGGAGCAAGCATCAGCGAACACAAAACGCTGCTCTACGCGTGCTCACTGGATGCCCAAAATCCATTCCTGTATCCCACCTACATCAAGAATGTGCACTACTTCCTGTAAAACAACATTGCCAACTGTAGACACAACAGTTCCATATTGGTATAGTCAGGAATGTCACTCACCCCAACTATCCCCTGCTGTCATCCGACCCCCCCCCCTCAATCCCGTAATATCCAAGCACCGTTGTATGCTGGTGTCTCTGTCACTTACCTCCAACGCTTGGCCACCTCAGAGCTAAACCGTAAGAGGCTGCTGCAGATGGAGCACACCAGATTCCTCAGTAAATACCTCTCCCATGCTTCTCCCAATTCTATACTCGATGGTGTACAGCCCAAGCTCGATGATAGTGAAAAAGACCTACCAAGACGCTCTCAAGTAATTTTGGCATTTCTCGAAGCTTATGTCTATAGGAACAATCCATCGGTCCCCGACAAATGTCCTGACTGCCACGGCTCAGGGCATGATTCATTACAATTATTTTCATGCCCAGCTCGACCAACTTCTCTGACAGCTCTGGATATGTGGTAAAGCCGTGAGATGTGACCGCTCGTTGTGGCCGATAAAAAGAAGTAAGTGCCCGGATTGCGGAACCCCTGGCCACACCACAGAGCACTTATTCAACTGCCCTAGAAGGCCTACAACTTTGACTACAATGACTTTGTGAACGAATCCGACTTTGGTCGCCGAGATTCTGAACTTGTGACAAAAATCTCTGCGATTATACCTTCCCCTATCCACAATCCCTCGTCGCCTTCCGGTGAATGATTCACAGAATTAGACCCTTCTATCTCACGCGAATCTTATACAGTTCAACTGCGCATTGCCGTTCAATCCGCAGAGTGCACGTTCGTGCTGCGGCGCGGTTGCGAGTATCCTCAGACAGGTATGTGGGCCGCCCGGGCAGTGATATCACTCTGGCACCAAAGGTAAAATCCGCTCGGGTGACCCCACATCCTTGCCTGAGGATACTCGCTACCGCGCCGCAGCACGCTTTAGCAATCAGCGTGCACTTTGCGGACTGAACGGCAATGCGCAGTTGATCTGTAAAGAGTGACAGAACTCTGATTTCTAAAAGCGATAAAATTCCCTAACAAGGGATAGTCCAGTACACGTGAGACGGTGGAGGTCTGAGAGAAATAGAGGCTAACAAGAGATATCAAAATGGTTTTTCGTCAACGACATTCTTAAATTCAGGTATTAGTTGGTAGGGATCCCGACTCCAAAGCCACACAAATAAAGCAGTAATCAGAGTATGAACAAACAAACCGGTACTGTACAGGTGTGACATTCCGCAACAAATTATCCCAGTATCGTTTGCTCTGGCGGGCATTGCAGTATCGGATCGGAATTCGCCCAGATCTCCTTATTTCGATGGATCCGTTCGGCCTGAACAAACATACCGTTAAATTGAGAAACAAATTAACAAAACTAGACACAGCAAATCAATCAATCAATCAATCAAATCAATCACGATTCCTCACATTACCCCCATGTAACCACAGCACGACGACTAATCGACGTGACTTTTCGGATTTTTCGTCAACGACATCCTTGTCTTAATATATAAGCTGATAGGGACTAGGAGCCACACAACTTCGGTATTCACGGACTGCTTTAAAGGCAGGGATCACGATAATCTTCGATTTTGAGATTAATCGATAAATCGATTGTTTGGCCCCGAGTAGATCTGAAATGACGAAGAAACCGAGAAAAACGCACCAGGAGGGCACGAAATCCTTTACTCTCACTCCGCTTCTTTACTCTCACTAGGGACTGGTTTTCAGACCCCGCGACGCTTTGGAAAACGTCTAAGTGGAAGTCGTGAGAGATAAATAAAGTGACAAAATGTGAGCAGGATTTCCTCAAAAGACTTTATGGTAGGTCGAAAAATGACAAAACCTTATTAAAACTTACTGAAATTCCTCAACTAAAGCAAATGGACTAGAAATAGCTGCTAGGAACGCTTCAGGTTATGACGAAATTAGCATTTACAAAGTTCGGGGCCTTGATTTTGGCTCATTATTGAGATATGAGCCGTTTCCGAGATCATTGCATGTTTTGCATTTTTCTTTTCACTCGACCAAAGCAGCATAGTGAAAGCAGCAGCGGTGGCCGAGAGGATAATAAAGTGGATTACAAAGCAGAGAGAATGGAGCGGTGTCATAGGTTCGAATCCAGCAATGAAATTTCCGCACTTTTATTTTCCTCTGTTTGTTCGTTAATCTAATCTACCTCTTTTTCACATTTCATCTCATTTTTTGAGCATTCATGTTTTTTTTTGTGCTGACCTACGCATTGTGCTCGATGACTGACATGTGCCTTCTTATGGTAGGAAATTGGTGAATACCGTTCCGAAGGAACGAGATAAAGTCAGAATGAGATAGTAATGACTATATACTGTGCTTATCTGGGTCAAATTCCGGTCCGCAATTGCGTCTCGACACGCTTTGCGGCCGCACGCGCAGGAGTCAGTCGAGTTTCCAGCGTCAAAGCCGACTCGATATGGCTTTTATATACAGTTTTCTCCAATTTTCTTTACTTTCCAGTTTCTAAAACCCACCTAGAGTCAAAAGATCGGCGGCTGTGGCGCTGGAAACTCTTCCGACTCGAATGCGCGCGGCCGCAAAGCGTGTCGAGACGCAATTGCGGACCGGATTTTGGCCCTGATAAGCACAGTAATATATACTTCATCATGAACTGAAAAGGCTAGCAGCTGTGACTGCGCTCTATGAAGCAACCGAGAGGCGCTTGTCGGCCTTTTCGCCTCTGCTTCGGTTGCTTCATAGAACACAGTCACACAGCCACAGCTGCTAGCCTTTTCGGTTGATGATGAAGTATTACATTGCTATATTATCTCACTCTAATTTATTTTTGCTCTATAAAGGATTGTTGAGAATTAGAACACTCGTATGCATAGAAATAATGTGACAGGAAATGCCAATTATAGGCAAGGTAAGGGAGCTCTTTCATTTTTCCAGTGGCCATTATAGCCCACACTTCATTTTAATTAGGCAACACTCGGTTGACTTACATGCCTGTCTACCCTTCATCTAAAACTACTAGACATACCTAAATCGAATTTTTTTTGATTCTCTGGGCATATCCCAGGGAAGGGTGCATAGTCAAAAATCGAAAGTTAAGATTTTTCTCCAGAATTTTTTTTCAATTATGGTGTTTTTCGAAGGAAGGCTGTTAGGTGCACGTAACAGCCAATTTGCGCTCGTAGGGAATAAGAAATGCAGCCATTGTGGCCACATGGAGAAAAGCTGCACTCTATTTCTTGTCGTTTCTCGCCTTTTTTTGACCTATCGAATGATTCGTTGGGAAAACGCAGCATACATGTTTGTTACTCTACTCACCCTTCAAAACTCCTAGTGAGACGTTTCCCGAAACGTCGCGGGTCTTTCGAGACTTTCCCTAGTCAGTGGAAGTGTTTGTTGTGACAATGAAATCGTTTGTGGACCCGTCTTTTGCAATTCTCTATTTTGTGTTGCTCCGTTCTTTCCTTCAGACCCTAACTACAGTTAGGTCCGTGGCTTGTTCCCTCAAGGAAAAACATTTAAACTCAAACCGCGGCTGGCGCGGGGTTTAAATCACAATTATGGCCGCTCGTCTGCGACTCTGCGGGGGGGGGGGGGGGCAAGCGCCGGACAATAGAGCCCGTTTTCGACTTGGGGGAGCGACAGCGGAGGCCTCCCTCGAGGGGGGCTGCCACCTGCGTGAGGCTACGAAGTAGGAATTTTTTCCGCCCAAACGTCGCATAGGTGGGTTATTTGGGGCACTGAACACGAATATAAAGTTCCTTCTTGATACTCATGTTGATTATTGTATGTTACGATAGAAAAATGGTAGTTTGGCTACTACAACCTAAAGTCTATGTACGGTTTCCGTTTTCGGTTTAGTCTGACGCATGGACAAGGCGGCTGGCCGTGCGGGGTTGGTGGCCTCACTGGAGAATGGGGTTTCGATTCGCGCGGGGTGATCTACCGTAGCGGCCCCGTCCATTCATCAGACAAGAATTATTACGCGAACTCTACAAGCGCATCACTTCTCACATCATAGCACACGATTTGGAATATTCCGTATACTCACGTGAATCAATCATTCAATTGTTATCTCTTGGGTACTTTCAATTTTGTGCTCCAAGATTCAATAATTCTCTCGCTTACTCATGGTATGCGGCAGGGTATCATGAAAACCATGCAGGACAGTTTGAAACTCCCGTTCAGTACTGTTTCCCTCCTCAATTGGGAGGACTGTGTGATTTTGATGGTTGTTCGAAAGTTCACTTCCTTCGTTGTTCTCATTACAAGAGAATCCTTTGTTTTGAACATTTTGTTCACAATAACCACATGTGCTCGTAGCTATAAACTTGCTGCAAGTCCATTTATTTTCACAGTAAAACACCAGCCGCGGGGATAAGACATTATCGACTGAAACGCTTCATACTCATAAAAAAAGCTCTCCCACGATAAAACTGATAATCTTCTATACCTTCAGTGATCGAAACGAGTATTTTACAAGTGTGCGAAAATCTCGGGCGCAGCATGGATTCAAACCTGTGACCTCTTTTTTTTGTGCGGCACCCACTTCGACTGCGCCAACCGGTCACGACTGCAGGGGCGCCAACTTCGTATATGACGGCGCGTAGCCTTCTTAATCGTAGCAACATATTTCGGCGCTATAACACATTATGAGGTGATTCCTGGTGTAGAAGTCACATCAGTGTATCTCAGGATGCGACGAAGACTCATGGATTACGCGTTATGATGCGTCTACGAGTGAAGTGCCAAAAACGCCTACAACTCCTTTCAGAGAAACGATTCGCAACTGCAGAGTAAAAATTCGAATTCTACGTCGAAAATTGGTCATAGCAATGCATATTTCATCTAGAATGGCCACAGCATGTAATGATCCTTCCTTTGTGAGAGGTCTCAGCACCACTTCATAAGAATCCTCTATCTCGAATTGATGACTGAATATCGGACGACGACGCCCTGTACAATCCCATTATCAGATACAGTTCCCGTCGGTGCGCAGTTGTGGCCTGCAGACACCTCTCTTTATTATCCATCCCCTCTGATGAAGCCCTCTGTAAAAAACCTTCGCTGGAGAGTGTCGGAGACGGTTCAGTGAGCCTACCATAAAGTCGCGCGAACAACGCGAAGTCGAACAAATGCTGCGCCTAACTTGCGCTACGTTGGGTGCCCCCCCCTTCGTTTAGGATAGTCCCTAATGTGGGGTTCCTGAACTGCAAAAAAATGTCAGAAATAATGAAAACTGAAGGCTATGGTTATTTTGTAGCATACACCTCGCACAACCAGCAGGCAACTATGTATCATTCTTTATGTAATCCTTGAGTTGAACAGATGTTAATGGCTATTGATTTTCTAACGAATTTTGGGATTGCTTACGAAAATATTTTTCATTTTGTTAGTCGTTAGACGTAACACCCAAAAAGCCCGTTAGTCGTTTAATTCGTTAGTCGTGATTACGCACATCCCTGCTCGCAAGGCCCTCCAAGTCCTTCGCCTGCGACGGATAAACAATGGAGTGTTTGTCAAATTGAATAAGGCTACGCTGCCCCTTCTCCGTATTGTTGAGCCATACGTTGCTTGGGGATATCCTAACATGAAAACAGCCCATGATTTGATCTACAAGCGTGGATTCGCTGAGGTCGACAAGAGACGTGTCCTAATTACGGACAATAACAGAGGAGGTTCTTGGCAAGCACGATATCCTACTATATTTGGCTTGGTGTGTATGACCGTCTGAGTGTGTGTGTGTGTGTGTGTGTGTGTGTGTGTGTGTGTGTGTGTGTGTGTGTGTGTGTGTGTGTGTGTGTGTGTGTGTGTGTGTGTGTGTGTGCGTGAGTGACAATGAACGGAAATTAGGCATCGCCACCCGTCGTTAACAATTGACACCCGGTTTTCACACACACTGTCCAAGCATGCAGCCTTGGTTATTGACCTCCCGTGTGAATGGGCAAACATTCTACTGCATATATTAGGATTCATGCGTGCCTATTGCTTTAACTGTTCATTCATAATCACTTTCTAGAGAGACAGCTTTCTGCGATGAGCTCAAGAACTGAGCGGGTCATCAATCTAAACCGATATGTTCGCCAATCCATGAAGAAGTGTGTCATAACTTCCTCTGCAGATTCTCTTTCGAATCTGTGCCAGACTGTTAAGGGTTATGCATTGCATTGCCAGAGTTACCAGAAAGCGAAAGAGCTTGATTGAGCACAGTGTAACTGATTTCCGTGAAAACATATAGTAGCGCGCGAGTGCTAGAAATTGCTAGAAATTACTAGCTATGCAATCGACGGGTTCAACGCTTTGAAGCCATTGAGAACTGTTGCTGTCGCGTTGGATCTCACCAAGGCTTTCGATACGGTTAACCTAGGAATCCTGTCAAGAAACGTTTTGGAGTCGTCAATACCACCGTGGCAAAAGCGCTGGATATCGGCCTTTATCAAAGGTCGACGGGCAAGAGTCATGTTCCAGAACCATGTCTCCAACAGTATTCCTATGGCAGCTGGAGTCCCCCAGGGCGGTGTTTTATCACCAGCTCTCTTCAGTCTGTATCTAGAAGATATGCCTGAACCACCACAGGATATCAAGACTGTCGCCTACGCCGATGATATAACAATCATGTGTCGAGACAGGGATATAAAGGTAGCCGCCACCAAGATCAACGAGTACCTGAAGACGCTGAAGAGGTTCTTCGACGACAAGATGCTAAAGATCTCCGCATCGAAATCATCAGTATCCGTCCTCACAACGGACCCATCCGAGCACAGAGCTCATCCGGAGGTAGAGTGGGATGGAGAACGTCTGCCTGCTGCTCGATTTCCAAAACTGCTCGGTCTTGTGCTCGATCCGTCGCTCAAGTTTCATGAAAACACCGAAGAAAAGCAGGCTGTCGTTAAAGCCAAACTCAATGTTCTCAGGGCCCTAGGCGGTACCTCATGGGGTAGCAGCAAGGAAACTATACTCATGACGTATAAGGCGATTCTTCAGCCAGCCATGGAATACGCCGCACCGGTTTGGCAGCATCTAGTTTCAGAATCTTCCTGGTTTAAGATGCAACGCGTACAAAATGCCGCTCTTCGCATTGCCACCGGATGTGCAAAGAGTTCCCCAGTCAAGCATCTGCATGCCGAAGCCCGTCTATTGCCTGTGAAGGAGCACTGTCAGCTGCAAGCCCAACAATTACGAATCAATATTATTAAGCAACCAAACCACCCGTCCTGGAGAGTGCTTAACCCCGTTAGAGAGAGAGCCAAAAGAATGCCATTTGCCGATGCTCCATGCAAAGTTAACTTGCAGAGATGGCACGACTCACAGCAAGAACGACTCCGTCTTTTGCGCGAGGAGCACACCAAGTTCGTACGGTGTCATCTTGAGAAGGCGGCGGTGAATCCTATACTAGGAGAAGTACCGCCCCCAGTCTGCGAATCCGAGACTCAACTAGGAAGAAGGGCTAGATGCACACTGGCATCGTTGCGCTGCGGTCACTCGTCAATGCTCATGTCCTACGTCAGCAAAATCGACAGCATCAAATCTGATGTCTGTCCGGACTGCGGTACTATCGGCCATGATACAGCACATTTATTTCGCTGTCCGGTGAGACCTACCACGCTGACCATAATGGATCTATGGACGAATCTACTGGTCGCCCAGTTTCTTCACCTATGACAAAACCCTCGATGTGGCTGCAAAGAAGAAGAAGAAGAAGCGCGCGAGTCTTTTTTTTTGCAAAAGCACCTTTACGACGGCCGCTTGACACGCACGCCGGTCACGTGGTAGACCAGTCTCATTCGGACCGACTTTATTATGTTTGAAAACATCTATTTGCTGGGATCCCGTTTCACGGTAGGTCTGCTGAGATGTAAACCTGCCTCTAACCTGTCGGGTCGAATCCTCATAGGATCGTCAGGCGCGTGGCAAATTCTATTAGAGTCTCTACAGCATGTATGCACCTGAAGGCAATTCCCTTAGGATTTTGGATATTCTCGGTATGACTAGCCTCCTCCTGAACCCGCTGCCACATTACCTTTCATCTGAATGTGTTCCTGAACATCTCTGAAATCAGCTTCAAAACTGGAAATTGACAAAATTTTCGAAGTAGGGTATAATACTCCACATTCTCTAGGAAATGTGTGGATGTTTATACCATGCTGCGCCCCTATACCCGGGGTATAGTGATTGAAAAATCCGGCCTCATGACAGGTTTTCTTTTCGGATTTTTTGCCTTTTTTTCCGGATTATCAACAGGGACCGATTACCGAGATGTCTAACAGCGTTTTATATAAAATTCATGAAACAGGAAATATTCCGCAGTAAAAGAGTGACTTGAAAAAAGGTAATTTTCTAATACATATCTCTTCAGATGTATGCATCCTATGCAGACTTACTGGTGTGTTGAACTCATCAACTATACTGAGGCAAAAAGGTGAAAATTTTCGAATTTCAAATTTTTGAGCAAATCCAAAAATCTATTATTTCAAATGTCAAGTTTTCGAATCTATTCGGAAATCTAATAACCCTAATTTCAAATTTCTGAATATATTCAAAATCAAATTTTTCGAATTTCATACAGGCCATAAAACGGCCAATGTCTCACCGTCGACTGCGTACCAAGCGCTGCGCGATCGCACGTGCGTCGGAAGCAGACGAGTTTTGGCCGCCGCGCGACGAAGTTTCGGCCGCCGCGCGTCTCGCCAGAAACGTCGCGCGGCGACCAAAACCCGTCTGCTTCCGACGCGCGTGCGGTCGCGCAGCGCGTGGTACGCAGTCGACGGTGAGACATTGGCCGTTTTATGGCCTGTATTTTCGAATAAATCGAGATTCCATTTTTTCGATTTTTCAAATAATTTTTTGCATTTTCGAATTTACAAAAAAAAACCCTCGATTTTATTGAAAATCAGTTTCGAGCTGTCGTTTGCTGTGACTGTTACTGTGTAGGAATATTCAAGGGTTGCACTTACTCTCAATCTCGAACCACTCATCATGATGGCTGTAGAATCATTTTACCCCGGGTATGGGGGCGCAGCAGGGTATAAACATCCACACTTTTCTAGGGAATGTGGGAGATTACATCCTACTTCGAAAATTATTTCCAGTTTTGAAGCTTATTTCAGAAATATTCACCGACACATTCAGATGAAAGCTAATGTTGCATCGGGTTCAGCAGGAGGCTAGTCTTACCGAGAATTTCCAAATTCCAGAGGGGAAGTTCCCTCAGGTGCATACATGCTCTACAGACTCTGATAGAATTCGCCCTAGCCTGGCGATGCAATGAGGCTTCGACCCGACAGGTTCGAGGCACACCACTTTTTTTAATGGACGATTTTTTCTGTTTCTCACATGACACAAGCGGCTCTGTTTTTTTCTATGGTTAGGAGCGTGGCTTGTTTCCTCAAGAGAAAAACATTTAAATCTAAACCGCGGCTGGCGCCGGCGGTTTAAATCTCACCGACGGTTGGCTGATAATTACCAGTCAGCCGCCGGTGAGATTTAGAAGCCCGCGCCAGCCGTGGCTTAGACGAAGATGTGTATTCTTGAGAAAAGAAGCCAAGAGCCTGACCATACTTTACTACTGAGTCTATTTCACCGAAACGCTGGGTTTCTGCGACTACCCAGAAGGTAGTCCATCAGAAAAATATAGCTGCATGAGAAGCTCTGACAACCAGGTCTGGTCACTCCCTTGTAAGGCTTTTTGTCGTTCCCATAAAACTTCATCATTTTCGAATTTGATACCTAAATTTGTTGTGGGGTACAAGTTTCGATAACTTCATATGTTCATATTGGCGGCGTATGAAGCCACCAAATCTGCCACAGTGCACGGGACATTTGAACTTTCTGAGCGCTTTCTGAGAACAGCAGCAGTTGCTGCTACGGGGCAGCATATGCTGCCAATTCATGCTGGGTTTCGACCCTCCCTCATCGGCACCAGGTGAGCGGTTCTCAGGGCGTACGATGCCTCCAACCTCTAACCTCGAAAAAATCGAGTTTAGCGGGAAGTCACAATTAGGGTTACCTAGGTAAAAATGCACTTCCGAGCGATGTAAAATGTTTTTCCGAAAAAAAAAAACGCGTAATTATTCCGCTGTAACCGACACTTTTGTGCTCAGCTAGCATCTGTATACCCACATCCTATATTTTCTAGAAAGTCGACCATTTCAAAGACCTCCACTTCCGTCCCACAAAATGGTCGGCTTGTTTGGCAACGTCGGCACCAGCGATATTGATGACTACTTCACGGCGCAGAAAACGACATCTCTGAGTGTAGGGAAATCTCCAATGTGAGTCAACTCCGGTCACGCTTCGTCTGAATTCTCCACATACATATTCTAGGGCGCCAGCTCAGCCTATGGTGCGGCAAAGCAGCGCAGGTATGCATGCTATAGCAGTATCTCGCTGCTGCCTTAAAGGCAACATACACGCTCGCAAACATGGTCGAGATATCAGCATAAATAGGCCCGCACGGCCCCTACCATGTCGTCAGCGACGTCTCAAGCGCTAAAAATCCTCCAGGATGACAATATTTGAGCAATCATGTCTCGCACGCCCGCATTTTCGCACCCCTTCGAGTAACAGAAAGAAAAGTTAAACTTGAGAAAACACGTGATAATTGAGGGTGATAGCACTATCAAATGGGAGAGCACGAGAGAAACAGCTCGATTTACCTGGATATTACACGTTTGTGCACTGATGAAATCCTCCATTTTCAAAAGCCAGCGGGAGTAGAGCGGCATTCTCGAAGGTGGATGAGAGTTAAGGGTGTTTAGACAGGTTATATTCAAGTAAATCGAGCTGTTTCTCTCGCGCACTCCCCTTTGATAGTGCTATCACTCTAAGTTGCCAGATGTTTTTTCAAGTTCAACTTTTCATTCTGTTACTCAAAGGAGTGTGAAAATACGGGCGTATGTGACAGGGATGGTCAAATACTGTCATCCTGGATGGTTTTCAGCGCTTCAAACGTCGCTCACGACATGGTAGGGGCCGTGCAGGCTTATTTATGCTGATATCTCGACCATGTTTGCGAGTGTGTATGCTGCCTTCAGCCTTCACGATCTTTCGAGCTCAACAGTGCCGAAATGAGCGATAGTTTTCGATTGGTACCACCGTTCTTTCCTTCATTCTCAGCCCTTTCTTTATTCAGGACGGCTCGCATACATCGGTTGCAAATGACGAAAGTTACAAGCCTCGAACTACTCGCCCACCGTGCTTTCGCCGCTCAATTTCCGGAAGGGCCATAACTCCGTTCTCAGGGTCTTCTACGACTCTAGAAACACCATTGGAATCGGCATGAGACCGTTTTCAAGACGGGCAGAAAAACAGAAAAACTGTTCTCAGGTTGGACTGTGCCTTTAATCCGTCGAGATATACGCTATTTTTGAGGGCAAACAATTTATGATAAACACGTACTACAACAAACCGAGTTCAATAAGAAAACGGTTTTATGAAGATGCATGGGTATGTAAA
The DNA here is from genome assembly GCA_029168955.1 of Aplectana chamaeleonis. Lineage (NCBI taxonomy): Eukaryota > Metazoa > Nematoda > Chromadorea > Rhabditida > Cosmocercidae > Aplectana > Aplectana chamaeleonis. Next base: position 33,408 of record JAPDOI010000127.1, read on the forward strand.
GAAGCTTGAGAATAGTGCACACGATAGATAAAAACACAGATCAAACAGTACGTGTTTGGAATAATCAAGGCCGACTTGAAGCGTACATTTCTGAGCACCTCAATCCAGAACAACAGTGGCCGGCGCTTCCTCTGCTGATGAAAATAATTTTGAATCTAAGAAAAAGTCTTGCTCGTCACTATATTTCACTCATTTCGGTGCCATATTCATTCGGGTTCAAAGCGTGCGTGCACGCGCGTATGCTGCGTCTCCTCTCCTTCCCACTCTCTCACTGTCTCTATCCTCGCTCCGCAGGCGCACGCGAAGGAACAGAGCAGGGGCCACATTACAGAAAAATGGAGGGAACAGGGCAGGGGCATCATTACACAAAACGTTCATGGGTGTGCTGGTATTAAAGCTAGCCGGCTGTTTAAGCTGAGGCCGTCAACCACTAGGGGTGCGCCGGTGAAATTGGCACTTGTTAAGGCTAGGCGTAATGTCAGACAGCACTTTTTTTGTAGAAAGAGCGAGTTCTTATTTCAACAAACTCCTACGGGTAGGCTTAGTTATTGCGACATTCACTACTTTCAAAAGACGCTTGAAACATCACTCCTGGGACAACAGATAACTCTCAAGCGCCTTCTTGAATTCAGTGAATTTCCCAACTACCAACCCTGACCGAAGTAAATTATTAAACTCAGACCCCGCCCTGTTCACAAAGAAGTGTTGTCTTACATTCCGCCTGGCTCAAACAAATCCCAATTTCACCGGCGCACCTCTAGTAGTTAATAGTCTCAGGTTGAACAGCCGGCTAGCTTTGATACCAGCACTCCCATGAGTGATCTTATACATCATTATCGTATAAAACCTTCTTCTCCTGTGCTCTAAAGCGGTGAAGCCCAAATTGCGTTTCTGGTAACATGACACACGTTGCGGTTAGTCTGAAACCATGATGTCCTGAAGTAAACTCTACGTGTAAAAGTATTCTGGACTTTCTCTAGCGCATCAATGGATCCCTTTTTGCTTGTATTAAACACTACCGTACCATACTCCATAATTGGACGTATGTATGTTTTATACACCTCCGTCAGTACGCTTGCATTGGTAGTTGAAAGTGCTCTAAACATGCTGTGCATCATCCTGTTCGCCATGGACGCGATTTGGAGGCAGTGATCATCAAAAGCAAGATCATGATAAGAAAACCAAGATCCTTAATCTCGCTGACCTCGCTCAACTGCATACCGTCAACAGTGTAGAAGCTTTTAACTCGCCTCTTACCAAACTTCATCTATTTTTTTTTTGTTGTTGATGTTGTTTTGTGTTGTTATCGTTCACACGGAATCCCGTGTAATAAATGAAATGAAATTGCCACTTAAAAACACGAAATTGAAAGAAATTGAAATATTTATTAGAGCAAATCCCATTCAACCGATGATCGGGATTATGTCAACAAATTCAAAATAAAACCTCCTATGATTGAAGGTAAGAATGCTCTGCTCAGTTTCTAAAAAAATTCAGAATATTTCACATAATGGATTGCAGTGGTCGCATTATAATTTTAGCCCAAACATGTGATGGGTTACATAGTATGCTTAACACTGATGAAGCTATAAAAACCCAGGATGGACAACGCATAATAATTCTGCACAGGGTAACCGCCAAAGTCAATCGAGAAGAGTTGCTCAGAGAAATCATTAGGAACTTTTTGACGTCCCATAATTCATTGAAACTATTCATTGTTTTTGGCCTCCGCCTTTTTCTTTGTCTCACGACCAGTTTTCTTCGCTTCCTTCTTCACAGAGCTAGTTGTCGCTTTGCTCTCCTTCTTTCTCTCGTGCTCCAATTCCATCCGAACCACTAGTTGTCGCTTTGCTCTCCTTCTTTCTCTCGTGCTCCAATTCCATCCGAACCATTCTGCAACCTCGCTCTCCTCTTTGAAGAGCTGATCGCTAGACATGCCCCCCCATAGTGAGGAGCATTTCTAGCGGAAGATTTCTGATGGCGACGAGCGGGCGTTTCGGCTCATCGGTGTTTTTCTTCGAGACTTTCCTAACAGATTCCGATTGATCAGCTGTTACGGTTGATCGTGGGATCATGACTGTCTTCCTCCTTGTCCTTGCTGCCGGCCGTTTCAGCTTTCACTCTTCCTCAGCGACGCAGCCGAGACGAAAAAAAAGGATTGGCTTGAAAGATCCGTCTTTGGCATGCCGCGATACGCCCGTTTTTCCAAATCAGACTCCCTGTGCCGCTTGGCCATATAGTATCCCATCTCAATGGGCATCAATGACTGTAAAGTTCGACGGCCTATGTGAGTTCGCATACAGCACAGCGAAAAGCGATGACTGGAGATGTGTCCTGATTTCTTGCTGCTCCGGCGGCTGAAAAGATAGAACTGATAGTGTGGTACAAGGTGGGATGAAGCTCGTTAGAAATGAAACATGCGACTGAGTGGCTTTGAAGACATATACATCTGTACACTCCGATAGTAACTCTTCTTTCCGAATGCATAGACGTTCTCAAAAATACAGCTCCCTCCCAGTTTGAATGGCGACTTACTAAGTCAAAAGATTACCATAATTTTCCCACTATATTTGATCGTGAAATCGTTGGTCAGAACTTCTCAAAAGTCTATTGAGATACTTTCGGTCTGAAAAAGGAGTTTTCAGTGATTTATTTGCAGTTTTTTGAACGTAGCTGTTATATAGGTTACTAGAGCTCTCATTGTAAATGGAAAACTTGAAAACGAAATCCATCGCGAACGATGTCCGTATGAAATCTGTTGAGAGGTATGAAGAGTAATTTTTCTAAGGTTCAACTCATTGTTAATCTTACTCACATCAAGCATAATGCATTTTACGGTTACCGCCCGCGCCAGCAGCGGTTGAGATTTAGATGTTTTTTCCTGAGGAAACAAGCCTCGGACCTAACTATAGTTGCCTGCGAAATGAAAAGGCCGAAGTATTCATTATTGATGTTAGCCCTTGGCATCCTGGCATGGAAGAATCCCCCAGTTTGGAGTAGCAGCTTGCGCGCGCGTACAATTGTTTTGGACCCTTTCTAATAGAAGATAGATCTTACTTTTTGGGATTAAACACTGTAGTACCAGATTCGAGAATGTGTGTGTATGTGTGTGTTTGGCCTCTGCAGCCTACGAACGCTCAGTGCAATAACGAACTGGAACTTTTGAAGCAGTCATACAGTCGCGGTGAGAATTCCAGACCAGCGCATTGCAGCTTTGGGCCGCTACGCGCCCACAACACTTGTCCGCTGCCGAGATGTCGTACGTTCACGCCGTGGCAGTGTGGAGGAAAGAAGATCAACTTTATGCAAACCGACGTCACCCCTCCGCGAAGAGGGTTTTTGTCATGGGAGAGGTGCTGGCCGGCCGCGTCTCTCCTAAAGATTCTCCTACAAAAGGCCGGCGTGGAGAGGAATCCTGGACCCGCTCAGAAGTACCTATGCGCCACGTGCCGCAAGGATGTTACCTGGAAAGATACCAGCGTCCAGTGCTTCGGATGCCAAAGGTGGGTGCATCTCTTCTGTTCGGGTCTCAGCTCTGTGAGGCATCATAACTCTGCTTTTCGCTGTGTTTTATGCTGCTCACCTACCAATTCTGATTCCTCTTCCTCGAATCGCCCCCTTTCCATTGTACATATCAATCTCAACGGCCTTCGTGCCAAACTTTCTGAGCTCTCTCTCTTCGCACGTACTTACCATCCAGACGTGATCATGGTTCAAGAAACCAAGCTCTCTCCATCCCAGAAAGAAAAGTTAAACTTGAGAAAACACGTGATAATTGAGGGTGATAGCACTATCAAATGGGAGAGCACGAGAGAAACAGCTCGATTTACCTGGATATTACACGTTTGTGCACTGATGAAATCCTCCATTTTCAAAAGCCAGCGGGAGTAGAGCGGCATTCTCGAAGGTGCATGAGAGTTAAGGGTGTTTAGACAGGTTATATTCAAGTAAATCGAGCTGTTTCTCTCGTGCACTCCCCTTTGATAGTGCTATCACTCTAAGTTGCCACATGTTTTCTCAAGTTCAACTTTTCATTCTGTTACTCAAAGGAGTGTGAAAATACGGGCGTATGTGACAGGGATGGTCAAATACTGTCATCCTGGATGGTTTTCAGCGCTTCAAACGTCGTTCACGACATGGTAGGGGCCGTGCAGGCTTATTTATGCTGATATCTCGACCATGTTTGCGAGTGTGTATGCTGCCTTCAGCCTTCACGATCTTTCGAGCTCAACAGTGCCGAAATGAGCGATAGTTTTCGATTGGTACCACCGTTCTTTCCTTCATTCTCAGCCCTTTCTTTATTCAGGACGGCTCGCATACATCGGTTGCAAATGACGAAAGTTACAAGCCTCGAACTACTCGCCCACCGTGCTTTCGCCGCTCAATTTCGGAAGGGCCATAACTCCGTTCTCAGGGGGTCTTCTACGACTCTAGAAACACCATTGGAATCGGCATGAGACCGTTTTCAAGACGGGCAGAAAAACAGAAAAACTGTTCTCAGGTTGGACTGTGCCTTTAATCCGTCGAGATATACGCTATTTTTGGGGGCAAACAATTTATGATAAACACGTACTACAACAAACCGAGTTCAATAAGAAAACGGTTTTATGAAGATGCATGGGTATGTAAAGAAGCTTGAGAGAGAATAGTGCACACGATAGATAAAAACACAGATCAACCAGTGAAGGAGCACTGTCAGCTCCAGGCCCAGCAATTCCGCATTAACATTATAAAGCAACCAAATCACCCGTCGTGGAGAGTGCTAAACCCCGTGAGAGAGAGAAGCATAAGGAAGCCATTCGCCGATGCTCCAAACAAAGTCAATTTGCAAAGATGGCACGACTCACAACAAGAACGACTCCGTCTTTTGCGCGAGGAGCACACCAAGTTCGTACGGTGTCATCTTATGAAGGCGGCCATAAATCCTATACTAGGAGATATACCGCCCCCCATCTGCACCTCAGAGTCTCAACTCGGAAGAAGGGCGAGATGCACGCTCGCATCATTCCGCTGTGGTCACTCTACAATGCTAATGTCTTATGTCAGCAAGATTGACAGCAGCAAATCTGATGTGTGTCCGGACTGCGGTACCGTCGGCCATGATACGGCACATTTATTTAACTGTCCGGAGAGACCTACCACGCTGACACCAATGGACCTATGGACGAATCCACTACTGGTCGCCCAGTTCCTCCGCCTATGACAAAACCCTCTATGTGGCTGCAAAGAAGAAGAAGAAGAAACTCTGAGAATTATTGCCGCGACTCCTCAGCAACTCCTTCGGCTTGGGGCCTGCTGGAGTCGCGGGACAGAACCGCGGACTATTCATTGACCAAATCGCGCTAGGGTCGCGGAAGAGTCTTGAGGGAGTCGCGGTAGATATGCGAAAGCGAAAATGACAATATTTCTCAAAGAAACCGCCACATCGCCATATCTCGCTCCGAAATTGACGAAAGGAATTTTAGGGGTAGTTTTCGTGATCCTCTCAGTGAGGCAAATGTAGAGAGTCATTGCAACTCCGGTATCCTGTTGAAAAATGTGTGTTTCCTTCTAAAATTCATGTCGACCACAGATCAGAACGAAAGATTTCTGCTATCATGATCGTCTGACCAGTTCACAGTGAGGGATTACGTGGTGCAAATACTGCATTTCTTGAGTTCATATTATTTTCTAACACTATCGTATAGATCTCAATGAAAGCAATTCAGAAATTACTTCGAAATTGAAATCGGACCACTTTGAAGCAAGTTATGGCGATGCAGCGCTTTGTGAGCGCAAAAAACGCTTTTTCTGCAGAAAGCTGTGCGGTACTGTACGAGCTTAAAGGCTCCGTTCGCCCTGGAAGCCACTTTCCACTTTACGCTCAATTTCATGAATGAGCTCGATAGACCACACCGGTAAACGTTGGCGCGTCAAAAACGCAGGGTTATGAGGGTTGAAGGGGTTAAAGATGAGGATTCGCCACCAGATCTCACCAGTCATCTAGCACAAGGAACAAAAGCGCTATGTCACGCGCAAGAGATACTGTATTGCAAACTCTTATCTCGGGAAGTCTTATCATCCAAATTCGCACCGAGGAAGCTTTTTATTTTTAAGTGATTTCGGTAGAAGAAAGGCAGAGGAACTTTTCTCACCTAAAAAGTTCAAAGCCACTTCGGACGTTCAGAAAAAGTTTTTGCACTGGACACATCGAGTTCGACGGAGGGGCAGAAAATCAACTTTCCAAAAGGTTTTTAAACGCGTTTATTTATACAAATCAGGGGTTTTCTTGGGTTTTCCCTGCTATTATCGCTTACCTCGAAAGCTTGCCTACTCGAAAACATAGAAAAATAAGACACCCTTTCTGCGCGTACGATGCCTTCAAGGCTGTTGAGCACAGCGAGGCACTGCTCTGCAATTCAAATAATCCATAGATCCTAAAGCACGCCCACAAGTACGCCGCGAAGCGGCGTGGGTGTGCACCTTGTTATCTATAAGATCTTGTGCACGAGATCTACAGCGTTGGACCCAAGTTCAAGGAGGCGTCCAACTTCCTCTGTCCTTTCAAGCTCAACAACTCTTCAGGTGAATGGACAAAGCAGACTAACCACTTTGTTGAAGTTGGTGACTTTGGTGACCGTGAGGATCAGATCAGAAAGTTGCTGAGGAGAAAGATCTGAAAGAATGTTCATTGTTATTGTTTTCTTTTAGAAACCGAAGACGACAAAAAAATTAGTGCGTTTATCGCCATTTCTTCGTAATTTTGGTAACGCTTGGTAGCCAACGCATTTCTTTGAGTGGAAAACTCGGGAACGAAATTCATAGTGAACACTGCCTTTAAGCGACAAATTCACGGTACGGGAGAAAGTCACCAGAGTACTTGAAACACCCACAATTCCTCTATTGCGACGAGAAGGTTACAAGGACTTGAGCCACCACGTTAGGATGGGATCAGGGTTGGGCAGGCCGTTGTGCCAATTTTGGCAGAGCCACGAACCCTCCCCTTGTTAACCAATCTTTTGACAGCGAGAAAGTTTGGAAAAGAAGGAGACGCAGCACACGCGCGCAAACGCACGCGATCGATCTGAGTGTCTTCCGATTCGAAGTGGGGGGTGCATACATGGTCAAGCGGGGGTTATGCCCGGCATTGATAGAAAATTTGGGAAAATGGCAATATTTTCAATCTGTCTTGGGAGGAACTGGCTTTCTGGATTCCGTAAGGTCAGACGCTACGTGTGTGAGGGCGGCGGCCAGATGGTACGCCGGAGAGCATGCGTTGCGTGTCGAGTCGCGACGTACCACCATGCGATAAATTAGGTCACATCCCTTCAACGAGATGTTTGAACAGTCGCCTACCACCCATATGATAGTATCAGTGCAAGGAGTAAGCAGAAATGAGATTCATGGAACCGAACGTCTACCGGTAACTTAGGAACAACTTCTTTTGCCGCCTGAATTATGCGAATGTGGTAGGTTCTCACTAAGAGCGCGAAGAATTCTCCATTTTTAGGCTTTATACGATAAGATGGAATGTCCTAGCACCCAAAGACGGTTCTTAAAAGTATAATGCAGTCACTTTATTCGTATTGACTCTATGATAGACAACGGTGGTACGCCGCGGCGCAGCACGCGTCGCGTGTTCTCGCCGCGTGCGGCGTACCACCTTTCTCAGACATTGGGAGCAGCGGACAGCTGGCAAAAATTTGCCAGTTGCTCAACAGCTGGGTGATAGCTGGCATTTAGATGGCCAATGGCAGTCACGAGGCCAGCAGTTGGCATACACTCGTCATGTCATTTCATGCCAGCGGCGGACGGCTGGCGAATATGTGCCAGTTGCCTAACAGCTGGATGATAACTGGCATTCAGCTTGCAATTGATAATTACGAGGCCGACAGCTGGCTCATCCTTGGCATCCCAATTAGAGCTAGCGGCGGACCGCTGGCGAAAATGTGCCAGCTGCCTGAAAGCTGCGTAATAACTTGCACTCAGCTGACAAGGGCTATTAGAACAGAGTATACCACCATCAGTGGACACAGAGTGCTGCAGGTGGTGAAACAACTATAGTCGCCACCGATCACACTGGCACCTTTGGTCACCGTAGAATAAGTTGGCGCAAACTCAGTGCACATATATTACGTGCGCCGAGTTTCAGCCAACGCAAAAACGAAAAGTGCCAATGCTACCTGTGCCGACTGTACATTTTCAAGCGCTTTGAAGTTTAACAAAAATTGAACTATCTGAAAATTCTGATCCCGCCAGGGATCAGAATTTTTGCCACATGATCAGGCGAAATTCAAAAATCTCTGGGATCAGCTGGATAGGGGCTCTCTACAAACAAAGGGAGGCCCCGCTTTCGAAGTGCGACACGTCACGCTATTTAAATCAAACAAAACGGTCCCGAAGGGGATTAGGGCCGCAAAAGGCGACTAGCTCTGTGTGTTATACTTGTTCCAGATGGAATTTATTTCTAATATCCGACTTTTCGACTATAGTCGGATATTGCACATTTTCGAATATTCGACTTTTCGACTGTAGTCGGATATCACACCTTTTCGAATATTCGACTTTTCGACTGTAGTCGGATATCACCCTTTTTCGAATATTCGACTTTTCGACTGTAGTCGGATATCGCCCTTTTTCGAATATTCGACTTTTCGACTGTAGTCGGATATCGCACTTTTTCGAATATTCGACTTTTCGACTGTAGTCGGATATCGCACTTTTTCGAATATTCGACTTTTCGAATAAAAAGTCGACTTTTTTATCCGACTGAAACAGTCGAATATTCGTCCGATTATTCTATTCGGAACATGTAAACTATGCAGTATACTTGTTCCAGATGGAATTTATTTCGAATATCCGACTCTTCGACTATAGTCGGATATTGCACATTTTCGAATATTCGACTGTAGTCGGATATCACACCTTTTCGAATATTCGACTTTTCGACTGTTGTCGGACATCACCCTTTTTCGAATATTCGACTTTTCGACTGTAGTCGGATATCGCCCTTTTTCGAATATTCGACTTTTCGACTGTAGTCGGATATCGCACTTTTTCGAATATTCGACTTTTCGACTGTAGTCGGATATCGCACTTTTTCGAATAACCGACTTGTCGAATAAAAAGTCGACTTTTTTATCCGACTGAAACAGTCGGATACTCATCCGAGTATTCGATTCGGAACAAGTATACTGTGTGTATAGTCCCTAACCCGGGATCAGCGCAAACCAGGTTTGTGGACCCAGTACACGAAAAAAGGAGGAGCAGCAGACGAGTTTCGAGGCGCGCGGCGGAAATGTGATGCGTCCACGCCGTTGCTTGCTGTGGCAACCTCATGGACGCAGGTCAACTCGTGCGCGACTCCTTGTCTTTCGTGTACTGCTGTTCTTATCGGGCTGGCATTCGAGGCCGCAGTCGCGTACAACCGAAGCGCTGGTATAGAACGCGTTGGGACCACGAAACCTTCAGTTCCATGCTGCAAAAGCGGTTGTCCCTGAATTTCGTCCCGCTTCAGAAACTAGAATTTCCAAAGCTTTTTAATTATTTAATTGTATACAAAAAAAACAAGTTTTTCGCCGCACAGAACTCGTTTTCGAAAAAAAAAACGCAAATATGTGACCTGCGACACATCTGCGTCGCGGCTTCCACACAAAGCTACACGGGCGACACATGTAGTCGACATGGGTAGCACTGACCATTTGCGCTCCTTATTGTGCACTGACACAAACTCGGCGCACGTACAATGTTCAACATATGCGCACCGAATCTGCGCCAACATACAGTTCACCTCCGCACTGCCGTTCAGTCCGCAAAGTGCACGCTGATTGCGAAATCATGCTGCGGCGCGGTTGCGAGCATCCCCAGACAAGGATGTGGGATCACCCGGGCGCTTTTCGCCTTTGGTTCCCGGGTGATCCCACCGCCCGAGTGATCCCACATCCCGGTCTGAGGATACTCGCGACCGCGCCGCAGCACGATTGCGCAATCAGCGCGCACTTTGCGGACTGAATGGCAGTGCGGAAGTGCACTGTAGAAGAGGGAACGCAAAACATCAGTGCGATCCGTGCCAATTGTGTGTACGGAGAGAATTTGGCAAATAAGAGATGAAAGAGCTTTTTAAGATCCTCATCTCGAAAAATTTGCCGAGAATCAGAACTCTGCTTCAATTAAATAATTTTTGGGAAAAATAATTTTACCCGCGCGACTGCCCAGCTTGACCCTGTCTAGTCTATTACCCACAAGATCAGTACGAAAAACCCCCAACCAGGTGGCTCCCGTAATATGTCCAAACCACGAAGAAAGCGAGGGGGGGAGCTAAGGGCTGTGATTGGTAGTAGCCGGCTTATCCTCCAATCACGACCCTTGGCTCATACCACGCCCTTTCGTCTGTTCAAACATACTGTGCCCACCCCTCACTAGCAAAATTCCGTGAATACACAACAAAAAGTCTACAGTGGGCAAGTAAAAGGTGTGAAACTCAGATTAGAAATAAAACCAATACGATTCAACGCTATTGCAAATTAAACAATAAAAAAAAGCAACAATAGTTTATGTACCACATAGAATGACACCATGAGGGACGAACAAAAACAACATATTTAAATAAATATACGACTATTAGAGACCTTTAGCTCTATCTAGAATAAAAAACAACAACTCAGACACGTAATAGGAAATCAAGCAATACATTTCCACGGATATCCAACACAGATTAACCTCTTACAACCTTCTCAGGCAACTGTTCTTCTCGGATCAGTTGCGCGCAGAAATTCTCAAAGACTGAGCGTGTGAGTCAGAGAGCACAATCGTTTCTGCCCCGAATTTCGCCAACACAACACCACACGAAAATGAGGTTGATCCCTACAAATAAAGTAACATCGGCATGGATCGGGTAGAGACTTCGCGTTCACTGTTGAAGGTTGGCGCATACTCGGTGCACCTATGTTATAGCATATGGCACCGAGTTTGCGCAAACCCACAACAATGAACGCGAAGTCTCTTCACGATCCATGCCAACGTTACGACTTAGGAGCAATGAAGAGCATCACGGAAACACTTGATACATCCAAATAAATAATTAGTGAGGTCAAAACCGGCATGAATTAAGGGTTCGATCCACATTCCTGCTCGCATCCCCCTTCGTTGGCAGCCACTGGTTGATCTAATCAACCTTACGCTTAAAATAACCAAAATTTTCGCTAATCTGTTGGCAACTTTAACGAAGTGCTATTCACACTCCTCAATGCAAGCGAGTCACGCGCTTGACGCGCTGACGTGGCGTTGGAGTATGAATGGTGTGACGCCACTCTCGCGCGACACACGCGTGACTCCCGCTCCGCAATGGCGGCGACGGCTGTAACGACTTTTTCATCATTTTCTTTATTGATCCATGATGAATTTCGTTCTGTTTTTTTTTTCTAACTATTTCAGCACTATCCTCAGCTACCACGATGGTGAACGCGTGTAAAGAATTCGCTTATTCGGGAAAGTAGATCCACTTTATACCGCTCCGCCTAGGCGTCGCCACTGGAGCATTCATAGTCTCCGCAAACGCGGCACGCGTGTGAAAGGCGCAGAAAGTATTCATACTCCAAAGCTACGCACGCTGGCATTGAAAAGTATGTATAACGCCTTACTATATATACTCTGTTTATCTTGAATTGCACAAAACACGGTCCGCCTATAGTCCTCTAACTGGCCCGCTAGTACCGCGGTGTACGTCCACGACGCGTTCTCGGCAGACTCGGGTGGCAGGGTGGGTGGCAGGGTGGGTGGCCGAAAGACGGCATTGACGAATCGATCGCTCTGCACACCGGGTGCACACCCGGGTCTGCCGAGAAGGTGTCGTGGACGTACACTACGGTACTAGCGGGCCAATTAGAGGACTATTGGCGGACCGTGTTTTGTGCAATTCAAGATAAACAGAGTATACATTAGACATTAGACTAGTAAAAGTTTATCGATCGGGTTTGAAGTCATTGACCATCTCTTTTCTAGACGTGCATGTTTGTTGCAATAAACATTATTCAATGGAAGGAAAGACCCAAACAAGCGAAATTTCAATAGTTGTTGAAATTCCGGTCTCCGTCAAACCAGAAACGTCTCAAAATGGGGAAGAGAACCGGAAGTACGTACAAGATTCTAATTGCTTCAATTTTCGGCGATTTCGATCTTCAGATCCCATAAATCCGAAAACCACTCAACATCGCAACTGTTACGATTTTCAGCGGCTTTTGGCATTTCGATTTCTGAAAAACGCCTCGAACCGCAAAATAAAATCGGAATCGATCCGGAATCAGAATTTTTCGGGGTAAATCAGATTTTGGATTCATCCAAATCAGCGATTTCCGGTGAATCGGTTCTCGAATAGATCCGAAATAGCATTTTTGACCATTCGGAGTTCAAGGTGATTCTTTGAAAGAGCATTTCTTTTACGGAAAATAGGATTTCGGACTGATTCAAAACGGAGATTTTGGGTGAATCGCGACCTCGGAATTATCCAAAATAGCAACTTCTAACCTGATCAGATTGCATATCGATTTGAAGTTTGCACTGATCAGAAATTTTGCGGGATCGAATTTGAAGTTTCTCAGAAAAGGCTTCTTTCATAAAAGATTTGAACAACACCATTTGCAGTTTTGTTCAAAGAATTGCAGTTCAGAACTATCCGAAAATTTAATATTTCCGCTGAATCGGATTCCGGATTTATCCAAATGTGACATTTTTCATTGGGTCAAAATTTCAATGATTCGAATCTGAGCTTTCTTTTTCGTGGAAATTGACCCGAAAAAGGTGTACTTTCAAGGCCACGGAATTTTAAGGATTCGAACTTGGGGTGCTTCCAAAAGATAGGATTTCGAAACTATCAGGAAAGGTGTTTTTTTAAAACTCAGATTTCACATCAATCCAAATAGCCTCCTTGTTCCAAGCTGAGGACCTCGCGTTGATCCGAAAAACGCGATGAATCTAACCACAAATTTTCAGCGTTTCCAGTTATCGGATGGATATACCCTTTAGTTCCGGGCCTGATTTAATGTGTTAAATTGCGGACCTGCTTCGTGCGAGCGCGACGCATCGCTTTCGTACGATCAAAGAACTAGGAAAAACCTTAAAATGTAGAAAAAACGCACACGATCAGCTGATAAGGGGCGGGCGCGGAAGCTCGTTCGAAAGCGATGCGTCGCGCCCCCACGACGCAAGTCCGCAATTGCACACACTAAATCAGGCTCGGAACCAGAGGGTAACAATAATTCGGATTCAATGTATAATACCAAAAAAAAAATAAACGGAAAACATCATAACCTACTTGCTTACTTCCTCGTATCAGCAATGGCCTTCAGTACACAATTACCAGCCAGATACGTGAGTCCAACATGAATCGCCAGATATATAAGCGCATCAAGCATGTTCAGCTGAACCCAGAACATGAAATGCAGCCCGAACAATGCTGAAAATTTGAATCTGGGCTGGGATTCATGAACGGCAAACCGTGGGCTACAGTTGGGTTTTCGGCGGAAATATCACGCATTCTTTGGAGGCAAACCCAACCCTAGCCCATGGTTTGCGTTCATGAATCCCAGCCCTGTGAAACTTAAGCCTTTCAAAAAAATCAATTCAGAGATCTAATACCTGCGAGACCTAGATAGAAAACCGGCGTCCAAATGGTGTTTGGCATATTGCCGAAATTCAGTCCAATGCATACCTTCGTAGGGTGGAGCCAGGAACTCCAACAACCTTCACCTCTGGGCAGGTGGAGAGAGGAGCCTTCACCATTGGGAAAACCGGTGACGACCGAGGAAAAGCCCCGAAAAAAAAATTAAAGTGACCCGACATTCATGCAAGTCATTTTCAAGATTGGATGGGTGTCGTTGCCGGTTTTCGGTTCATAACTTTTTTGTGATTAAAGAGACCTTGGCGAAGGTTGTTTTTGGAATCCCCATGAAATTCTGTGTCGACTAGTGTCTCCAAGCTGGAGAAATATTGTCTCGAATCTTCGGCCTAATTCGTTTTACGAGACATCGGTTTTTTCGCCTATAACTCTTTAACCGTTGAAGATGGGGTTGTGGTGAGGGTTGTTTTCAAAACCTACGTTAAATTCTGCGTCGAATGATACATCGGGTTCCAAACTTTGCTTACTCCATGAGCCAGCCAGGTCGGTGGAGCAGAGCTCCATAGTTATCTCCATAGGCTGCTCTCGCCTCTATGGTTTAAATGAGAGACGCAGAGTTCTGCTGGAGCCCACAACGGGGCTCGGCTCCACCGACGTGGCTGACTTCTGGATCAAGCAACCTTAGGAACCCGATATATCATTCGACACAGAATTTTACGTCGATTTCAAAAACAACCTTCAACAGAATCCTATCTTCCACGGTTAAAGGCTTAAAGGCTAAAAAACGGTGTTTCGTAAAATGAATAAGGCTGAAGGGTAGAGAAAATATCTTTCCAACCTGGAAACACCAGTCGACCAGGAATTCCATGGGGATTCCGAAAACAACCTTCACCAAAGGTCTGTCTTCAAGCACAAAACAAGTTATGAACGAAAAACCGATCACTTCAAGCACAAAAAATGCACTTTGTGAACCGAAATTGGCTGGAAGAGTGAGAACGAATTTTTCTTAACTGAAAACGCTATTCGAAGCAGAATTTCATGCGGATTGCAAAAACAACCACCTTTTTGTCCGTCAACCCATCCAACAACCTTCACCTATCGGACTGCTGGCTCCACCCCAACGAAGCTATGGTCCAATGCGGAGCCACTGGAAAAGAAAGATGAGCAATACCTACCAGTCCTACTACAAACAGCAGGATCCGAGATGCTCAACCTACGCGTGGTGGATCTGTGGAGTCGACTACCAAGATCAAGGAGACTCATCAAACGGGCATCAACAACTCCACGAGGAGTTTTTTCTGTGTGGGAGTGCGAATGGCTGACTGCCGCACTCCGTATTCTACTTCTACGAGCTGGCATTGAGAGGAACCCAGAGCGGCGCAAAACTCCGCGATATCCCTGTTGTCACTGTGGATTATCGGCTCAACACGCTAGCGTTCAGTGCAGTGGTTGCCTTGGCTGGGTACACCTCAAGTGTTCGGAGTTAGCTAGCTATAATGACTACACTGATGCTTTTTGTTGTATATCTTGCTCTAATTCTCCCCCTAGTGCTCCTCATCATAGTCTGGACATTTTTCAACTTAACATTAATGGCCTGCGTGCCAAACTTGTTGAACTGACATTGTACATTGAACGCTAACATCCTGATGTCATCCTCTTGCAGGAGACAAAACTTAGCGCTTCCTCTTCCCTCCCCCGCCTCCCCGGTTACACGTCTTACCACCTCCCCCGTACTTCCCATGGTGGTGGCGTCTCTACTTTTGTAAAATCTTCTATTCCCTCACACCTCATTGCGCTCCCCGCTGATAATGTTGTTGAGTGTATCGGTGTCCATATTGTATTGCAAAGTTGTCCATTAGGTGTTAGTAATGTTTATATTCCCCCAACCACCTCTTGTCCCAATTCTTTTGATCCTACACCATTTTCGCTTACTGTACACTCTTCACTCCCATCGTCCTCAGTTATTATGGCTGGTGATTATAATGCACACTCATCGTCCTGGTTCTCCTCTCTAGGTATCGATGATAGAGGCAAACTACTTGAGCAGTTTGAGGATGATTGTGATCTTGTTGCTATTAATGAGGATGCCCCTACTCGTCTCCCCAACACGGGCAGGCCCTCTTCGCCAGATGTTACTTTCGTCTCCTCCTCTCTGGCTGTATGTTGTAACTGGTCCACTGCTGTTGTCAAGGCCAGCGATCATGTACCAATATGTGCATTACTGGATTTGTCTCTTAATAGTCATCTGGCACCCTTCTCAGGCTCACGTAGCAAATTGTATACTAATTATCGTAAGGCTAATTAGATCCTGTTTAAAGAGGTGTTACTCGGTCGGGTAGCCAACTATCCGCTCACCGGCTCTGTACACGAGAAAGAGAAGTTCGTCGTTGATGCCATATGCAATGCCTCTAGAACAGCCATTCCTACAGGGCGAGTGAGAACGTTTCACCCTAACGTTCCGAAGGAAGTTCTGGAGCTGATCGAACTACGAGATGAGAAGCGTCGAGCCAACCCCGCTGACTCGAGCATTCAGCAACTGTCTGACGAGATCACCAACTTGCTCAACAATCACAAGCAAAAGCGATGGCAGGAGTTTACTGAGTCCATTAACTTCAAGACTGACGCCAAGAAAACATGGAGCATTCTCAAGAAGCTTTCAGGAAAGAGAATGTCAACGGAGCGAAACATGCTGGAGTTCCCTTCTGGTAGATTCGAGTCTGGATATGGTGCTGCCTGTCGGCTTGGGAAACTCTTTGCCTCGGCGACGTCGCGCCGTGATCGTTCTCATAGAAGAACTCTCAGGTCCACAAGGAAACTCAGTCGTCACGATACACCTGCAATAACTCCCTCTACTATGTCAGCCCTCATCAATTCCTTGAAGAACTCCAGGGCTGAGGGACCCGACGGCATTTCAGCTATCCATCTGAAGCATGTGCCAGACCAATTCCACGAGTTACTAAGCAATCTTATCTACTCTTCGTTCAGTACTGGTGTGATTCCCGCAAGGTGGAAGCAAGCCATCGTCCTACCGATCCCGAAGCCAGGAAAGCCTGAGGACAAGGCAACCTCTCATCGACCCATTTCCCTATTGTCCCCCATTGCTAAGTTAGCGGAGAAGATCATCTGTCCGCATCTCCAAACCGCACTCCTACATAATGTGCATCAACATGGCTTCAAGAAGGCTCACTCCACTATTACCGCACTCACATCGATTACGGAACACATAATTGCCGGTTTCAATAGCAAAGCTCCTGCTGGTAGAAGCCTGGTCGTCGCAGTTGATCTGACATCCGCTTTTGACAACGTCAGCACTTCCTTGCTGTCTAAGTCGATTCTGGACTATGATATGCCCGACTGGTGTGAACGATGGACCGACAACTTTGTCAAAAACCGCTCTATACGTGTGAAGTTCGACGGACACTTGTCGAAGTCTGTTCTCTTGAGGGCAGGCGTTCCCCAAGGTGGAGTATTGTCACCAAGCCTATTCTCTCTATATCTGTCCGATATTCCGAGGCCATCGCCTAACATACACTTATGTATGTATGCGGAAGACATCACTATTGTGTATACTGACCCTGCTATTTACCGTGCCGTTGCGGAGATGAACAAATACCTTAGCAATGTGGCCGTATTCTTGGAATCAAAACAGTTAAAGGTCTAGCCTACGAAGTCCAGCGTTGCTCTGTGCACTACTGCCACGGCTGAACACAAACTGCATCCCCAGGTTTTCTGGGAAAGAAATCTGCTGCCCCTATCCAAACACCCTCGTCTACTCGGTGTATTCCTGGACCCTTCATTGCGATTCCATGAAAACTCACGTATTCGAGCTGCTGCGGTCAATGCGCGTAACAAAATACTCCGCGCTCTAGCTGGCACTACATGGGGTAGCTCTAAGGAAGTCTTGCGCGTCACGTACAAGGCGATGATACAGACCGTACTGGAATATGGAGCCCCGGTCTGGTCAAGGCACTTGACGGAAACGTCCTGGAACAAACTTCAGAAAACAAAACGCTGCTCTACGTGTCATCACTGGATGCCCCAAGTCCACTCCTATATCCCACCTACATCAAGAATGTGCACTACTTCCTGTAAAGCAGCATTGCCAACTGCAGACCCAACAGTTCCATATTGGCATAGTCAGGAATGTCGCTCACCCCAACTATCACTTGCTATCATCCAACCCCCCTCATTCCCGCAACATCCGTGCACCTTTGTATGCCGCTGTCTCTGTAAATGACCGTCAACGTTGGGCGACCTCAGAGCTCAACCGGAAGAGGCTCCTGCAGATGGAGCACACCAGATTCGTCAATGAATACCTCTCCTGGGCCCCTCCCAATTCTATACTCGATGGTGTACCACCCAAGGTCGATGATAGTGAGATGGATCTACCGAAACGCTCCCGAGTAATTTTGGCAGGTCTTCGCTGTGGACATTCCTCATTCCAGAAGGCCTATGTCCATAGGATCGATCCATCGGTCCCCGACGTATGTCCTGACTGCTATGGCTTAGGACATGATTCATTACATTTATTTTCATGCCCAGCTCGACCAACTTCACTGACAGCTCTGGATATGTGGAGGAAGCCGTGCGATGGGGCCGCCTTCCTGCGCCTATGAGAAGATGCTCGTTGTGGCCGATAAGAAGAAGAAGAGAACAAACAGCAACGGTGCCAAGCGAATCGCGAGGAGAGTATCCGAGAGAATCACCGGCGGGCTATTCTCCGGCTTACGGAAGCCAAGTTTGATTTCTGGCAGCGCATCGTAACTAATCCGCTGCGACTTCTGGACAACCTCCGACGCCATTGACGGCAAATTCAGCGTGAAATCCGCCCGAAAACAGAGGCGAATCGGAATAAAAAACAAAAGGAAAAAAACAAGATACTCCAGTAAGGCATCTTTCATAGTCCTCACCGCAAGCGCAAAACGCATGCGTGACGCGCGGGAAGCCACTATAAAATCTCCGGCGGCACCGCCATGCGATGCAGGTAAAAGTCGGGCCTTAACTGTGACATGCACAGAATTTCCTGGCTTGCATTTGCGTATGCGATAGCGCAGGATAGTCCCAGAATTACCTATGTTGGAGTGGACTCAAATCGAGAAGCATGTATAGTAAAACCGCCACGGCGGTTTGGGCTGCGCCGCTATGGCGGTTCTGGTGGACCATGACAGTTCTTCCCAGATGTTCTGCCGAGATGTCGTGCGTTCGTGCCGTGGCAGTGTGGAGGAAATAAGATCGCCTCCGTGCAAACCGACGTCATCCCCTCCACGAAGAGGGTTTTGTCACGGGAGAGGTGCTGGCCGGCGATATCGACGCATTAGTTTGCTGTCCTCATTTGCGAAAGAAGCCGAAAAGTTGATTGTGAAGGACCTTGTAGAGCACAATGATAAACAGGTGTTTCAGCACGGATTCAGAAAGCTGCATTCCACCACGACAGCTCTGCTGGAAATTTCTAGCTTTGCCTATGATGGATTCAATGCCGAGAAGCCACAGAGAACTGTGGCTGTAGCCTTGGATCTCACCAAGGCATTCGACACAGTAAACCATGGAGTCCTGTCAAGCAACTTACAGAAATCATCAATACCGCCATGGCAGAAACGCTGGATAACAGCATTCATCAAGGGAAGACGAGCTCGAGTTATGTTTCAGAATCACGTCTCGAACAGCATTCCTGTCGCAGCTGGAGTCCCAAAGGGCGATGTCCTATCGCCAGCCTTGTTCAGTCTGTACCTCGAGGATTTGCCTGAACCGCCACATGATATCAAGGTTGTCGCGTATGCCGATGACATAACAATTATGTGTCGAGATCGGAACGTAGATGCTGTTGCCAACAAGATCAAGGAGTACCTGATCACGCTGAAGAACTTCTTCGACGAGAAGATGCTGATGATCTCCGCATTCAAGTCAACGGTATCTGTCCTCACAACGGACCCATCCGAGCACAGCGCTCATCCGGATGTAGAGTGGGATGGAAACCGTCTGCCAGCAGCTCGATTTCCAAAACTGCTCGGTCTTGTACTTGATCCGTCGTTCAAGTTCCATAAGAATACCGACGAAAAGCAGGCAGTCGTTAAAGCTAAGCTCAATGTTCTCAGGGCCCTGGGCGATAAATCATGGGGTTGCAGCAAGGAAACTATACTAACAACGTATAAGGCGATTCTTCAGCCCACCCTGGAATACGCCGCACCGGTATGGCAGCATCTCGTCTCAGAATCCTCTTGGACGAAGATGCAACGAGCACAAAATGCCGCTCTTCGTATCGCCACCGGATGTGCAAGGAGTTCTTCTGTCGAGCACCTGCATGCTGAGACCCGTCTGTTACCAGTGAAGAAGCACTGTCAGCTCCAAGCTCAGCAACTCCGCATCAATGTTATTAAACAACCAATCTACTGTCTTGGAGAGTGCTCAACCCCGTTAGAAAGAGAGCCAAAAGAAAGCCATTCGCCGACGCTCCAAGCAAAGTCAACTTGCAAATATGGCACGATTCACAGCAAGAACGACTCCGTTTGATGCGCGCGGAGCGCACCAAGTTCGTACGGTGTCATCTTGAGAAGGCGGCGGTGAATCCTATACTAGGAGTAGTACCGCCCCAGTCTGTATATCCGAGACTGAACTCGGAAGAAGGGCTAGATGCACACTCGCATCGCTGCGGTCACTCTAGTTCCATCGGTCATAACACCACACATTTATTTAATTGTCCGAAGAGACCTACCACGCTGACCATAATCGATCTATGGACGAATCCACTACTGGACGCCCAGTTTCTCCGCCTATGACAAAACCCTCGATGTGGCTGCAAAGAAGAAGAAAAAAGTTCTTCCCAGCGTGCCGAGCAGTAAGAACTTTCATATTCCACCGCGCTTACCGCGCTTGCGGTGAGGACTATGAAAGATGCCTAAGCAGGGTGAAGCAGCGTTGCGACTCGGCTCAACAGGGGGTCGTAAAAATTTCATAATTTTTTCGTAGAAAACGAAACTTTGGAGGGGTCGAAAAATTCTTGGAAAAAAACATTGTCTTCGATTACCACAAACTTGAGTTTTTCCAACTCTACTCACAAATGTCACTCACAAAAGGCTAATTTGAATTTTTCATGGCTTGGGAGGATGGTAAAAGTTTTACGAAAAATTTTAGAAAATATTGGGCAACATCGCTCCACCGACAATTGGTGCAACGACCGGCCCTGGTCGCGGAGCACTACCTTCTTTTCCGATATCTTTTTCTTTCATCAAACCCCAACAATTTTGTTTGGCGAAACAGAAAAAAGAGAGAGAAGAATATTATAAAAGAGGCGCGAAACACGTACCGCAACGCGCCCGCTCGCTTTACTACAGTTAATCATCTAGAAGCTGAGAAGTTCAATTTTTACAGGACCCCTTCCTAATTTGAATAGAAAATATTCCAAAAACGGGTGCGCAAACCGGAACAAAATGCGGAACTGTACGCATAGGCTCTGCATCCAAGCACCCTTTAAGACAGCGTTCACGGTAATCTTCAATTTTGAGATTATTCGCTATATTGATTAAGTGGCCCCCGGCTAGAACTAAAATGACTCTGAAATTGAGAAAAACGCATCGGAAGTACACGAAATCCTTGAGTATCACCCCGCCTCTCAAGTATCACAGAAGCTAAATGTTGTGATAATGAAATCTTTTGTGGACCCGTAATTTGCAATTCCCTACTCACTGATGCTCCGTTCTTTCCTTAGGGCCCTAACTAATCCTGCTTTGCATAGAATATTCTTCTATTTTCGATTGACCCAATTTTCCACCGGTGACAACCACCATGAACATGTTCATCCAACCGGACAACTAGTCCATGTACTAGAATAATGTCACTGAAATACGGCATTTCAATGCGTTTCTCGCCGTTTCTTCGTAATTTTGGTAACACTTGGAGGCCAAAGCATTGTTTTATGTGAAAAACTCGGGGATGAAAATCATCGTGAACACTGCCTCTAAAAAGAAATATGCACCAAGTGCCAACACGAAAATTAGGCCCCGGTCAGATTTGGTGCGAAATGCATTTGTAACCCGCCGTGGCCTGCTGTAACCCGCCTGGTCGATACGTATAAATAAAATGGTCGGGTGAGGTTCGTTGAGAAGGAGTGCGCACAATATAGCAAGAAGTTTGAGTGCTCGGAAAGAACGCGCACACAGTCACGGAAGGTTTCTCGGTGTTAGGAAGGAGAGCACACAATGTCGAGGGTGTGTTGGCGTTGAGAAGGAGAGTGCAAAATGTCGCGAAAGGCTTGGAGGTAATGAAAAAGAGCGCGCACAACGTCGCTAAAGGGGTGCAGCGATTAGAGGGAGCTACAGTGTCTGTATATTGAAAATCTATCCGTTCCATCCCAAGACATCGAGGTCGTTGCATATGCGGATGATATTACAATACTATGCCGGGATCGCGACATAAATGTAGCTGCCAGTAAGATCAATGACTACTTGATCGAGTTGAAATGTTTTCTCGATAGCAATATGCTTACGGTCTCTGCCGCTAAATCATCCGTCACCGTCTTTTCCAGTGATCCTGCGGAGCATAGAGCTCATCCCATGGTGAAATGGGACGAAACTCGCTTGCCGGCCGCCCGATTCCCTCAGCTACTCGGTCTCGTGTTGGATCCTTCGTTGAGGTTTCACAAGAACACTGAGCAGAAGCAAGCTGCAGGGAAAACAAGACTTAACGTCCTACGTGCTCTCGGCGGAACGTCCTGGGGGTGCAGTAAAGAAACGGTCCTGACCACGTACAAGGCCATCGTACAGCCCGCCCTGGAGTATGCTGCACCAGTCTGGCAGCATATCGTGTCGGACACATCCTGGTCCAAGCTGCAGCGCATTCAAAATGGAGCATTGCGAATCGCAACAGGCTGTTCTAAAAGCTCTCCAGTAGAGCACCTACACGCCTTAGCTCGCATCCTGCCAGTTAAGGACCATTGCCAACTCCACGCACGACAGCCGTACATAAACATTCTGAAGCAGCCAAATCATCCGTCACAAAGAGTATTAGACCACGTGAGAGAGAGGTATAAGAAAGCCGTTTGCTGATGCTCGCACGAAAATCAATATACAGAGATGGACCAAGGCACAACAAGAGCGCCCTCGTCTCTTACGAGCTGAGCATACGAAATTCGTCAAGGATCACTTATGCAAGGCCGCCGTAAACTCCATTCTCGGAGTCGTGCCGGCTGAGGTCAGCGAAACCGAGATGGAACTCGGTAGGCGTACCAGGTGCACCCTTGCCTCGTTGCGCTGCGGGCACTCCCCCATTCTTATGTCTTATTTACATAAGATCGATAGCAGCAGACCTGACGAGTGCCCGGATTGTGGTAATAAAGGGCATTCTACTGTGCAGCTTTTCAACTGTCCGACGAGACCGACATCGTTAACGACAATAGATCTGTGGGAGAATCCGACGCTTGTGGCTCAGTTCCTCAATCTATGACAGGACCCTCTCTGTGGCTGCAGAAGAAGAAGAAGAAGACGGAGCGCACAATGTCGCGGAACATGTGTCGGTGTTGAGAAGGAGCGCCACAAAGTCGGACAAGCTTTGAAAAAGCGAGCAAAAATTTTATTCAAGCTGGCGTGCCTTTGCGCCATAGTTTCGCCCAATCTCGAAACGAGGGCGGAGCTTCAAGTTGGCCACGCCAAGCAATTCGAAAGTGGGGATTCGAATGGGAGAAAATTGAAGCTTCTTCCGACTTCTGGAAATGTTACTTTCTCGCCCCGATTTCCACAATGCTTCGTTTTCTGAATTGTTTAACGTTGTTCATATTTCCATGATATTGATTTTTTGAACTACTCATCCTAGGTTTCAATATCTCACCAGTCTGAACTTCATTTTTCTCTTTTTACAGGCATATCAACCAAAAAAGCGGTAAAATTTAAAAAAATAGCAAAACGAAAACTGACCATGTCCACGAGGTAACTCCCGCCAGCCTGCAGGTCAGCCGAGTAGAAAACTTCAGCACCATCGACATGTTCGAACAGTACGAATGCCTTAAGAATCAAATTATTAACAAAAACGGGCTGAATCCAA
The DNA here is from genome assembly GCA_029168955.1 of Aplectana chamaeleonis. NCBI lineage: Eukaryota > Metazoa > Nematoda > Chromadorea > Rhabditida > Cosmocercidae > Aplectana > Aplectana chamaeleonis. The sequence continues at coordinate 57,028 of JAPDOI010000127.1, forward strand.
TTTCCTGATCCTCTGGTTTTGAGAGTAAAAACAAGAAATACAGGCGCCTCGTGTGATCTGCCGTGATAGTTTTGAGATGCTTCGAAAACTGGGCTACGCTAAAATGTAATAATTCAGTCCCGCTTTTTTTTCCTACTTTTTGTCGTACCTAGAATATCAACTATATGAACATGTTGGCAGGGTCAAGCGGGGTTGCACAGAGTTTGGTCTGAAAATGAAGATTACTGGGGGGGGGTCGCAGAAGTTTCGGTTCAAAAATGAAAATTTGGTGAAGATATTCCAAAAAGTATCGATAGTTTTGTCACCAAAGGGAGGGGTCGTAGCATTGCTCAGGTTTTACTGTGCTTCTCTGGGTCAAATTCCGGTCCAAAATTGCGTCTCGACACGCTCTGCAGCCGCACGCTCTCGATTCGGAAGTTTCCTGCGCCGCAGCCGCCGATCTGTTGACTCTAGATGGGTTTTGGAAATTGGAAACTAAAAAAATTGGGAAAACTGTATAAAAAAGCCACATCGAGTCGGCTTTGTCGCTGGGAAATCGACTGACTCGAACGCGTGCATCCGCAAAGCGTGTCGAGATGCGATTGCGGACCGGAATCAGGCCTAAAGAAGCACAGTAGACACTTGAGCCCGACTGCTGAACGAATTTTTGCGTGTGGTAGTCTTAGAGATCAAATATAAACTGCCCAGAAATCCTGCCTCGGAGGGGTTCCCAAAAATTTTGGAATCTGGAAAAAAATTGATGGTGAAGGGGTCGCCCCGATTTCGAAAATTTACGCAACGCCCCGCTTGACCTTGCATGTTGGAGGGAGTAGACTTCATAGGTGGTCTGTGGGATGTAAACTACAAGAGTCCGGTGGGAAAAAGTTGACTTCATGAGTGGTATCGTCTTTTTTATAGAATGATATACTGCTGTTACGCACATACCGGGGTCAGCGGAGAGATTAAATGGTATGGGTGGTCTAATAATATAAATATAGACTGTGGGAACAGACTGGGAGAAGAGGAGTACAATTCAGGTCAGGCCCTAAGCATATACAATACTTGAACTGAAAGTTCATGAATGATCTGTAACTCTTAAACTCCAGGTGTGGTACCCAGGATAAACTATGAGGACGGACTAAGCTTCATGGGTGGTCCGTGGGACAAAAACTGCAGAAATCAGTTGGAAAAGAGTAAACTTCGTGGGTGGTCTCAACTTGTCTGTATGATGATATACCGCTATGTTATCAACGCACTGAAGGACCAAATTAGGTGGGCCAAAATATCGATTGCGGGAAATGAGGGATGAATAAGCATCAGCTTCGGCCCCTAGAATATACAATACTAGAACGGGCTGGCTAATGTTTATGGACTGTCGGCCACTCGTAAACTCCAGATGTGGTACCTAGACCACCAAATGAACGAGCAAGTCGGAAAATCTTAGCATCGTAAGCGGCCCGTAGGACACAACGCGGGTAAGAGCTAAAACCATGGGTAGCCCTAGAATATCAACTACGAAAACCGGTATAATAGACGAAACTTCACGGGTCGCCTGTAAAACATGAGCATCGTCTCCAAGAATGTTCCGTGGAGTTTAAACGCCTTAAAAGCAAGGCCCATTTAAATTTTGACACTATCGAAATTTGGATTAGATAGATTGGTCTGGCCCAGCTGAACACCGTCTGGACATTTGACAAACTGTTAAAATTTGCTTTCGAAGAAGCCAGCTCTGAAGTCAGGGATTACGATATTCACAACGTGATAATCATGACCAGAATGACAGCTATTTGCACTGCAGTTTTGAAGATAGCGTGCACGATGGCTAAAAAAATGGAAGATGGACACACTTTTCTGACACAGTGCTGAACGGAAGTGGCTGGACTAACACGAAGAAGACCGTTCTTTACGCAGTTCTTGAGGTTACCTGCAGCATACGCACCGATTCAGTGGAGAATCTTTAAATCGAAACATGGCCCGGGAACAGGTACAAGCGGGTAAAATTCATGGGTGCAACGTGCAACATCAACTCGGCTACAATATGAGGTGGAGTAAACCTCATGAGTAGCCATCAACCACGGGTTCGTGGATGGCCCATAGGGCCAGGGGCGGTTAGAACGCCTTTGACGGTTTTCTACATAAGGAGCTATGAAATTACGAAAATGGAGGACCTCGCATGAAAACGTCCAGTCGGGCAAGCAAGTAGAAAAAGACCACACACCTGGGCTCCACTATTGCCGCTCAGGGCAAAACCCGGAAGATCACCAGAAAGAGCTGACGCGTGATAAAGCACATCCAGCTTGGACAGATCAGCTTTCTTCGCGGCTTCACAAGCGGCCTGAAAGTAAGGTAAATCTAGATTAACTACGAAAGCATAGGAGGGAATGGATCCAGGAAGGAAAAATAGTTATTTTAAAGTGTAGGAGATTTTTTAGCAGCAAATATGAACAGAACTTCGCCTAATATAATCTAATTAGTCACGTATAGTCTTTACGATAAGCACTCATTTTCATCTTTTATGCGCTCGAGCCAAGTTCGATTTCGGATTTGTCGACAGAGAGCGGGTCGCAACAAGCTCCATCCGACACCACCAAGGCCGGCGCAGAGCTCTCAGGCCCATGGAAGGGTCGCAATAGGCTCCGCAGCGCGAAAAAGGAGCTAATGTCACCCAGAAATTCGCAAAATAATCGAAATAAAACAGAAAAAACGTCAAAGCTCCGTAATCAGCCCAAGCCGTGAACTGAAGGTTTTGTGTGCGATTGCACCAAACTTCACATTACACGCCTAATACGCCGTTTTTTCTTCGGCGTCGTAGACACTTCGCTATTCAGATGACGCCAGGATTGTGTCTGCGGGCTAGGAGATTGAATAGTCTGTTTTGGAACAGGTGCTATCTCAGCGGGGAGGGGGCACTACGGCGCAATACACTTGGCCACGCCCATTTTACCGTGCCGCGCTGAATTCGAGCACCTTCCCGGGGTTTCCCTCCCCTGCCAAAATCAGGAGAGTAGCTGCATCACGAAAAAATGGGCGTGATCAGGTGCGATACCTCAGTGCCCCCCCTCGCTGCAATAGCACCTTGGAGCATTACTGGAGAAGTGACTCGGGCTCACTTTTTAATCCACCAGAACCCTCGCACCAAACGAGATTCTTCTCCCTTTCCGAAATCAGGAGAGTCAGGAGACTTAACAAGTTAATCATTCACGCAAAGTTAGCTTTTTCATTTTGAGCTTTTTCTCAGGAGTTAGTGCTTGGAAGAACGCAGTTCCTACGCAGTTGTTCCGTAGTTAGTCAGTGCTTTCGCAACTTTTTAAAGGTGAAGGAATGTGATTCTTTGTATTTACGTGCAGTTCTACCTGTGATGCGTGAAGGATTCCATCCGTTGAACAAGTAAAGAAGGTAACTTTTAAGCGTGTCTCCAACTTTGAAGACATCTCAGAACTTTTGTGGGCTTAATTCAAGCTCATGCTTCAAATCCTTAGTACTCTATCCAGCTTGCGGTGAACATTAGCCTAGAGGAGCGCGTTGAGCCTTGTGAAAGTAACGTTCGAATAAGGCAAACTGGTTACGAAGCTGTGTTAAACTAGAGTCAAAACCATGTGTATATATCTGCATAGCACACCGTGTGTTCCTCTCACCGAACGTATTTTCGGTCGATTTCGCAAAATCTGCTCCTATTGCACATGCCACCGTCAATTTGACACGTCGTAAAAATAAAACCGGACGATACAGGCCTGAAATGCGCTCTTTAGTGCATCCACACATAACGCGTTTTATTTTACGGCCGAATCGGAGCACGGTGCTCAAACGATTTTTCTCTGTTTCGATTACTGTGAGATTCGCAAGAAGCTAGAAGAAATTAGGACAGCAAATAGTCGGTCAAAAAGGGTCGCATGAGCCTCTTCAGGTCACTAAGAGTTACCAGGAGGTCCAAAGAAGTAGCAAAATGCTTCGACCCCCACCCCTCCACTGAATTGGTAGTCACTAAGGTATACAGAGTGGAAGTTTGTTGAACTCAATAAGGAAGCTATGTCCTTCTTCATTTGCAGCCTCGAAAAGGTTTCTGTCATAGGTTAAGGGGCCGGGCAAAGGCAATATAGAGCAACCTTAGCGCAGCGAGGCAAGAGCACACCTGGCTCGCCAGCCGAGTCGAGGCTCGGACTCGCAAACCCGAGGCGGCGCTTCTCTTGAAATAGGGTTCACAGCCGCCAGGGTTGAGCAGAGTTACGACTCGGCGTAACGGAAAGTCATAAAAATTTTGGAAATCCTTTAGTAAAAATTAAGATTTCAAGGGCAGAGGCTCGTAAAATTTTCGGAAAAAAAGCAAATTTCTCCAAACCACTTGGTAAGCTAAATGAGGTTGTAGTACTCGCCCTCTGATAGTAAGATTGCAGCGCGAGAACAGCTGCATGCTGCAGCAGTATCCTTCCAGTTAAGGAACACTGCCAACTCCAAGCGCAGCAACTGGTTATTCACATTGTCAAGCAGCCTGAGCACCCACTAAGAGGAATCATGAATCCCATGAGAGAGACGGATATCAGAAGGCCTTCTGCGGATGCTCCCGAGAAAGTCAATATACAAAGATGGACGGACTCCCAACTGGATCGTCTGCGTCTTTTACGTGCGGAGCACACCAAGTTCGTCAGGGATCACTTGAGTAGGATGACCGTCAATCCCATATTGGGGGTCGCACCACCCATAGTCAGCGACACCGAGATGGAACTCGGTAGGCGGGCTAGATGTTCCCTCGCCTCGCTGCGGGCTTTCCCCTATGCTGATGTCTTACGTGCATAGTATCGATTGCAGTAAGGCTGACGAGTGCCCGGAATGTGGTAGCAGTGGCCACACGACAGAACACCTATTCGATTGTCCAAATGGAGCACACTAGATTCGTCACTGAATACCTCTCTTGCGCCCCTCCCGATTCCATACTCAGCGGTGTGCCGTGCCGCCCAAGGTCGATGATAGTCAAAAGGACCTACCCAGACGCTCCGGCGTCATTCTGGCGGGTTTAACATGTGGTCATTCCTCGCACCTCCCGGCCTACGTCCATAGGATCGATCTGTCGGTCCCCGACAAATGTCCGGACTGCCACAATACAGGACATGATTCATTTTTTACTTTCATGTCCGGCTAGACCAACTTCTCTGACAGCTCTGGATATGTGGAGCAAGCCGTGCGATGTAGCTGCTCAGGGTTGAGCAGGGTTGCAACTCGGCGCAACGAAGGGTCGTAGAAAAAAATTGGATAACTTTTGAAAAAAAAAGTTTGGGAGGAGGGGGGCTGGCAGAATTCTTGGAAAGAAAGCATTTTCTCCAAACCACTGGGTAAGCCGAACTGAGGCACTAATATTTGTCTTTTATTACCGCAAGTTGATATTTTTCTGGATTTGTCACTCAAAAAAGCTGAAGCAATTTTGCATCTTGGGAGGGGTTAGGGGTCGTGAATTATTTTTTCAAAATTATGGTCAACAGGGGGGTCGTAGCTATGCCGAAAAATGGCGCAACGGCCCGCTCAACCCTGTAGCTGCCTTTCTACCCTATGAGAAGAAGCTTCGCTGTGGCTGATAAGAAGAAGAAGACGATTTCCGTTCATGGTTACTCGGCGTGCTGAATACAATTTTGATGCCTACATGTCGAGAGGGAGTCGCGAAGAATGTTCACTTCTTTTCCAGATTTTTGGTCAACAGGGGGCCAGGGTTGAGCAGGGCTTTACAACGGGAGAGAAACAACTTTAAATTTGGGGGATCACTAAAACTTCGAAGCAAAAGTAAATCTTGTTCAAAATAGTCAGCTGTGTGGGAGAAATATTAATTTTAAACTTTTTGGATAGTCACTCAAATCAGGCTAAAGAAAGTTCTATTCTCGGGAATCTCAGGAAAATCTTGGAAATTTTTGCGAAACTTTGGTCAACAGGGGGTCGCAGCTCCGGCAAACATCGGCGCAACGGCCTGCTCAAGCCTGCTGACAACCGCCTTTCCAAGATGTCCTCGGACGAACTGACTATGCTCCTCAAGCAGGGGACGGAGCCTTTCCAGATTGGACTCGGCCCATCCCTGAACATCCACTTTACTAGGCGTCTGAGATCGGTCTCTCGACTTCCTCATACCCCCTCGTCCTGGGAGACGGAAAATCCCTAGGTTATCTGGGATCACATGACGACTCCGTGAGCACAACATACTTTCCTACGAAATGCTACTGGCTGCGCAAGGAGCTCCCCGGTATAATATATTCATGTGGAGGCCTGCATTATGCCTCCCGTCCCCAAGTCTGACCGCATGTCCCAAAAAAAAAACTGAAAACGGATCTCATATCCGTGTTCGACACCCTTGAATCACTACACTGAACGAAAATTATGTAAATGTCAAGTCGATCGATGGATTTATTCGAAAATATCCATCGATTGGCCACGCTTGATTCCTGGTGTCGAGTGTGGATCAAGAGGTGCGGCGGGCACCAAAAGACCACCTGCGGGGGGTGGGGTCGGCTGCATATGGGACGGCCTCAGAGGGCTAAGAAATAGCGCAGGGGGGAGGAAAGCGGTTGGAATGGGTAGATCAAAAGATCAAAAGACACAGAGCTCCAGGGTACACTCATGCATTTCGTTACAGGGAATGAGGGGGGGCACTCAAGATTGAGTCAGAGAAATGGAGATTTTGCACAGCTAAACGTGTTAGAAACGTGTCGTATCAGCAGCTACACGTGTTAGAAAGGTTCCATATCAAATAATTTCATTATGAACCCTGAGTGCCCCCACAAGATGTTAGAGCTAGGACTCTTGCAGGCGTCACCGTCCACCGTTTCAGACAATCGTTGCGGGACCACTTCGCCATACATTGGCAGCAAGCCAAGAGGGCGACGCGACAGCTGCAGAGAGTGACTTGCGTCAGCGAATATGGATGTTTGGGTCCCTTTTTTGTTTGTCAGTAGTTTACTGGCTACTCAGATTTCTATAAATTGAATAGGTCATACACATAAGACTACGATAGGGACTAAACAGCAGTTTAGTGAGCCGAACGCACACATGCTAGACAATCCTACTCTTATTTAGCATAAAAGCGATACCAAACTTGTGGTTAGCGTCTAAAAAGACTTTTCTGCGTGTAAATTTTAGGTCAGTTTTGAATCACAGGCGTAAATGCGCTCATACACCTAAACACAATTGCCCGTAAATCCGTGTAAGGAACTCAAATCCATGGCGGGTACCTGCTAAGGAGAAGTTTTAAGCGAACTATGTCGTTTTCCATCAACACACGTCTGCAAGAACCCTCCCTTTGTTTTTGCGGCGATTCGCTGCACTTCGTTGTATTTTGGCTTATACAAGCGACCCTCCACGACAAGCCAGTAACGGTCAAAATCTCACGGCCTGCCCCCGATCCACAGTATCCCCTTTCGCGGCGGGACCAGGCTTGGATTCTTGCTACGCCTGCTCAATCGATATATTATACAGATTCGTCATCGCAGTGCATGTTTCGTATTGCGAGCACAGAACACGTTCGAGGATGACCGTCAATAGTCTTTCAACGGTAAATTCACGCATTTAAAGAGAATATTGTCAACGAATATTATAAAACTGATATTAGAATGTAAATAACACGGAAAAAAAGTATAACAAAGGCTTGAACTTGAAAAAAAGCCAGTGCAAACCTTTGCTGCGGCTGGAGAGGGCGCAACATTGGGCAGTTTCCGTCCACTGAGTGAACCAATATTATCCTTTTTCGTCATTCTGCAAAGCAAAATAATAAATTTTCACGAATATTTCAAGAAAAAAACACATTTGAAAATCTTACCTCAGAAACATTCGACAGCCTTTTTGTGTCATTTTCGTCCCGTAAGTGCTCTAAAAAGGCCCTAGTTGTGAATAATTCTAAAACTAGAAGCACAAAAGGCCTCAAATTACGTGCGAATTTTGAAATGCACATGAAAATGTATGCAAGTCTCGAAAAATGAACATCAACAGCGAAAAATGGCGAAAACCCACGACAAAACTATAAACAACCATCCAAATCGTCGCAAAACCAATCAGCGAACTTCATTGGACACCACCACATCAGAAAAAGCTGCAGCCATGACGGCTGCTAGTAGTTTATTCACATTGTAAAGCGGCTATCTTGTAATAATCAGGCTTATTGGCTACGGTCATCGCTGGATTGGCGCTGGAGCAAGGTGCGTCCTTTAAACGGCAGCGAACTTCCGCCGTTTGCCGATGACTGGGCTTTGCTAGACTAATTAGTGTTCTTTTCATAACAATTAGGCATCAGCTCAGAACTTCGTTCCGGCCTTTCCTGGGGGAAAAATGGGTTTTGGGCGACCCGAACACTCAAAAATTGGGGCCAGGTTCCGTTCCGGACGACCCGCTAACCAAACGATCGTTACCAACCACCCGGATGACGAAAATTGCCTTCCCGGTGGAGCGAATTTGGCGTGAACGTAAAATAACGGAAAATTAATGTACAATGTAAAATTTTTTTTGCTTAACTCGATTCATCATTTCGGGCGACCCGGACGAGCAGCGGTTGGTTGCCCGGCATTGGGTAACCGGAAAGCGCGGTTCCAGGCTCTGAGAGATTTCGGTACAGGGGGAGGACAGAGTACGGGGTGGCGCCGGCGCCAGCCGGTTAGCAGCAGTTACAACTCTCGGCCGAGTCGCTCCGACAGCGAGATCGGTGGCTCGTTCGCTCGTTGATTGGCGATCGGAGCAGATCACGCAGGCAAGATCAGAGCCGGTGCCTGGAGCTCAATCCTTTTTTAAAACAAAAAGGGTCACGATTTCCTGTATTAAAGCAAACAGCCCCCGGGGTTTTGAAGGGCTTGAAGTACTTTCTAGGGAATACACGACCTCCGAATTTTCAAGGGTTTGAAACTCCGGGCAAGCGAAATTCTGACATGAGTGCGAAGTTTTCTACGCTTTTGCCGACTACTGGAGCTCTAATATCAGTACTTGATACACTCATATTATTCACAATGATTCATTTGCTTTATTGTAGGAAGTCGTCATCCTTCTTGTTTGTAGAAACGACGTTCTTCACGCACAGGCTCTGATCTTGCGTGCGTGATCTCCGTCGATCGCCAATCAACGAGCGACTTAGATATTCGTGGGGAAGTTCCCGAGGACAATAGACTTAATTTGGTCGTTATCACTCGGTCGAGGGGAGAGGAGCGAGACGTTCCCACGGAGGGGGACGTCTCGCCCTCTCCCCTCGAATTATACACAACGATAAGGCGTTCGAAACAGTAAACTCGGGGGAGAACAAGGGAATTTCGCTTCACGGTTGTTCCCATGGCCTCCCCCCGAACATGATGAACGCGAAAACAAAGCGTATACGGTGATGCGGACAGGCTAGTCGCTAGGTGGTCTCGCACTTCGCAAGTTGAGTGGGTAGATCTGCCAATCAAGGACTACGTAAGGCATCTTTGTCTAGATTTCAGAGGAGCTAATAAGCTTCTCTATAACCTTTAGCCAGAGGTGAATATTTTTGAACCGATTTTTGGACGAACAATGGGAAGATCTGCAGTGGGAAGGTCGCGGGAAGACCTGCAGTAGGTAGAACAAGAGAAATCCTGCTGTAGGAACTTCCCCTATTACTCTGCTGTCGAGATGTCCCGTTCGGCTCCCGCCAATTCGGGGGAAGTTCCTCAGTTGTTCCGAGGGAACGTCCCCACGAATATCTGAGGAGGGAACCATCGTTCCGCTGTTGGGGCGACTCGGCCGAGTCCTGTCACTGCTGCCAGCCGGCTGGCGCCGACCCCACCCCGTACTCCGTCCTCCCCCAGCTCCGTAACTTCCAGTCGATAACCGCCCCTTACAAGGGAAGTGTTCAGAGAGGTAAACGCATCTGCGAAAACGACCAGTATCGTTAGTATCTCTTCTGGCTTAATAGTAAAAATGCGCAGTATCCCGCCCCGAGCTGCAGGCTCGAACAAGCTATGAGCATTCTTTAAGCCTCGCGAAAAGGCAAAGGTACCCACCCAGCAGGCATTTTTTTTTGCGAGTTTCAGAAAATTTTCTCGGATTTAGCCCAAAACTTGTACTGTGCTTCTCTGGGCCAGATTCCGGTCCGCAGTTGCGTCTCAACACGCTTTGCGGCCGCGCGCATCGGAGTCGGAAGAGTTTCCAGCGCCTCAGCAGCAGATCTGTTGACTCTAGGTGGGTTTTAGAAACTGGAAAGTTAACAAAATTGGAGAAAACTGTATCAAAAATTTATATCGAGTCGGCTTTGGCGCTGGGAACTCGGTTGACTCGAGCGCGTGCGGCCGCAAGGCGTGTCGAGACGCAATTGCGGACCGGAATTTGGCCCAGATAAGCACAGTATGTAGGGGTAATCTAGTGCGGTGAACACGAATCTGGAGTCCATTTGTCGAAATTTCGAGGCTTACTGTAGGTTACTGTAGGTAACATGTCACTCAGGGGGCAAAAGCCACCTTAGTATTTTGAAAATCGACAAACGGACGTTAAAACCCACGTAAACAAAGTTTGAGTAAAATCTGAGATTTTGACCAAACTACCGTACACCCACCGTAATCTACCGTAATTAGCAGAAAGTCGATAAACGGACTCCAGACTCGTGTTCAGCACTCCAAATAACCCCCCCCCCCCAGAGGCACAATTTGAGCAATATCTACCGTAGCACTCCGAAATTCTCAAAACTGGGGTTTTTCCCTCGAAATTTTCTCCGGTTGGGAAGCTTTGAACGAAATTAGCCGGAAACTTTGGAAAACTGACTAATAGACTACAGATTCGTAATCAGCGGCCCGAAAACCCCCCTGGGAGAATCTTAGGTCAAATCTGGAACATTTTTCTAAAACGCTTCCAGAGCCCTCTAATCGGTATAAATATTCGCCCAACCGAAAACTCGTACAAGTCCAAAACGCTGTCAGTCTGGACAAAGTATGTGCCAGTGGTATGGCTGTGTCTAGGGGTATGAGATGACCGGACCAAGCTGTTTCGAGATATCACGGGATCAAACCGTTGTCACAGTGCAGAAAACTTGAATCAATACTTGTTTATGATTCACAATAATACAGACAATACTCGAGTTACACTAGATAAATAGGTATCAATTTCAATACAGTACCACACAGGTGAATAGCGAACTGAGGCGTTTCACTGAGACTTGGCCACTTAAGGGTCTTTCACACTCTGCCGGACGACCGACGTCGGACAGTGCCATGCATTGAAAATGCGGCGTTCTCGCACCGACGTAGGTGCGGCGCCGCACGTGCGTCAAAAAAACCGCCGCGCCGACGCCCCGTCCATCATTTCACCGCAATGCGACGTCGGTCGGCCGACACCGCAGCGCGAGCGGCACCGGCGCCGCAGTCCTATCTTATAACGTGTCGGACGGCGTCGTCCGGCAGAGTGTGAAAGACCCTTTAGGCTTTGCTCTCGGTCAAGGGGGAACCGTCACTCTTCAACGGCGTCACGTAGGCTGCTCCTTTCGCGGAGCTGTGCAGTCCGCAACTCTCTCGCTCCCCCATCTCGGTCGCCTTATATGGGCGCCCGCGTGGTCGTCTCGGTGCGTTCCCCGCCTCCGCCTGAGCATTGAGCCACGCCCACAGAAATGATTTGATGAACTGGAGCCAGAGCAATCCCTTTACGACACTCCTCCCCATCGGGGAGCCGACGACCTCGGCGGCCGTTCCATCGCTAGCTTCTGTACTCCTGATGATTGCTTCCTTGTAGCGTCGTAGAGGTTCCTCGAGTTGCAAACAGCTTCTCTGGAATTGAAACTTTCACAAAACATCATTTCAATGTTTGCTTTCATTCTCTTGCCCCTATGCATGACGGTCTCTTGCCTATCATCGGGAAAACGTGATGAAACCGCCGTATTGCGGTGATCAGATGCTAGGACTCGCTGTACAGCTTTCTTGTCCTTGTGAGCTGCATAGTTTGACACCTCTTTCCTTGACCTCCAGAAGATTCTTGTAGGCTTTCTCTCTGCCTTGCCACATAGGATTTCTATTGATGACGGTTTCCTGGTGCATTCTGCAACCTTCACCTTTCGAACTGAACTTCTCCCTTCCTTAGAGATAACTCTGGGTTGTTTCTCTTGCTTTACCTTCAACACTATGCCTAAGCTCTCTAGCGCATTTGTTCCCAATAGAACTTCGTCATCATCTTCACGCGAAATGGAGAACGCGACTTCAGCACTCGCGGTGTTCTCGAGCTTTATTTTGATGCGCACTGCTCCCAGGAATTCCATCTCGTTATCGGAAGCATCGTACACTCGGCGGCCTTGTATCGACACAAGCTGGAGCCTGTCAATATCGTATCCATCGTTTGGAGCTTCTTCCAGTACTTTCATCGGTACAATACTTATCATCGATCCTGTATCTATCAAAGCAGGTACCTTTACATTGAGCATTTGTGCTTCCATCATCCATGCTGAGAAAAACCAATTCCTTAAGAACACTTAAAGGCAGTGTTCACGATAAGAATAGTCTTTTCGCCTTTCCGCCTATCTTGAAGACGGTCCCATGCTGATTCCAATGATGTTTTCGGAATCGTACGAGACCTTCTAGGAACGGAGTTATGGTCCCTCAAAAATTGGGCTAGGGAAGCACGATGGACGAGTTGTCCGAGGCTTGTAACTCCCGTCTTTTGCAGCCGATGTATGCGAACTGACCTGGCTAAAGAGAGAAGTTGAGAATGAAGGGAAGAACGGGGCCGTTGATCGGAAACTATCGCTCATCTCACAATCTCGAGCATTCATTTGTTCACGTCGGTGGGCGTGGAAAGTGCATCTGGGGTGTGACGGGCTGACGGGTGTCCAACTTTGAGGCCATAGGGTACCGTTCCGAGCTCATTTTTCTTAGTTTTTTCAACGTTAGGGTTGCGCTAGGCCCCGCACCTGCCGATCTTCACAAAAAAATCAGACATGGTTTTTACCGTGGACACTGCCTTTAACCCTACATTACACTTGTTATCCGAAGATAATTTTTCGGATAATGGATCGATTTGGGTAATGCCGATTTCAAATTTTCCGGATACTATTTCGATTCAGATAATGCGCTTTTTTGAGTTTCCGGATAATGAATCGATTGAGATAATGACATTATTCCAATGATTCGGATACGGATATCCGGTCGGATTATTTCGGATAACTTCGGATACTTTCGGGACAAAGTTGAGGCAAAACGGTGAAAAATGAACCAGGTACTCAAGGCAACCTTTGGAAACATCCAAATTCGAACAAACAGTAGTACTTCATTGGATTTGCAGCATGTTAACATACAAACCTCAATCTCCATATACGCATAATAATAAAAATATGAGAACAAATCTTCAATCACGCTATCGTCATTGGGAGGCACAGTATTATTCATACACAGGTTTTTCTGGACAACTAGCTAGTAAAATGTACGCAAAGCAACTATAAAAAAGCCACTGAGTCATATCATTTGACCATGCCTATTTTCCGCGCCGCAGCGACTCTTCCGATTTCGAAAGGAGGAGGAAAACCCTGGGTTGATGTACTAAATTGAAGGCGGTACGGAAAAAATGGGCGTGGCGAAGTGCAATTTCATCCGATTTTATCCGAAAATTATCCGATTTTATCCGAAAACTATCCGACTTTATCTGAAGTTCAATGATTTTCGGATTTGAGTGAAGACTCGTAGGCAAATTTCTTTTATTGACAACGTTTCAAAGAGCGTTTGAGAGTTAACACTGAGCGGAGCAAAACCCTTAGTGGTGTGCTCAGTGACGTTCTTGAGGAAAGAGGGAAAAATTCGGCAGACGAATTGTGTCAGTACACGAGCAAAGTAGAAAACGATGGAGAAATAATAGCAGAACTGTGTGACATAATGAATACTGATGCACTACAGATCAAGGATGCAGCCTTATCAATGCACGACGACATGGAAAAAGTTCGCCAGGAGCTGGACAACTACGGAAGTGGTGAGTTAGGAATGACAGTAACAAATTATCGACAAAACAGTTCATGCTGTAGCCCTAGTGTCGATATGGGTGGATTTGCTGCAAGTCACGGCAAATCCCAGGAATTTGAGAAAGGAACCGAAATTCAGAAAAGTTGATTCACGAGCTTCAGCGACCACGTGGTTTCCGAGATCGGAAATTGAATGCGCTACAACGTCGGCCTGAAATTTTTTTATATTACCTTTTTCGCGGTATAAAAATATGGCACAGACTGTTAAAACGCCAAACTTCCAGTTTTTCGCGTGCAGTCGCGTAGTGGAGGTCAGAGACAGCGAGAGAGTGTTCGACCGCTGGAAAGATCAGCATCGCGAGCACACGCAGCGCGTTGAGTGATGGGAATCGCGACTCTTTACAAAGGCTCATTTTGCGTTTGCAATAATGATTCTAGGCCATTCGCAGAAAAGTGGAGTCACTCTCCTGATCGAAAGTCAGGCTCGTACTTGCGGACAACCCTTTGTTGCATCACGCATTACGATGATAATCAAGCTATGACAATGATAATCGTGCCATGATTACGCATCATCATCTTGATGCGTAACGCAATTCCGCTTGGATAACAATAGTACTTCAAATGAAACTGCCATCAGTCATGTATGTTCGACTCCCACAACGACCGTTTACATTTAGCCCCAGTAAGTCACATGGACTCAATGTACAGACCCCCAAATTTGAAATCGATTTTAGATGAGGACTCCTCTGAACGAAGGCACGGACATTTCTGAGGTTTCGTTAATATGCGAGAGTATCTATGCAACTGGCAACTACTGAGTTATTAGGAGAGTTGTTCCGAACTGCTCAGAAAATTTGTGTAGAGTGGTTTAGTACGCTGAACATAAATCTGGTGTCGATATTGGTGGGTATGCTGTTAGTCACGGTGAATCCCCGAAATATGAGAAAAAAACTAAATTTCAGAAAAGTTGAATCACGAACCTTGGCGTCCATGTGATCTGCTACCTCAGAAATCGGGTGTAATCCAGCGGCAGCGTGAAAAATTACATTACCTTTTCTGCAGTATAGAAGTATGGAACCCCTCTAACCCTCCGTAGCTAAGACCCCGCGCGGAACCCTGCCATAAACCCCTGAAATTTCAGTGTCTCGTCTCAAGTTCGATATGAAAGTGCGATGGGAAATTAAGGAAATATACGTCGACTGTTTTTTTTTTCTGGAGAATGTGGCCTGTGGCCGCATTCATGAAATTACGGGAGCGTCCCGGGAAGGTTTCCAGGACCAGCCGATGTAAGGGGTTGTCCTGGGTTGCGGACCCTCCCGGGAGGCTTATTATTAGTTTCATACATACTTATTATTAGTTTTATGTAGTTTCATACATACTGTCTCAGATCTGTGTACCCCAACGAGCCTACAAAAGCATTCCATTCTTTTTCAAGGGAATCGTAAAGCCCTCGGTAGCGCACACGGTAAGCATATCTTAACAACCTTGCAACTGATACTTCCTATAGGATACATAAAGGATGGATTCATGGTATCAAATTATAAACACGTACTTCGCCGTGGAATCCAAACTCATAACAGCGTTTTGACAGAGGTTCTCGTTTCTACCGGAACCCTGTTTTCATGTGCGATATGGATATAAAACGCACAGCAGCTCTGCCTTCCTTTTTGTGAGAAATTTGTTAACAAGCTTTGCCAGAATCTTTTTCTACATTGAAAACACTCCTACTTTTTCTTTTGAACCCAAAATTCACCTTTTTGAAAATTTGTACGTACCCCCGTCTCACAGAATAGAAAACATGTTACATGTAGTATAAAATGTAAGATACTTGAGACATTCAAGTATATTACTTTTATATAGCATGTAACCTACACTTATATTACATATAACATACACTTATATGACACGCAGCATACACATATATATCATGTAACTTGATTAGAGCTGCAAGTTGAAGCGCAATTCTGTGAGGGTTGCAGCTGCAAGTTCAAGGTTGCTGCTTCAGGCACGAATCAGCAAGCTTTATGCTATCTTGGACATTCCATGAGCTAAAGCTCGCTGCTTCATAACTGAAGCGGCGAGTATGGAATCCACAGATTCATACATGAAGTAGTGGGCTTAAGCTTGCATCAAAATTATTGTGTGTCAATACCTCTAGTCTTCCTCACGATTAGCACGAACCATGAGGAGCGAGAGATCAACGACTTGGCCAGGGCGAGTGACCACCCGGTCTGATGTCGATCCCACGGATCTGCTCTCAAAGCCAAGGTATGAGGCGGTCCGTATGCTGTGCAGGTTTGCAGAACGTTTTCAGCATGGGCCCTCAGTTGCTGAGGGTATTTGAATTATGTTACACTTATACTGGATGAAATTTACTTGAGTAGAGATAATTCACATGTAACTTAAATTGACGGAGATGTATTACAAGTATATTGTAATCGTGTCTTATTTTACATGTAGTATGTTTTCAGTATAAAAATCATATTACGAGCGACATTTGCGAGTGAGGGGCCGATATATCACACTTAACATACATACATGGGTCGAGATGATTCGCAAGTAATATACATTGGCTAATGTATATTACACGTATGTTGGTTCAGGCCTTTTATATTACATGTAATATGTTTTCACTTTCCTGAGGTTGTCCGGCCAAACAATGTCCGCCTGGCCATCCACCTAACACTGACCTCCCAGTCTCTCAACCTACCACGAAATCCTCTCTGTAGCTGCGAAAAAAAGAACATGTAACGCAATGTAAAACTCACATTCTCTCGTAATCGACGACTGCGACGAAGTCCGTTAACAAAGTACGACATCTCTCTGCAATTGTTGTTACAGTAGTTGCACTTAAAATTCGACTTTCGGGGAAGAAGTGGCTCCATGACATTGCTCACCTTCGTGCGTTCTGATTTTCTTTGCACCAAGCTTAGAAACCTTCGATGGGGGGTTAGCAGATTAATCAGTCAGCTGATTGCCGCCTTTTCCAAAATGAAAACTGTGGGCATGAAGATAATTTGAGAAAAAAAAGTTCATCGCTTTGCTTCTTACAATAGCCATGCTTTCTCTGAGCTGATTAACAAACGAATTTAATGAGTTCAGAATACGTGTTTTTTATACTTGACCGGAGTTATGCAAAGTGAGAGAATGCTCACTTTACGAGATTTCTCCATGAGCCCGCAATGCTAGCTCAAGAAAATGAGAATATCTTCTCAGATGAACTGAGGAAATTTTCATTTACTACAGAGTTGCAAGTGATGGTTGCAAATTCATTGAGATCGAATGAAACTAGTTAGAATGTGAAAGAGAAACCATATGACTAAGCAATGAAATAAGAGCAAATTTAGACTGCTCCAAGAGACGAAGCGACCGGCCACCGGCTGATAAGCCAACACGAAGATGAAATTAAATTCTACCTCACTCAGTGATGAGGTGGATATCCATGTATCAATCCACGTATCAGTTGTGCAATCTCAGTGACTCGTTGGGCCTACCGTCATACCAAAGCTCATTTCAATTATTTCCTTAGGGTATTACCTACTCAAATCGTTTAATTTTGATTAGTATAAACAAGGAGTTATGAAATACCATTTCGTTAATAGAAAGCCGTATTTTGTCATTCATTTCGTTGCAATTTGACTCAGTTGGAGCAAAGACCAAGAGTTTTTAATGATGATTTCTTGCAGGAGTTCAAAGCTTTTCTTCCTTCAATTTAGTATGCGATATTCAAACGTAATTTCCTATTTCATTACAATAAACCCAATGAATCTAATTGTAAGTCGGAAATAAGTTCTTCTTCCTAGCTCATTGATTGAATTGTGAAAATATGAGCTTTTTTGATTTTTTGGCACCGTTTGGCTATTTCAAATGCCTCCAGACCGGCTGAAATTTCGCAGAATGGCTGCACATGTATTGTTTATTTGAATTTGAGACGATTTTTTTTGTAAAACTTGGAAAAGAAACATGAGAATCAATCCACTTTTCGAACTCCGGGGGCCGAATTAATATTTTGCCTATATACATAAACATACACAAACAAAAAATCAAAATTAAAATAAAAAATAAACTCAATTTCGCTCGTACGGCCGCCGCACTCCTGATGTAAATAGCGCCAGCGCGCTGATTGCCGTGCACGGGGCGTGGCTTGACATGCTGAAACCGGTGAGTACATGTTCCCTGTACGCCATTGAAAACCCATAGATTTTACAGCGTTCTGATCTTTCCGTTGTTTTTGTTTCACCTAAACACTGTGAAAAGTAGGACATTTGTAGGAATAAGATATATTAAATATTCGGAAGCACTCGTCCATTTTGGACCGTGTGGCATTGATAACGCAACAGTAATCGATGTATCTGCAGTACATCAAAGGAGATCTGGCCATTACTGGTTCCTCTATCCTGCTCATGCAGCATACTGCAAGGACAAGTGCAAACCGTTGTCCCATGGCTAACCCTCTTATTTGTGAGTAGTAAGCACCTGACCATCTGAAGATGTTGCAAGACAAACACTCTCTGACTAGACTCATGATGTGCTGCTTTGTAAGTCCAAAGGTGTTCACGTTTCGAACGTGTCTATCAAGCATTTCGAACAATGCTTGCAGGACGTGATCCTTTTGGACATTGGTATAGAGCGACGCAACATAAAAAGACTCGATTGCACATCTGCGCTCCCTGCCACTGATTGAAAAACTAGAAATTTCAAAAATCCTCACATAGGCGTGAAACAATCACCACATTCCCGTGGAGGGGTGGTAATGGTAGGAACCCCTGCTTGACGGAACAATCGACGTAGGCTGCGAAGATTTTATTCTACCCCACCCCCAATACGCCAGTGCTTTAACACAAGAAGCAAAGCCTGCAGGGGCGGAACTTGTGCCCAAACCTAGACAATAATAACAAATCCGCAGTTCTTGCTTAAGCATCAGAAACATGCTAATAAATTCCCATGTTTCGTGCAGCCTTCGATCGAAAAATTTTCCCGACCTTAATTCTTATTACAACAAGAGAATCTTGGGTCCGTCAAGAGATTTCCTGTCGTGGATCCGTTTGGCGAGCATTTCCTCTAAAATTGAGTCGCTGCTCCAGTTTCTCAGAATCAAAAAACCTGCTCGCGGCCAAAATTCAGAATGTGTATTTTGATCAATTGAAAAACTTTGCGTAAATACGCATATTGGGTGAAGAGCTTATGACAAAGTATCCAAATACTTTAAAAAATCGCATGACACGGGCACTCCGAAATGGAGGAAGCTCACCACAAAACGTCTGGTTTGTTGGAGGATGAGCGAGAATATTGCTTAAAGGAGGAGTAAACAGAAAAATGCAGGAAGCAATCAAGACCGTGCAAAAGAAAAAAAAATAAAGGATCAGCTGATGGTGATGACGACCTGATTTCGGGCGAACGACGCGCCTACTAACAATTGAACGTGACAGCCCGTCCGGCCACGCCTCTAGGCTGCGGGGAACGTCGTCCAAGTTCAATTCCCATACAAAAAACAACTCGTTATTTTTCTGTAAGAATCGAGTTTTTCCGAGGTTTCCTCGTTAGTTTCCAATACTAGCTGCTCCGAACCTTCGATTCACGTCATAAAATCGATAGCGTTTTTGAGCGTGTGAGCTGCCTTCAATAGCGATTCGCCATGACTTATTGATGGTGACCTTCTCCAGATGGGTGGCACTGGGATCTTCTTTAACAACAGTCTTTTTTTTCCAAGAGCGCAGTCGCGAGGCTATTCGGCCTTGGAATGGGTGCTGTTCCGGCTTGGCGCGAAATTTCCGCACACTCGAGTAGGCCTTTGGCTAGATTTTTGTAGTCTACCGTTAGATCTTCGTGAAGATTTCATGCGAAGGACTTGATAGCGGATTCCAATATCTCAGCCTTAGAGATGGGGAACCGAACGAGTGCCGGCCTATGAGTATCACGTTTGAAAATCTTTTTATTGAGAGATATTATTGCACGTATAAGCCGATGATCCGAGCCGGTGTCGAATGAAGGCAGCACTGACACGTCAAACAAGCTCCAGCGTCTGTTAATCAAGATGTGATCTATCTCCGGCCTTGACTGCTTTCCCAAGTCCATCGTCGACTTGATGGCTTTTCGAACAAGGAGGGGGCGGCACACCGACAGGAAGTCTAGCAGTCAATCTCGACTCTCATTTCGAAAAGCAGCTCCATGCGGTCCTAACCTCCAATCGCAGTCGTTGTTGCTCGTGCCGACGATAGCATTGAAGTCACCAACAACTAGCTTATAGTAGCTTCTCTCCTCATAAACAGCCTTGGTTCTCAAACGCAAAACGCCGAGACGTGGACTGATGATTTTATGAGAGTCTATCAAGCTCCACCTTGGCTTTGATTCCTTCAAGAAAGCATTCGAGAAGAGAAGAGCAAGAGCACGGATCATTTTCAGTCAACTCAATCCTTTGACATCTCGATTCCTCAACGGTGTCATGGTTTCCAGCTTTTCATCTCTAGCGAAGAATAGTTATCTACACGACGTCCTCAAGGACCACGAGGAGCGTTTCTCTTCTTCTGGAACCTCTACCTCGCTCCTTTACTGCTGTTTCGTCTGAATCTTTTCGCCTCCTGCTAATGCCATTTGTGATGCTGAATGGCGAGAGCAGTTTAGGCAAGGCCATGGTTTATCCTTAATCAACATATTTGTAGATGATCTGAATCACACTCATCTAAGGCTTTAAAGGGGTCTTCACGCGATGGGGAGCAGCGTTGTGCGATAAAAAAAATTGGAAAATATTCAGTTTGACAGAAAACAGAAAGAAATGGCCAAAAATTGGGCAGAAAACAGAAAATTTCACACACCCCTGATGCGGACGTCTGACTAAATCCTTCTGAAGTTGGTTATGAAATTTGGCCAGTAAATAGTGTCCAAGAGATCCTCTCTTTAAAAAATGTCCGCATATGAAACAGTCAACTGGTACGAATTATCAAACAACATATCCCACGAGACGTACACTCTACATGAAGCGCTTATCAGTTTCTACCACGCGTCGCACGCTCTACATAAAGCGCTATCGACATTCTACGATGCGGCGCACACCCTCATGAAGCGCTAACCATTTTCACGACGTGCTGCTGACTTCATATGAGCGCTTTCCATGACGTCCTGCTGACGTCATCTGAAGCCCTACTTGTATCTGGATAGGGGGAAGTCACGACGCTGCAATGATAGCTTTATAAGATAAGTCGAGCGGTTGTTTTTGAGAAAATGCAATGGTAGAATTGGAGAAACAACTGCTCCTCTCACAGGATAGCGACATAGTAGCTGCATCGCAGCTTGCTAGAGATAGGATACAAACCATTTTTTCCATAACATCATCTGAAGGCCTACCCATTTTCCATGAAGTCCTGACTGCGCCATCTGATGCTTCATCCACTTTTGATGACGTCCTGAAGAGGTCATCTAGAGCCCTACCTACTGCCCACGAGGCCGTGCCTACGGCTTCTGGAGCCCTACGTATGGTTTCCGTTTTCATTTTAGTCCGACGCATGGACCAGGCGGCTGGCCATGCGGAGTTGGCGGCCTCACTGGAGAATGGGGTTTCGATTCGGGCGGGGTGATCTACCGTGGCGGCCCCGTCCATTCATCAGACTAAAATGATTGCGCGGACTCTACTTTCCACGACGTCCTGTTGACGTCATCTGAAGGTCATTTCATGATTTTCTGGTGATTTATGGCTTTTCCTTGTGAGCAAGCAATGTTTCTAAAATTTTGAACGAAAAGCAAAATAAACATGTTAGCGCATTAACGGGTTAACGTTGGTTCTTTTCGAAAATTAATGATTCACGCTTAACGATTTTTTTCTTTAACGCACACCCCTGATTACAGCACCCGTGCTGTAGCTACTGCTAACAGCAGCAGTTGCTGCCAACGAGCAGAAGCTCCTGCTGCTTGTGTCGGAGTACCAACCCTTTATCGTGGCATGCGTGAGATTGACAGGAGGGGTAAACAAAGGCCTAGTATTCCAGCACAAACAGCAGCAGCTCCTGCCAGCCAGCGAGAGGAATGCCCACAGCACCTATGCGATTCGGGCGTGAGAGACACTGATTAGGGATGTTCATTGATTTTCAAGTGTTCAATGGAGCGATTCATATTTGTGAGGACAGAATTCGTTCCTTCGGGAGGGGAAAGAATCGCCATGTTCATGTTCCCCGAAGAACATGAATTGCGTTATGAATTCAGTCTTGTACGAGTTTTGGCTGATAGAGTAACCAAATCATATATTTTTGTCACCTCTTAAAATCCACACAACTTTAGATGATTTATTTTTATGTACTCACGCAGCTTACTGAATGAATTCTGAGCACACGATTCGTACAGGCCATAAAACGGCCAAAGTCTCACCGTCGACTGCGTACCACGCGCCGCGCGACCCCACGCGCTTCGGAAGCAGACGAGTTTTGGCCGCCGCGCGACGAGTTCCGGCCGCCGCGCGACGTGTATGCCTCCGCGCGGCGGCCGAAACTCGTCGCGCGGCGGCCAAAACTCGGCTGCTTCCGACGCACGTGCGGTCGCGCAGCGCGTGGTACGCAGTCGACGATGAGACATTGGCCGTTTTATGGCCTGTAAGCAATGGGAACCCAAGCAGAAAAACGGAGGTTTACCGTCATACTTCTTCATCATTACAAAATGTCCGCTTTAGACGTGGCCGAATCGGATACCTAACCATATATTCAATTCATTCAACACTACGAAACTATGATTCCTTACCGGAAATTCAATTCACTCAGAAAAAAAATTTTCCAAATGTTTGAACTATTATTTTTTTGATTTGAACCAATAATTTTTCCAGTTTATCGATTCATATGAATATTTTTATTTACACTTTTTTCGAGATAGTTCGAATCATCCGAAATTTCCAGGCTGTAGAGTTCGCGTGATGATATTATTCTGATGATTGGACGGGGCTGCGACGGTAGATCACCCCACACGAATCGAACCCCATTCTCCAGTGAGGCCGCCAACCCCGCTCGGCCACCCGCCTGGTCCATGCGTCAGACTAAATCGAGAACGGAAATGATACATTTTTTAGATGAATCATTTCCTTCGGAAAACTTGAAGTTATTTTCTTCAATCAGAAATTCCAAATTTTAAATTCCCAATTTTTGGATTTTTTGAATGATCAATTAGTTCGGAGGAATCTATTTTCGATAAATTCGCATATTTGAATCATTTGGTCATCAAATTATTCCATTTCTAATATTCGTTCTGTTCGAAAAGCCGAAATTTGCGATTTTTCGAATATTCGACCATATGACCATGGCTTTGAAATATTCAAACACGAAAACAATCCTTATTTATTTTCTATATGGTTCACAACCTCTTCAAAAAAATATTTCCCAATACTGGAATAGATTGAGCACAGATTCTTAGAATTTTCATTCATTCAAAATTTCAGAGAGACACAGTCGAAATCGATTTGGAAATTCTTGAAAAGCTATATACGCACTCTTTCACTGATCCGAAAATTAAAAAAAGGCTAGTTTCGAAAAGTTCATTCATTCGCAGATCTTCAAAAGGTTTATTCGGATTGTTCATCAATCCCCAGTGTTCTGAAAAGCGAAGATAAGGTTTTCCATCGCTCCATCTCACTCATCCACTCTATCATTGCGTCGAATTCTTCTTTCCGGCGCGCTTCTCGTTCGCGCATACACATACTATATGAGAGCGGCAGAGACGAAGGCATGACCACCCTGATCGCGTGCCCCGGTAACGCGACGGAATCGCTCGCGTGGTAAACTGACGCGCGCAACGCTGCCGCTGCCACAAAGCAGAAGACTGTATCATATGACCTCAGTAGAGATCAACGGTAAATTTTGCACCAAAATAGGGTGCAGATTAATTTACCCAGAAATCCATTATTAAAAGTCTTTTTCTCATTCTAAACGGGCGGAAATCGGACTGCTCGATTCCTAGGTTACAGGAACCCGGTTAGTACTGTCAACTATGTCCAAATACACTGTCTGCCCACGCGGTCGTCGCACGTGTTGAGCGATCGCAGCATACTATTCTCGATCAATCCGGGAACTTGGAAATTAAGTTTACTTAAATATTTGATTGGTTGAAAAAAGCGAATTTTTGTTACTTCGACTACTCGAATCACCCGCAAAGTCTTTTTTCAGTAAAATATACATCTGCACATGTGAATCCCGTTTTTTTTTCAAATACATATTCGATTCAAGAAAGAAGTTGAGTTTCTTCGTTTCTAAAAATTTCATACAATCTAAGGTTTCTAGTACTCGATATTTCCAAACGTTTGACTGAATCTTTAGATGAAATGATTACTCGAAGATTCGGATACAATTTTGAAAAATCACTTCGACTAAACTTCGTCTGATGCTTTGAATTTTTTCCCTCATCCTGGAATTTTGGAAAGAATTGGGTTTTGAAAGATCCGATCATTTGGGGATTCTTCAAAATAAATTATTCGCTTCCTTCAATTATCCCGAAACTAGCGTCAAATGTTCCTTTCTAGTGGCACCTTGAAGGGAAATAATAAAAGATTAAAGGCAGTGTTCACGATGAAAAAAGTTTTCGAAATTCCACTAGGATTGGGTAGTGAAGGGACACTCTGTAACGTCAACGTCGAAAGATTGCTTGAAAACGAGCTAGGAAGAGCCCCAAAAGAGCCCGAAGTTGCAACTTCGAGCGCATTGAAAACCCCGAGAGCGCATCACACGCCCACCGACGTGAACAAATGAATGCTTGAGATCATGAGATGAGCGATGATTTTCAATCATTAGCCCCGTTCTTCCATTCATTCTCAGCTTCTCTCTTTACTCAGGTCAGCTCGCATAGATCGGCTGCAAAAGACGGAAGTTACAAGCCTCGGACAACTCGTCCAACATGTTTCCACAGCTCAATCTTTGAGGGACCATACCTGCGTTCACAGAAGGTCTTGTATGATTTCAGAGACACCATTGGAATCAGCATGGGGCCGTTTCCGAGATAGGCGGAAGAACAGAAAAACGAGTTTTATCGTGAACACTGCCTTTAACCTCTGGCAAGCACGCACGCTTTGGACAGGAAAATCAGCGAAAAAAAAACGCGTTTTCGCGTTTTTTCGCTGATTTGCCAAGCTCGAGGGTGGGTATTGTACCAAGAGCAGTAAAACAGTGTTGTCAGAGAACTCACACCCGTCCCTATTCTCACCCACCTAAACCTTGGCAACAAGCCAGGGTCGAAAATGAGAGATTCGGGTTTCAAAACTATTGCCAGCGATGGTACCAAAAAACACTGGGTCCTATCATCACTGGCTCTACGAAGCCATGACGCTGCTACTGAGACAGTAACACCGGTCGGATCGCGGGGGCATGGCGGGCTGAACAACACCTACCCAGCGATCTGACCGCCATCGTCCCAGGATGAACCCGGCATAAAGACAATGCTGCCCGCGATCCGACCGACGAACTCCGCATCGGCCCGCGATCTGACCAAAACTTCAATGGCTGCCCTCGGTTCGACCGGCGCCTTTACATCCTCCCGCGATTAGCCCGGCGAGTCGTTTGCTTACCGCCATTCGCCCGCCATGCTCCCACGATCAACCCGGAGAGACCTTTCAGCGGCGTCAGTCCGACCGGTGTTACTATCTGGGGCAGCATGCATGAACGCTGCGATGAAGGTCAGGAAGCCGCTCCGCATCCTATGCGCGCAGCGTCGAGCCACGGGACGGCCCCAAATTGAATGGCGTATATTATAAAGCCAGTGATGGTAGGACTCGGCGTTTTCCAGCAACCGACGTCCGTGGAATCGTGTCGGCACCCGAACATGCTCCTGTCCCTTCGCCATTTTGATCGGCACTTCCACTCACTATTCATCACCTTATCGATTAGCTTTTCTTACCTCTCCATCAACATTGAAGCAGGTTTTGAGCAAGTCGTTCAGAAAATATTAATAACATTTTAAACTGTTCTGGAAGAGTTTAACCAATACAGTAATCCTTGAAGAGGATTCATTTTCTTCACCCTTTTTTAACTGCAGCCGTGACTACGGCACTCGTCGATTTTTCTATGAATACGACTTTTGGATATTTCAGGATTATTCAATCTTTTTTGAATGAGGCACTTTCTAATTGTCCCGTGAATGCTAACCTTCCCGAAATTCGGAGTCCACAGTTTTCTTTTTCGAATGAGTGAAACCGAGAAGTAGCAGCAGATGAATAAACTGAACAAGGCATGTGAATCACACCTAAACAGTGTGATTCACACCGTTGCGCTGTACTTTGGAATGCTTGCAATTGATTTTAGAAAATTTTTTCAGAACGCCTAATGAGTAAAGCAGGCGCCGAAAAAAAAACTCTCTAGGAAATTCTTTGCTGCCGAGAATGCCACAAAAACACAAACAATCGGTATTCTTGGTAGTGAGGTTTTCATTCATAGCTCCACCCAAGAGAAAATCAGCGAAGTACTCCTTGTACTGTGCTTATCTGGGCCAAAGTCCGGACCGCGATTGCGTCTCGACAAGCTTTGCGGCCGCACGCGCTCGAGTCTAACTGTTTACTGTTGATCAGACCGAAATGAAAGTCTAACAATCGCCATGAGTGATACGATAGGTGATAGATGCTCACGACGCTGAAGGTCGATCACATATTCTAGTCAAGATAGGCAACGGCAGTGCATGTTCGTCTTCGTGGACGTTCAGCCGTGGCTTCCTCTGAGCCTCTCCTGGCGAATAGTCAGCTCTTCTCAAACCATCGATTCGCATTTCCGTGCACAGCGGTACCGTGCATTTCTGTTGGTGGCGATACTTTTATTATCTAGAAAAAAATCCGAACATGCAATGACAATAAAAAATAAACATATAACAATTAAAAATAAACAAATATGAGAGCAAAAAGCCTTCGCCGAAACATAGAACTAATTCACAATTACGAATCGACTCAAAATACCAAAATCACGACTTCAGGACTCGTATCATACCGCTGAAAAAAAAACAAAGTGAGACACATAACTCATTATGTATAAATAGAGATACTACTGGTAAAGCTAGGTTCAGATCCTCAAGTTCAGAATCGATACCCGAATTCCACAAGGAAAACGCGACATTGCCAGATGACGTTCCTTCACAACTAACCTCGAGGAACGTAGAAACGGCTTCTACCGGAGAATCCGGCAAGACGTGAGCCAGTGGATCGGGAGGCTACTTCATTATCGTTTTCTTTGTTATCGCTTCCTCTGAAGAAGCTCCCAATAGCCGTTCTAGGGACGTTTCCCTTGCGTCCATGAGAGTGCACGCGATCAGCGGATTTGGATCGTTTGCCCCTTGGAAGGGTTCTTCAGCGAGCTCAATCCAGAAGCTCTTTCGTACTTTTTTGAAAGCAGAACACATATTGCCCTTCAGAAGTGCATCGTAATCAAAGCAAGTTCAGGTCTCCATTCTCTGTATCCGGGAGTGTCCTTAGAAGTAAAGGATTTGATCTAGGCTCTACCAGTTCTTACTGTGGCATCCACATGAATGTCTTGATACTTCAGCATTGCTTTCTCCAGAGTTCTTTTCTTCACTCTTGCGTACCATTCCTAAAAACTTTAGCGGGTAGCTTTCTCTGATCTGACGGGGGAGCATGAACAAGTCGTACATGTCACCTTGCGGTGGGCAAGCGCAAACGCGGATTTATTCTACGGAGCCTAGAAAACCGTATGCTCCCAGCGCTCACCTCGTACAAATGAAGGATACCGCTTTCAGATTAAAGTATATCCATGGAGTTTTCTTGAAAACAATGACTGATAACGCTGCCAGTCATCAGTCGGCGTTATCAGTTACTGTTTTTTTATATAAATCCATAAAAATACTTCAATTTCTAGAAGCGGTATCATTCATTCGTGCGGGGCGAGCGCTGGGAGAATTAGGTTTTCTAGGCTTCATTGAATATATCTCAAATAAGGGCGGTTACGAAGCTCAATGTCTTGGCGTACCTCAAGCTTGGGTAATGAAACCTGGGAAATTATGTAACCAACGAATAACAACAGAACAAAAAAGACAAAACGGCAGAAACAAATGGAGGGCAGTTATATACAATATGAAAAGCTCATGGGTAAAAAAATAAAGCAAACAAAGAAAATAAGAAAGAAAAGCAATGGAGAACTATTTAAGAAGAAATGTGGCAAGAGTGGGGTCCTCCTAAACAGGAAGCAGCAAACCGTTTATCTATAGCGTTTACCGCGCTGGATACTCAGGGCGTTGTTACGTTGAAACATGATGAAGACTGTTCGGGCATATATGTACTAACAAGGAAAGTGTTCAAAGCGTAGGTCGGATTTGCGGAAACGAATTGTATTGCTAGTATCTCTCGGGCATCTATAGTAAAACTGCGCAGTGCCCAGTCCCGAGCCGCTGGTTCCGAGAAGATATAAGCCCAAGACGGTAATTTTTTGTGCTGTTTGTAATTTTCCAAATCGTAAATTGTATTTTTCCAAAGAATGCTTACGAATCGTCTAGAAACTGCCACCTGCACGCAGGCGAAAGCTTTGGACGGATGTGGTTGAATCTGATTTGAAGTCAAACGGTATCGAGAGACAGTTCAGACGCGACGTTTTATTTCGCAGGAAATGGAGTAGCGACAGTTGGATGGTACGTTCGAATTGTGACTGAAGATCGTGAAAAACGGACACGGCCGACTACTAGGACGGCACACCTCGGTGAAGATGCGGAATGACCGCGTCAGGCGGAAGCCTGCCGATTAAGTCAAGTGGTTCGAGTCACTTGTTTAGATCAAAAAAATGTGCGCTGTTACCTAGAGTCTGATCTACTCTGAACACACATAAATGCAATTCGATCGTTAAATCAGCCCTCACTTCGGCAGAGCCGTTCTGGCCTTGTTCAGGTTTTGCCTTTTTGGGGACTGCCTGAGACATTCAGATATTGTAAGTATGGAATATTGGAACACTGTCCTCACCCAAGGATCAATAAATAATTATTAAGCTGGAGTGGTCATTCAGAAGAAATTCGTCCGGAAGTGATGCAACCAGATAAAATTATGCATCGGTCGGTGTTCGAACCCGGACCGCCTGAATCGCAGGCGACCATTCTATCTTTGTACCACCAATGTTTGTTTTTGATAGGCTTTTATTTTGAAGCAATGCAGTAATGACAGATCTCAACAAATAAACAACGATATTCAACAACATGAACTCCAGAAGAAGCAATTTGATCAAGCAGTCAACAATAATTCTGTAACAGCTGTACTACAAAGAATTATACAAAACTCTTATCCCATGAGAATTGCACTCTCGCTAACAGATGGGCGAGAAAACCTTTATTATAAGTATTTTACCTAAAATTGAACAACACATCCTTCAACAAATTCAGTTCCACCAAAACTCAACAACAAATACCAACAAGTCTTCAAAACCGTAGTCAGTGAAAAGATCAGGCGATACTAGTACCAAATAGCTCGATATGCGATCAGATCACTACAAAAAAGAGCGACATCAGAATTGAGATTTCATTTAGAATATCTGAAGCAACATCACTCGGCAGTAAGAAATGATGCACGTAAAATTTTCTTTTAATTTCTAACATAAATTCTTCTATCACTACTCTACAAATACAATACAAAATACAAAATCTTACATACAACCTCAAACACAGGATTGTTACCTGAAGCTCTGAAACAAGATCTATCAAAAGACTTAACAAATAGAAATATTTACAAAAAAGTGTCTGGTTAACAGAAAAAATGGGCACAAAGTTAACCAAATGATGAAAGAGACTTTAAAATGGGCTTTCCTCTGTTTTGGCTTCCTGGTAGTAGACCTGTCGTGCAAAGTAACAAAATTAGACACACATGATGGCACGGTAGCCGTGTTGCAAACACACCATTCCGTTCAGGCCATTCCGTAACTATGTATGAACATTACATGATCGAGACCTAGATAGTGCTTTGTGTATAGCTTCAGCCGAATCGCAGCCTCGCAATTGTTGAACTCTACTAAATCCATAAACTTTGCTTCGTACTCTTTCAGATGTTCTCCAAAACGCGTTTTGAGGATATCATGGAGTGGCGCAGAACTTGGGATGCAATAGAGCTCGTTGATGGCACGATCTTGTCTTACAGAAGCCGAGATACTGATCGGAATCCAAAGAATGATAGAAGTTTTTCGCTTGTCCTTTGTGCCGTTTCATAGTACATTCGATAGTAGGCGAAGGCGTTGCGCTTCATTTGAACCGACGGGCTCCCGATGAAGAATGTTGTCTCTCAACGCAAAATCACGCTCACTCGCCTTCGTAAAGTGGTGCCGCCTTTCAATTTCAGCAAGAAATTCTTCTATAAATTCCTTAAATAACACAGGCGCCCTCTTTTTTATGACATCGTTCGTGTTGTAGAATGACATATTGTCCTGATCGCGGTCGGAATTTCGATTTCTCATCTCGAAAATGCAGCTAGAGAAAACTTCTCCGCCAGTTTTTATGCCGAAGTTCTCCATAATCGACCTGAGATAAGCCTTATACTTTGTCATATGCGCTTCTGCCACCTTTTGAAACCAGCTACATCGAAGTATTTCTCGCACACAACATCTTCTTGCTGGTCTATGTCGACGACCTTGACTTCCCTATATATCCGCCCCATAAGCCTAGGGCTTCAATAGACTGGATCATAGTCGCTTCTGGAATGCAAATACGGCTGACGTCCACTCTTTTCCGGCGGAATTTTTACGCGAGTCTTCTTATATAGCGTCCGTGCTCTCTGTAATGGAGCAGGAGGTAATTCCGTTTTTGGAAAGTCAACCATCTGAGACATCTTTTTTTGCCGATTGCTGGCATATTTCAGAATCAAAGCCGTACATGTCAGCCTGAAACTGGAACGCGTTTGAGATTGACCCGACGAAATCCTGCGCGACGTAGGTGATGGAGAACTTGGCCATCATCGTACATCGTTTTCTCATCGATAATGTGAGGCTTTGGCTTCTCAGCGGTATCATCAAACGCCGGCTCACTACGATAAAGTAGCAGGTCCTGATCCCAGATCACAGCATACTCATCTCCGTCCAATTCGGACCCAGCCATCTCGCCCGAATGCGGTCGAGGACCATGCCTTGGGAAGACGATGACATCACTTAGATGACGCAGGTCTTCGACATCAACAGTATCGAACACGCGAACATCTCCCGCAACAACGGATGGGTTTTTCGTCATTAGTACTTTTCTTGCCAGTATTTTCCTCGAGGCGTTGACGGGAGGGGGGAGGTTCCCAAGCTGATGTTCCCCGTGTAGCGAACAGAAACCTGCGCGCATTGCAGAAGCCCCGATTCATGAACTATTCCGAGCATTACACGACCTTTATTGAAAGGTACTTGTATGTACTGCTTCTACAAGTGTTTAGAAACGGAAGATCATCGCCCTTGTCAAGCACCAGAAGAAAGGTTCAATTCGCAGAAGCAGGTCAAATTGTGAAGGCGCATAACGAACAAACACAAACCACAACCTCACACATTCGTGGGCTTCAGCACTGTTGTAACCAACGGTGGAAATAATGAGAATCAAATTTTGATGTGTATCGTCACGACGCTGCTTGGCGAAAACAATTAAGCGCGGGAAAACAAAAGAAGGATGGCTATTGATCCGCTGATTTCGCGCCCGATTGCAGAGTGCGACTTTCTACTCGAGAGACACCGACGATACATACAGTTTTACATGAGCAAGAGTGTCAATTGTCAAGAATCAAGCGAGAAGCTGCCGAGTATCCGGCGAGAAGCTGTCACGAATTCAAACACACGAATTCTGAACAGCTTCTCGCCGAATTCTCGGCAACATTTTTACCAGAGTTCCTTGTTGCGCGTTGGCGCAGATTCGGTGCGCAAATGTTATAGCATACGTGCCCCAAGTTTGCGCAAAAGAGCAGTGGGTGATGCAAAGCATCATTGCGATCAATGCTGACTGCATGTGCGTCTTGGCCGTTTATGATGACTAAAAAAACGAAAAAGAGAAAACCTAAATTGGCGCCAACGTGTACGTCGAACACGCTACGTATGGTTGCCTAGAAGTTTCTAGTATAGTGAAAGGACAACCGCTGCGGTCGATAGTCATCTCGATTAAAATCTTTCTGGCAAACGGGGTTGCCTATATGTATATAGATATATTATTAGCCTTCAAAGCTTTTGTGGTTTATGACTTCCCACTGGCACTTGGTTATTTCTTTAAGTGTTATAATAATATATGTATTCCAGAGTTCACAACACGGATCCGTATATCAATGCCAGCTTTGCTGCAGCTAACAATGAATAAGAATCTGAGACACCGAATGCTTGAAGAACTGTTCTGTTCTAGGCCAAGGACAAGTGTATCTACTGTGAGCGGAGCATGCAAGAAATGCTCAGCAATTCATTATTTTATGGAAATGCCAAACGCGTGAGCCTCAACAACACTTCAACCCGTCAATGAGAATGCAACTGACATCATAGCAGCTGCTGAAACCTACTGAACTAGGTCAGCAGGTCACAGACGTCTCGAATACAGTTATGCATGGAAGTGAGCTACACGAAATCAGAACAGTTTGCCTCCGACCTTTGATTCGCCACTACGGTTTCCGAATTTTAGCGGATCTTTTTATATAAGAAATGATGTGCGTTGTGATGAGCTCTCATAAAATTGGGGGGTGGTACATCTGACAAAGGTTAGAGCAACGTGCGGTTAATAGGATGGATGCTGAACAACTGCGTAAGAACTTCCCCTGTTCCTCAAAAAGGTTGTGCTTCTGTTCAGTAGAAAGCGCACAGCCTACAATAGGGTGACCGATTACGGCTCATTACTAGTAAAACTGACATTTGACTAAGCTAGCCAGAAGGCATTCTCGAATGGTTATGCACTTTGAGCTTCGCTAATAGCGAGAGTTGTGATCAACAAAAAAACTTCTGAAAAGGTTTGAAATGCAGCGCTTATTAAGAATGCCTGGAACAGGCTGCGACACACGGTGTGCTGTATACTTGTTCCGAATCGAATAATCGGATGAGTATCCGACTATTTCAGTCGGATAAAAAAGTCGACTTTTTATTCGACAAGTCGGTTATTCGAAAAAGTGCGATATCCGACTACAGTTGAAAAGTCGAATATTCGAAAAAGTGCGATATCCGACTACAGTCGAAAAGTCGAATATTCGAAAAAGGGCGATATCCGACTACAGTCGAAAAGTCGAATATTCGAAAAAGGGTGATATCCGACTACAGTCGAAAAGTCGAATATTCGAAAAGGTGTGATATCCGACTACAGTCGAAAAGTCGAATATTCGAAAATGTGCAATATCCGACTATAGTCGAAAAGTCGAATATTCGAAAATGTGCAATATCCGACTATAGTCGAAAAGTCGGATATTCGAAATAAATTCCATCTGGAACAAGTATACTGCATAGTTTACATGTTCCGAATCGAATAATCGGACGAATATCCGACTGTTTCAGTCGGATAAAAAAGTCGACTTTTTATTCGAAAAGTCGAATATTCGAAAAAGTGCGATATCCGACTACAGTCGAAAAGTCGAATATTCGAAAAAGTGCGATATCCGACTACAGTCGAAAAGTCGAATATTCGAAAAAGTGCGATATCCGACTACAGTCGAAAAGTCGAATATTCGAAAAAGGGCGATATCCGACTACAGTCGAAAAGTCGAATATTCGAAAAAGGGTGATATCCGACTACAGTCGAAAAGTCGAATATTCGAAAAGGTGTGATATCCGACTACAGTCGAAAAGTCGAATATTCGAAAATGTGCAATATCCGACTATAGTCGAAAAGTCGAATATTCGAAAATGTGCAATATCCGACTATAGTCGAAAAGTCGGATATTCGAAATAAATTCCATCTGGAACAAGTATAGTGTGCTGTATCGGGGGGGGGAGGGGGAAGCAGACTCAGACCGAACTTATTCAGTTTCGTATTTGTGATGCACAGAAAGAGAAAAAGTGCATTAAGTGCTTGGATTTGCCTTCTACAAATCGTTGGAGAATGTTTCCAGGAGGTCGACCTGATTGGCGCTAGTCGCAAGCCCTGTTCACAATTGACAAGATTCTTACCATTACGTAGCTCCACAAATACCAGTTTTACTGCCAGCTGTAAAGAAGTCGAATAATTTCAAAAGGACACCCTTGTAGAAACGTACACAGTAGTAGTAGTGTAGGATATCTTGACGAGTTAGAACCTGTTGTTAGAAAGTTATGACAAATTTGCTTTCGTCTCACATTTTTGCGATGAAGAATAGACGATTGTACGATTCTGCAGGGGTGTTCAGTTGGCACCAGCCAGAAAGGTCCAGCAGAAGGTCTTACATCCAGCAGAAGGCCTTACATCACTGGAAAGCTGTGCACCCGCATTTTCGGTCAACTTGGCAACTGCGGCTTGGGCGTGTTTGTTTCCAGGATTCCAGGACAACGATGTCTGGCTACAGAACTCTTGCGATTTTTTGTTCGACAGGTCTTGGCTAAACAAAAAAATAGGGAAACGGCATCTCGTGGACAATATGAGCAGCACTTGTGCATGCTTTGAACAAAATTACGATGGAAGGGTGGGCGACCAAAAAGGATAATATCCAGTAGCGAATTACGTAAATATATTGAATCAGGAAGAGATACATTCGGACAGTTATCATAACCTTTTGTGGGATTTATTGTACTTGTTGCATATC
The DNA here is from genome assembly GCA_029168955.1 of Aplectana chamaeleonis. Taxonomy (NCBI): domain Eukaryota; kingdom Metazoa; phylum Nematoda; class Chromadorea; order Rhabditida; family Cosmocercidae; genus Aplectana; species Aplectana chamaeleonis. Next base: position 91,512 of record JAPDOI010000127.1, read on the forward strand.
GGAACTGGCATCCCGAGTTCGGTCAGGCTAACCTCCCAATGCCACCCATGCCCAAGGTAATACAGCACAAACCACTACCACCTTGGGCACGTTTGAAATTATTGAACTTCTCTGTATTTACATATGGTGAACTATCCTGGGCTGGGTGATTTCGTCGCGCTGTCCTGGAATCGTAGATTACCTGAAATAGGCGACTCACGGACTAATAAACTAGCAAGCAAAGAGTGAGTGGGAAAGAGAAGTCGTAGATAAAACCACTACTTCTTCTCGCGACACGCTGGAAGTACTAACGAGTGTATTGTGTTATAGCAGGTTGGACAGGTGTAGGCAAATCGGAGGGAAAAGACGAAAGTGTACTAAAATTGTGAGTATGAGGGATGAGGTACATAGGGACTAGAGCTCGAGCTCGGCAGTTAGGAGGAAAGGCACCGGTAAGATACGGAATGGTAAGGATATCATTACAATGCTGACAAGGTTAATAAACTGTTGTGGGAAGGTATATGGAAATATGTATATTAGAGTTGACATATTGGATGGTTATATGGGATCAATAATAATTAGTAAGCTGGAGTGGTCATTCAAAAGTGATTCGTCCGGAGGCGATGCATCCAGATAAAATGGTGCATCGGCCGGGAGTCAAACCAAGGCCATCCGCATCGCAGGCGAGCATTCTATCTTTGAACCACCAATGTTTTTTTTGATAGGTCTTCATTTTTGATACAATTAGATGATAACAGATCTCAACAAATTAAGAAAGATATTCAACAACACGTATACTCTACAGCAATTGACCTGGTGAGGCTGCGGTCTCTTCCTAACATACTGTAGTCCGATTGTGTTATCTCTCATTTTTTCAAAATACGTGAGATTGGTCGGGGGTTTTTGTTTCTACTCTCACCTTTTCACCTGTTTTCATTGTTTACACAGATGTAGTCATATCGGTAAAAACACAGACTCACCGATCTATCGCAGCTGTTTCGGAAAAATGAGTGATACCACTAACAAACTACGGTATGTTGGGACGAGTCCGCTACCTCACCAGGTCCTACTTTCTGCTGTAGACTATATTTAAACAGATGATTTTCCATCAAGCAGTGAAGAATTATTCTGTAACAGCTGTACTACAAAAAAAATTATACAAAACTCGTGTCCCACAAGAATTGTCCTCTCATCAACAAGTGGGCAAGACATCCTTTACTATTCGCATTTTACCTATAATCGAACAAACATCTTTCAACAACTTCAGTTTCACTACCATTCATCAACAAATAAAAGTCTTAGAAACCGTAGTCAAAGAAAAGATCACGCGATATCAGTACTTAATGACTCGATGCGTGATCAGATCACTACAAAAAAGAGCAACATTGGAATTGAGATCCCATTTAGAATATCTAAAGCAACATCACTCGGCAGTGAGAAATAAGGCACATGAAATTTACTAACAAAAATCTCACATAAATTATTTAATGAACCCTCTCATACAAAATCTTACATACAACCTCAAACCAACACAGGATTCTTTCCTACTCCTATGAAACAAAATCTAGCACAAGACCTAACAAATAGAACTTTTCACAGAAAACTTATCTGGTTAGCAGAGAAAAACGCGCGCAAGTTTAGCAAAATGATGAAACAGACTAAACCAGCATGTCACAAGTGCAGGTAAACTGCGTTCCCTATGATGGGCTCTGGATCCTGGAAGCTCGCACTTACAATCTTCTCCAGAACAGGCTTTCCTCTGTTTTGGCTGGGAGTACACCTGTCGTGCGAAGCAACGAAATTAGACGCACATGATGGCAGCATAGCCGTGTGTCAAAGGTATCATTCTGTTCAGCCCAGTCCGTTGCGATTAACATTGCACGACCGGGATAGTACTCTGTGCATAGCTTCAGCCGAATTGCAGCTTGGAAATTATTGAACTCTATTTAATCCATAAACTTTACTTCGAACGCTTCCAGATATTCTCCAAAACGCGCTCTGAGGATATTATGGAGTGGCGTAGAAGTTGGAATACATTCGAGCTCGTTGATGATACGATCTTGTATTACAGAAGCCAAGATACCGTACGGAAACCAAACGAATGATAGATGTTTTTCCTTTGTCCTTTGGACCGTTTCATAGCACACTCGGTAGTAGGCCACGGCCTTGCGCTTCATTTGAACCGACGGGAGTCAGACGATTCGATGGAGTATGTTGTCACTCAACGCGAAATTCCGCTCACTCGCCTCCGTACCGTGAGGCCATCCCCCGAGTTGAGCAAAGAACTCTTCTCAGAACTCCTTACATAACACCGTCACCCCTATTCAATGGCATCGTTCGTGTTGCAGAATGACATATCGTTCTGATCGCGGTCAAAAACTTGATTTCTCATCTCGCAAATGCAGCCAGATTAGACTTCTTTAGGTTTCATGCCAAAGGTCTCCAGAATCGACCTGAGACAAGCCTTATACTTTGACAGCTGCGCTTCTGCCACCTTTTAATAACAATCCCAAACAGCTACATCAGTATCTCTCGCACACTACATCTTTTTGCTCGTCGATGTTCTCAGCAATCAAAAGGACGTCATCTACAGCCTTGACTCCCTACACATCCGTTCCATGAGCCTAGATCTTTAATAGACGGGATCATAGTCGCTTCCGGAACGGAAATCCGGCAGAATTTCCTTGCCAGTCTCCTTGTCTAGCATCCATTCCCTCTGTAGTGAAGCACGAGGCAGTCCCAGTTTTAGGAGTCAACCACTTGAAATATGTTTTTCGCCAATCGCCGGCATGCCTTAGAAATCATGCCGCACATGTCAACCTGAAACTGGAACGCGTTTGAGATTGACCAGACGGAGTACTGCGCGACGTAAGTCATGCCGAACTCGACCATCTCATCGTGTATCGTTTTCTGATCGATAATCTTAGACTTTGGCTTCTCCGCTGTATAATCAGAGGCCGGCTCATTACGATAAAGTAGCAGGTCCTGATCCCACATCATAGCATACTCATCCCCGTCCAAGTCCGGCCCAGCCATCTTGTCCGGATGCGGTCACTTGGGAAGACGATAGCACCACTCAGATGACGCAAGTCTTCGACATCAACAGTATAGAACACGCGAACATCTCCCGCAACAACGAATGGGTTTTTCGCCATTAGTACTTTTCCTGTCAGTATTTTCCTCTCCTCAAGGCGTTGGGGGCGCGTTTTCAAGCTAATGTTCTCCGTGTAGAAAAACAAAACCTGGCCGTATTGCAGGAGCCCCGATTCATCAACTATTCCGAGCATTGTGCGACCTTTATTTGAAGATATTTGTATCTGCTGCTTCTTCAACTGTTCTGAAACAGAGAGTCTGATCATCGACCTTATCAAGCAGTAGAACAATGCTTCAACGCACAGCTGGAAACCAGACACCGCAGACAAACAATCGATGTCCATTTGTCGGAATATTTGCTTCAGCTTGTTACGGCAGGCCAGCTCGCGTAGCATCAATGACACCGTTTCTTGGAATTGAACATCGAGCAACTGTTCAAAGCGATTCGCCACACCTTGATGGCACTCATGACTGTTTAGCTGATATCTGATTGAGAATGCATATAAACGGCTTGTTCAAATAAACCGGCACAGGCGATGAATACTTCACGATTTCGATGGATTCCCCAGAACATTAACATCAAAGTATTCTAAACGCACGTAAAATAACTGTAATAATTAAATCCTTCATAGATGGCTACGTTAGAACATTTAGAACTGAAAATATAGAAAAGGAAATCAAAAGGAAAAAAGCCTCTCACCTCACAGTCGTCAGAGGAAGGCTGAGGGATGCCAAGGGTAATGCTGGGACTTTGATCGATATCGAACAATCATATGCTTTGCATTGCTATCATTGCCACAACAAGAGCAGAAAACATAGCCAAAGGTGGGTTATTTGTTATGCAGTGGCTAGCATTTTCTCGAAAAGAAAACGGTTGATGCTTTGAAGGAAGTATTAACAGAGAAGTTCCTCGCGAGGTTAAATAGAATTCCAGATAACGAGATTAGGTGAGTCACCTAGGGGAGCAATCCTAAGGGAGACATAGCACGCATGTCTCTCAAAAGATATCCGTTCAGCTGAGGATAATGATAAAGAATTTTTTATTATCCCATGAGATGGCAACACACTGTAATGATCGCAGCCAGTATATAAGCCAAGACGAAACCCACTTGCCACAGGACAAGACATGAATTTGACTCATGCCATCCTTCACCCTGGAAGCGGTCAAAGAACAGGTAACCAGGCAGCTGAATACATTGGAAACTGTGTTCCGAGGTTCCCTGGATTTCGAAGGTTTAAGTTAGCTCGCGGCAATTGAATAGCATCCTACATATGTCCGAAACCCACCTTACCATTGCGAGAAACTAGAAACGAACATCGGTTTTGTGATCAGCACTCCCAAGGAGCCTGTTTGACGGAATTGGGGCCAAATCTGACACAATGACCCACTACGGTTCGCCTAAGTAACCAACAGTAGTTTTTCCGAAAGTCGACAAGGAGACCTCAGCGTCGTAATCCTTATTCCAAATGGTCACCATTGGTGAAGTTTCTGCAAGTCCAATTCAGGCCACCTGGAATATTCGAGAATTTCAAAATCTTACTAACTACTGAGATTGTTGGTATATTAACTGGGAATAGTCAAAATGCTTGACCACGGCAAAGTTGGATAATTATCAATATGGAAACCTGATTCATATTCAGGAAAGACCCATATTCTTGAAAGTTTAGCGCATTTGGGAGTCTCTACCTACATAAATTGACACGCGGTCTCTGACACGGGACCTGATTGAGCGTAGTGAATGCCCTATGAGGCCGTGTAGCGAACGACAATCGTAAAACAGCAGACTCTACATTCATCCATCACCACATAAAAACGCGCAATAGAACCGCATCTACCATATCGCCCCAAACTTTCAAATTCATCTCCAATGTGAACACAGCGGTTTACAGAAGCGCCAGCTTATGAACTTTGTTCAACCTCTCCTGAGTTTGTACTGTTTCTGATACACCTGTTGCGGGTTTGCCCATCGTCTCCAATATCACCCTCGACGCTTCTTTGTATCAAAACCGAAATATAGCGCCTAAAGGCAGCATACACGCTCGCAAGCATAGTCGAGATAACAGCATAGATAGGTCCGCACGGCCGATACTATGTCGTCAACGACGTTTGAATCGCTGAAAACTGTTCAGGGTGACAGTATTTGACAATGTTTGAGCAATCTCGCTTCCACGCCCGTATTTTCACACCCCTTCGAGTAACAGAATGAGAATCGATACTTGTGAAAACGTGTGATAATTGAGAGTGATAGCACTATCAAATGGGAGTGCACGAGAGAAATAGCTTGGTTTACTTGAGTTTAACATGTCTGCATACCTATTGACTCTCGTCCACTTTCGAGAATGCCGCTCTACTTTGGCTGACCTTTTAAAATGGAGGATTTTATCAGTGCACAAACATATTATATTGAGGTAAATCGAGTTTTTTCTCTACTGCACTCCCTTTTTATAGTGCTATCATTCTAAGTTATCACATGTTTTCTCAAGTTCCGATTCTCGTTCTCGTACTCGAATGGGAGTGAAAATACGGGCGGGCGAGACAGGACTGCTCAAAAATTGCCAAATATTGTCACTCTGGATAGTTTCCTGAGCTTCAAAAAGCGCTGACGACTTGCTAAGGGCCGTGCGGGTCTATTTATGCTGATATCCCGACCATGTCTGTGAGCGTGTATGTTGCCTTTAAACTAGATCAGATCGCTTAATCCTTCTCATCGATAGCGTTCACAGCATCATTCACAACTGTACGTTGGATTGTGCAGTATTCCCTTGTTAACTGATGTCGCCGTTCCCGCGAATTCGGTCTCTTGATAAGAATGCATCCTCATTGGAAACCATGGCACAACTACGAAGCACTCCGGTTGCATTACGCCTACAAAGTACTTTGGTTCAATTACACAATTTTACGGTATCTGGCCCCGTCCAGCCGCCGGCGGTCCCAGTTGGCGCTCGGAGCACTGGTCGCATCGATTTGCATGGCGAGGACGTCGAGAACGCTACGCTTGATTTGTTGCCTGGTGATAATAGTAAGTGATCGCTGAGTTCACACATGGGAATGATTTAGTATCATTATAACCCGTTTCCTATCTACTTGGTTGTGACAAACGAGTATAGACTCCTTTCATTCCATTGTTCTCTTTTGTGTTCCTGTCGAAAGGTCGTCCTCCTGTTATCAGAACGGAAGTTCATTTCTGACATAGACTTTGACGACGAGACCAGGTTGATTAGGGCACATTTTGAGGTACTCATTCGAGTCCAAATCCTCCCAAAGAACGCTTTCAAACGGTAACACAAAACTGATCATGGACGAAGACCTAAGAACGGCGGTGGAGTGGAGCGATAAGGATAGCAATTCTTGGATGACTCTGGGCGACGAAGTAAGTTCGGATTACGACGTAGAAGACGATTGATGACCACTCGCTTCTAAAGCCTCTAATGATTATGGCGAAGCAGTCACGAAAAGTATCGCAAGAAGAGAGAACACCGTTTCATAGCACACTCCATAGTAAGAAAAGACATTGCGCTTCATTTGAACCGACGGGAGCCGGACGATTCGATAGAGGATGTTGTCACTCAACGCGAAATTACGCTCACTCGCCTTCGTACAGTGGTGCAATGCTTCATTTCAGCAAAAATTCTTCAATGAATTCCTGAAATAACACCGTCACCCTCTTTTCGATGACATCGTTCGTGTTGTAGAATGACATATCCTCCTGATCTCGGTTGGAATTTCGATTTCTCATCTCGCAAATGCAACCAGGAAAGTCTTCTCCTTCAGTTTTCATGTCGAAATTCTACATAATCGACCTGAGACAAGCCCTACACTTTGACATCTGCGCTTCTGCCACCTTTTGAAACCAGCTGCATCAAGGTATCTCTCGCACACAACATCTTCTTGCTCGTCGATGTCGACGACCTTGGCTTCCCTGAATATTCGCCCCATAAGCCTAGGGCTTTGATAGACGGGGTCATAGTCGTTTCCGAAACGCAAATCCAGCTGCCGTCCACTCTTCTCCGGCAGAACTTCTACGCAAGTCTTCTTATCTAGCGTCCACCCTCTCTGTAGTGGAGCAAGAGGTAATCCCGTTTTTGGAAAGTCAAATGTCAGAGACATCTTTTTCGCTGATCGCTGGCATACCTCAGAATCAATGCCGTACATGTCAGCCTGAAACTGAAACGCGTTTGAGATTGACTCGACAAAATCCTGCGCGACGTAGGTGATGGAGAACTTGACCATCTCACCGCACATAGTTTTCACATAGATAATCTAAGGCTTTGACTTCTCAGCGATATAATCGAACGCCGGCTCACTACGATAAAATAGGCGGTCCTGATCCCAGATCACAGCATACTCATCTCCGTCCGATTCGGACCCAGCCATCTCGCCCGGATGCGGTCGAGGACCATGTCTTGGAAAGACGATAACATCACTTAGATGACGCAGGTCTTCGACATCAACAGTATCGAATACGCGAACATCTCCCGCAACAACCGATGGGTTTTTCGTCATTAGTACTTTTCCTCCCAGTATTTTCCTCGAAGCGTTGAAGGCAGGGTTGACCAGCGTTGTGACCGGCCACAACGGGGGGTCGTAAAATTTTAGGAAAAAAATTGAAAATTTGGGGGGGCGTGAAATTTTTTGATACACGACCCATTCGCGTCCACACGTCAGCCGCGACCAAACTGGACCCTAAAAAGTATTACAACAACTTTCGCTTCTCTTCAAAATTTTGACACTAAATTTAGCTTTAAAAAATTTGGTCCCAGGGGTCCCCTGAGGGGGTCGTAAAATTATGGGATTTTTTGGGGAAAAAATTGAAGTTTGGGGTGGGGGTCGTAGCCGCCACAAAAATCACCACAATGGCCTGCTCAACCCTGGTTGAAGGGGGGGGGGTCTCAAGCTAATGTTCTCCGTGTAGCGAACCAAAAGCTGGCCGTATTGCAGACGCCCCGATTCATCAACCATTCCGAGCATTACGCAACCTTTTTTGTAAGGTATTTGTAGGTGCTGCTTCTTCAGCTGTTTAGAAACAGAAGATCTGGTCATCGCCCTTAACAAACACCAAAAGAATGGTTCAACGCACAGCTGGAAACCAGACACCACAAGAACAATCGATGTCTATACATCGAGATAGTTGCCTAAGCTTGCTACGGCAGGCCTGCTCGCGTAGCATCGATGAGGGAAAATCTAACTGGTGGAAATTAGGCCTTTGAAACGGGCTTCAGAAGACGTGATCAGGGTGTGACCGACCAAGCCGGCCCCTCGTTCGGCGAAGCTAAACGAATAATGTCCATGATCGATCAAAGGGGGACGTCGAAGCCAGCCTATCGTTTAGTGAAGCCAAACGATTTTTGTTCATGATTGATGGAGGAGAGCTGGGGCCGGTGAAGCCGACCCATCGTTTGGCGGATCCAAACGATACTGCACAACATTGATGGTGGATACTGCCCGTGATAGATGAAAGGGGGCCGGCGAAGCCGAGGGGAAATTTGAAATCGTTCAAAAATTAGTTGGAGTCGAAAATCTCATTTTTCGTTGAATCGTTAATATTTATACACCAGTGCGAGCACCGGATTTCGTGGTACCTCATGGCCACAGCTGAAAATAATTTCGACGCTGATGCGGTTCTGAGTTTTAGTTCGAAATTTTTCTTTCTGAATTAGAAGACTAGTTGCGAAACTAACGAAATTCGCGCAATCGCAACTAGAAATTGCGGCAGAAATTCGTGTGATTTTTGGAAAACGAGAACTGCATGTTATGGATGGCGAAATCTTGTTCATCCCTGATTATAAGCGTTGAAGTGAAGTTTCACTCTAACTTCGCACAGAGGAGTTTTCAAGAAACTGAACGGAAATCTGATACACGTAGGCCGATATTTCGAAGGTCACTATTTTGTGCCTTTGGCAATTAAAAAACCCTGATGTTCAGTACCCAAAACTGGAGACGTTGACCAAACTACCATACACCAATAGTAGCCCCGGGGACACAATAATTTTATCCACCCCACGCAAGACTTAACTCACTGGATATGAACGCATCACATCAGACCGCCTTCATGCCTCTACGACTGAGCGATGAGATAGCATGATTTTGTGTATTATTCACTGAAAGCAGTTCGGCACCACGATTCTTACGTGAGGAATGGTGCATAGCAGAGCAATAATGTGAGCGGATTGCTTATGATTTAAATTCGAACTATTAATTATTCAATCTGTAGACATGTCTAGGATTCTGAGTAAGATGAGCTCGATACTGTCGGGCCATAGGCAATTACATATAATAAGAGCTGTATAAATCACATCTCATCAGAAAATCCAGAGTTTAGAAAGCTCCCTCCCCGATCAAGCCCAACTACTGATACAAAGCAATCTTGGCGTGAATTGGAGACTTGAAGATTAACAGTTCAAGTATTTATCACTTTCATGCGAAGTTAATAGCCAAAAAGTACCAGAATGAATGGTTTCAATCCATGCGTATCCTGGCGGGCCGCAGCCTCTTTCAACTTCCGACTGTCATCGCAAATCCCAAGGTGCCCGACCTGTAGATGTTGTCCGAGGTGAACAGAGCTTTCGCGACTCATTTAGTTGATATTTGATGTGCTGATGATGTACACAGCTCAAACTGCTAAAATTGAGAATGGTAATATTAGCGGTGAATTGACTGTGCTACCGAAATCTGAGCGTTTCCGCGAATCATCCATGAGCCATTTCGCTGGATCATTTCTGCCCTGCCGTTGCCTGGATCCTATTGTGGGGACATTGAACGTGAGCTTGCCCCATAGCTCCGAGAAACTTGGGACTTTGAGCGCTCGGGCTGACAGCCAGTGGTGGTCCTTACGGGGCCGCGGGGAAGTGATGATGGGCTGCCGACTCGCGCCGACAGGGACAGGCCGGTTTTTTAGGGCTCCACCTCGCGGTGGAGGGGACATTAAACAACTGGAAACCCAGTCGTTACCACCAACTGCCAGGGACTGGGCACGCCCCGATCGCGCCCGCCTACAGGCTCGGCAGGACACATGGCCCCGAGTGATCTGCGTCCGAGATCGTCGCTTCATACGACACTCCCGGCCAATAAGACCACAAGCTGGCAGGGGCCTTATGACCGCCATGCGAGCTGCAGAAATGACCGTCACAAAAATTTTGCCTACCTAGTGAAAAAGACTCAGTGGCACAGTCGTAAACCGCCAGAACTACTGGTGAAATGTGTTTTTGAAAAGCTCCACTTCGCGGTGGAAGGGCCATTAGACGACTGGCAACCCTGTCGTCACCCCCCCCCCACTGCTAGATACTGGGCACGTCCTAATCGCGCCCGCGCACAGGCTCGGCAAGTCACATAGACCCGAGCGACCTGCGCCCGAAAACGTTGCATTACGCGACAGGGTGGTTGAGTTTTGCATTAATCATTTCAAGATGCTTTCTCACGCTCTCATTACGGTTCTGCTTTTGAGAGTTGTGTGTGTATAAGAACCGTGGTAAAAAACTGCATTCAATCAACGGCAAAACATTAGGCTACCCCATTGTGTCGCCATGGAAGAACAAAAGCGGCCAAATGCTAAGCGAACATGGAATCTGAACCAAATCGGACGTAGGCCGGATGACACTATAGTTCTACGGTGGGTTACTGTTGGAACACGGTAGTCTGGTCAACACCTCACATGCTCGAGTGTGACTTCTTCCAGAAGGATATTTTTGGGTAGCGGGGATCTGGACCGAAAATGAAAGCGCACACAGGATACTACTGTCTCTCTCGGAGCCGCATTCCGGTCCGCATTTGCGGACTACGGCTGTTTCATCACGAGACACGTGATGATCCAACTGCGACCAAGTAGTCCCAGCACAATTGACACCCTATTGCGTGATGCACCAGCCGTCTTCCGCGAATGTGGACCAGACTTTGACTTCGAGAAGGACAGTACTCCATTCAGCTACTTATCATAGTGCTAATTACTATGGGTATAAAAACCCATATTTCCTAGAACACTGACAAACGTACATGAGATTCCTGATCAGCACTCGAAGCAACCACCTATGCAAGGGCTAGGTAAGCTGGGTAAACTCGTTCCGGACTGTGGAATGAGTAACGCGCTCTGCGGGCAATCGCTTCTACTCGCGCAAAGTCGACCATTAAAAAAAACGGGTTGCGTGTACTATGCGGGAAATCGCAGTGTTACATTACAGCCCAAGACGAACTTCCACTGGTCTACTCTAATCTGAGGTTCCATCATTGGCCCATCTTTCTTCCTACATTTTGGAAAACCAGTCGCACATCGCTTTCGTTTTTATGATCTGTGTTCCGATTCTCGCACTCCGCTCAGGTCTTGTATCCATGTATTTGGGGTACGGTACACTTTTGCGGCACATGGTCGCGTCGCTCTGCTCAGCGACAGCGAAAGAGACCGGCTTTCGCCCTTTAAATTTGTCGCTGTCGCAGTGCCCTCCACAGCGAAGGTGGAAACGACAGGCATCGGCTTATTTGCAGTATGTCAGCCCTCCACGACACGTCGCTGAGACGGACACGCGACAACTGTTCCCAAGACGGCCAGTGCCCTTACTCCGATGCTAGTCCCACCACGATTTGTGCTAAATGTCTTGACTGTCGTTCATAATAGCGACAAAGTATACCATACCCCTTTGGAAGTTTGCAGAGTTGGCGCCGCAGCGTCGCTAGCAGCGACCAGCAACGTTGGGGCGGGAGAGGGGTGCGGTTTTGATCACATTGGGAGGCAGAAAGATGCCAAGGAAACAAAGAGAGGCTAAAACGGGCAAAAAACAGGAACCCATTAACAAAAAGTTCAAAAACAAAGCACATCCGCTGTAAGTAACGACCCAGGCGGAGGCGAAATCTTAATTTCCGAAAGGAAGGGAGAAAATTGAAGAAGCAAGTATTTGGTTCACGCCCCAAGAGTTGAGTAACCTTCGAGCGATTGAAACTCCAACATGAGAGTGGAAGCCTTCACAGCTTAGAAAGAGAAGCTAAACCCAAATTGGGCTGATCAACAGTTTTGTGAAGTAGGCGAGGTGGACCAGTTGTCCGCGACTCTGGAAATACAACTCGCCTTGGGATAACAACTGAACCGACTTCTTTCAGACAGGACCCTAATAAGGCCACTGTCGCAGTGGAGATGAGACACATTTCAAAGGAGCGCTCACGTTTGTATGAATGTAACGATACCATGAGATACGAAAGACGATTGGATGGATTACGACCGAAGCCACAATGATGGTTAGCTTCGAGTCCCACCGAAAAGTTATCGACCCCGATCAAAGCAAGGTGCACAACAGATTTCAATTGAAATCCGTGGGTTTTCTTACGTCGTTGGCCTCTTTTTATATCTATGCTTACTCCAAAGCAAAGCCAGACAAGGAAAAATTAAGCTCACGACAACTCGTCCACACGATCCTCACTGTTCGGATTCACGACCTTCGAGGGACCATAGCTCCATTCTCTTCAAACTGAGCAGGGAAAATTCGAGATGAAGATGTGTGTGTACAACACGGTTCTTCGGGTCGGTGTGTCACAAGTCTGCTAGCAAAAGGTAGACCGAGTAGAAAAAAGCACAACTGGTTGGCCTCGGGCGAGAATAGATCACTCAACATGAAACGACAACAGCGGCATCATTTTAGCTTACCAAGTAATTCAGAGAAAATCTGCATTTTTTTCCAAAATTTTTACGACCCCCCCCCACAAAATTACACTTTTTTCCCAAAAAAATCCATAACCCCCGCTACACCAAGTCGCAACCCTGCTCAACCCTGGTCAACGCCCTTCGGCGAGGATGCTCGAGCGTGTGCAGGGTTGAGCAGGGTTGCGACTCGGTGTAGCGTGGGGTCGTGGAAATTCTGGAGAAAAAGGCACATTTTCTCTAGATCACTTGGTAAGCTGAAATGAGGCAAAAATAGTCAGACGCGCGTGAGAAGTATGCATTTTTAGTTGTAAGTTTTGTCAAAGCTTTTCAGTCAAATTCAACATAAAAATAGAACTACCTCTCCTACTGAGGAGCTCCGGGGTGGTTTCATTGAGCTTTTGGTTTTTTACAAAATGCATTTTTTTCGTGCCAGATTACGGGATGATTCCTCCTTTCTCTGATGGTAATTTTATAGTGTTCTGGCGAAATCGTCTCGTAACCTGGCAAAGCCTTTGATTACAACTGATTGATTTTTCCGAATTTGTCTCTCTCAAAAGCCGAAAAAATTTATCATTTCTAGTGGGAGGGGGGTTATCGCAAAATTTCGGGAGTTTTTTCAGATTTGGTCAACGGGGGGAAGGGGGGGGGCTCGTAGCTCCGCCGAAGATGGGCACAACGGCCTGTGCTCAACCCTGATGTTCACTCAGCTAAACGTTATATCCGATCGGGAAATTCGGTTTTATGTCGGACCCTTCAACGTTCTCCAGCACACAGTTTTTTTACGTTCGTTTGAAGAACTTGCTCAAAACCATTCTCCGGTTTTGAACAACCGGATAAAAGGACTTTCCGATTTTCGGAGAGATGTTTTCCAGATTTGCCATCTTTTATGCAGTATCAGATTCAATGTTCTCATTCTCAAGCCAGATCGGGTTCCGGCTGGATTTCCCGAAAGATTTCCGAGAGCATTTGTTCAAACGGAATATCTCAGGCGATTATCGGCCCTAAGCCGCCTGACAGTTCGGCTCGTGTTCCCAATCTGCGAGTCGGCTCCTGTTGCTGTCAGGGCCACTGCTGCTGCTTTTCGGGCTATTCCGGTTGGCCCGAACAGCAACAGCAGTGGTCCGGGGATTGGGAGAACGAGCCGAACTGTCAGGCGGCTCCGATCAATGTTCGGTGCGGCTCGGGGCCGAGAATCGCCTGAGATAGTATTGAGCGACGAAGGCATTTGACTACGCAGAGATCTATTGCGCGCAACTGTCACAAAGAGGGACAGCCGCGAAGCGCACCACAACAAAGTGAACCAAATTTCGAAACAGCCAGTGTATGCTACACACCTTTCCTTTCATTGCGGAAAAAAAACCGCGGTGCGACCGCTCGTGCAGTCAGAACCTAGACAATATTTGGCACGGCAACACAATCATAAATATACAAAAATAGAAATAAATACACATTGAATAATAAAAAACAAATTCAACAGGCTCACGCATACGCGGAATGGCGCTTGAGCGCTAAAACACGTTCGCGCATCTATCCGGCTTATCCGATCGGAAGAATCGACCAGTACGATCCTCTTCCAATCTGTAGAACGGTGCTTTTAGAACTTCCCATGTTTGATGCACCATCAAACTTCGTATCAGTTCGAAGTTCCCAATTTTAAGCCAGACCGGATTTCGGGTTCCTGTCGCTTGATTAAAGAAACTTTTCGTTCAATCGGAATATGTAGATTGAAATGACAAAAAATAATAGAAAATATATATACAACATCGGCGGCGTTAAAATCTCGCAGGTTTCCGAAATCCCAAACCTCGGCGATCGGATAGGATCTTCGAAAGGACGGAATCCGAATTTTGAATCTTCCATGCCAAATCGAGTTTCTTATCAAGCCAAAGCTCCCGATTTCATGCCGGATCGACATTTGGGTAAATATCGGAGAGGATATACCAAAGGTTTGTCGAACTCGGATATGTACTATTGATAGGCAAGCGTCGACTGAGCAAAGATACATTGCGCGCAACTGTCACGAAAAGTCACGCAACCACCACAAAGTACGCGACAAGGGTGAACTGAACACCGCTATGAAACAGCATGTATGTACTCCACATCTATACTTTCTATGCGAAAAAAATGGACCTGTGGTACCAGAAGTATAGCATACGCAGGCCACGTCCTTGCTTTCAACATTCTCGATGCCCAGCACGGCTTTTGCATTCGTTGCCTCTTTGGACAATGAGATTCCATTCAGGACATTGGCTGTTCGGTCGCCGAATATTTCATCCTTCACATTCACGTTACCATGAATTTCGGGGTTGAATCCTAGAACTATAGCAATTAGGTGACTGTGGAAGTCAAGAAAAGTATGTCGATAAGTTTACGAGTACCTTAGCGTAATGTTCAGTCTCCGATCGAGTGTAAGATGGATTTACTGGTACATAAATAGCTCCAAGTTGTAGACTTTTTGTACTGGAACTATGACGACCATTAGCACTAATTATCAATAGCGGGAGAAACAAGAGAAGCACCCTTCCCTTCAAATAAATTAATTCTTTACATGCAACATGAGTAAAAAGTTTAACATTCAATTTAAATTCAATCCACTAAGAAATGAGTTGAGTAAAAACTTTGGTCACACGAAAAGGCCACATTTTTGAGAATTCTCTATTACAGAAAGACATGCACATATTCAACTCAGACAGGAAGAATTCGCATATTTTGTAAATGTTGCTGCCCATAGCTGTGACTGTAGCTCAACTATGCTTAACGGTACTGCAACTTTTGAAAAACGCGTTAGAAAACATAATCAATAGTCTGAAAAAAGTAAGGAGAAGAGGGAAGGGGCACTGGCGGAGTTACAAGTATGGGGCGGAGCTTCCCTCCCCACAGCCCTCCAACAGCCATTCCTAGGTAAGGAATGGAATGATTTTCTTTTGGAAGGTTCGGTAGTGAGCTACTCAGACAGTAGGTGCGGGCGGACCGCTGGCTTTTGGCGGGCGGGTCGAGATCCCACCCCAGCGATCCGCCCGCCAGAAGCCCGCGATCCCCCGCCACTAGCCAGGGATCCGCTCGCCAGAAGCCAGCGATCCGCCCGCCCCTAGGCAGCGATCCGTCCTCGATGCCACATGTGGGTTATTCCGATGGTTCCCACCACTGTCTCCGTGTGCGGGACCACCCCCCCCCCCCTAGCCGCGGGGACCGTCCCCTCAGCTGCCAAAAATTATTTTCCGCCTTCTGAGTGATCCTTTAAAGGTGACTTGAAGTCACCTTGCAGGATCGGCCCTGGAATTCCGGGTGAGCATTCAGTGCGATGGAGCGCCTTTTATACCCTTCCGTTTGTTTACTCTTAGCATGATACTGATACCAGAAAAAAACTTGTCAATGAATGAAAAGTTTCGCCGTGCAAAATTTGAGCGGGTGGACCGCTGGCTATCAAAGCAGTGGCGAGCGGACCGCTGGCCATCAAAGATCTGGTGGGAGGATCGTTGGCAGGTTGCGGGGTGATCGTTGGCAGGTTGTGGGCTGATCGCTGCATCTCATAGCTTCGCGGGCGGATCGCTGGCTGTCAAAGCCCTTGCGGGCGGATCGCTGGCAAATTGCAGGCGGATCGCCGCTTTAGAGCTTGCCGGCGATCCGCCCGCTAGCGTGATCAACTTTACCAGGTGCCGCTATCCGCCCGCGGAGACAACGAGAGGCAGCGATCCGCCCGGCGAGGTCACGATGAGCAGCGATCCGCCCGCAACTTGCTGGCGTACCGCCCGCAGAGGCCTTGATTGCCAGCGGTCAGTCCGCAACTATTGTCTGAGTACCCACTACTTCTTGCAAGAATAAGGACACACAGGTAAGGATACTTACACAACTTAGCCATTTCAAGTCAGGTATGCATTTCCAGAACGAATTTTTTACTTGAAAATCTAATTTTCTTTTTACAGCTGCGAAACGTTTCTTTAAACAGAGTTATGAGCGTTTTCAGCGCTCCATCTGGGAGTTTTAACCGAGAAATAGCCCACCAAGCGCCGCAACGGCTCCTCGTGGGCTGTTTCTCGTCTATATAGCGGTAATCAGCTATTTCCAGACTGTTTCTCGGCTATTACGCGGAAAGCAGGTGTTTCGCGACCATTTCTCGGCCATAACTCTCAGAGTCAGAGTTGATCGCAGGCGCATCATAACATGTTATACGTGAATTCTTTGGCGTCTTCTGGCATGCATCGATGTGATTTCCACAACAGTAATCATCATATGAGGTGTTTTATGCCAGAATATCTTGCTATGATGAGCGAAACGGTGCTCTCCCCATATGCCAAGTCGAGTTCACGCCCACAGTGGCCTGTTGGCTCCAGTGGCAGTGGTCGCTGCAGTGAAAAATGAGTCCGGGTTCGAATCTATGGTGCTCTCGGTCTTTTGTACTCTTGTAAATCACCTGAAGTGTTTAGGAGCATCAGTTTTATCGAGGCGTTTATGCCACAAACACAAAAGTTATCGGAAGGGGCATTTATGCCACAAACACAAAAGTTATCGGAAAACTTCTTCCGGAGAACTATGATAGATTATAGTGGGTGAAATACCCACTATTCCTACCGTAATCTACAATAATCGACTTAGGTTCCGGAAAAAAACTCATATAAAGTTGGTTCAAAATATACTGTCCGCCCACGCGGTCGGCGTGCGTGTCACGCGGCCGTCGCTAAAGCATTTTCTCAACAAGTATTCCTCTGGCTAATAGCAACTGACTCGGATATTATACCTTATTCGTCTAATATTCCTGTTAGTCAATGTACAAGTCCAAAAATACGACGCCAGCTCGACACGCATGCCGACCGCATGGGCGGACAGTCTCTTTTGGATGAACCTTGCGTGTTCAGCGCCCCAAATAATAGACGTTTGGGAGGAGAAAAAATTCCAACTTTCACAGCCCCAAGTGGGGTGGGGGGGGGTTCTTTTTGGTGATCTAGAGATTGAAAAATTGCTCCGGTTTTGTCCAGAATGGTTACTTGGAGTGCTGAACACATATATATGGGGTCCATTTCGGTTCACTGGAAGATTTTTTGAGGTTGGGCAGGAATAATGTCATTTATCTATGGAAATCTATTGAAAAACGGTCATGACCAGGTACAAGGAAATGTTCCGTAGCTGCCAAGTAAAATTTCGGATTATACAGCGAACCAGGAAATGTATATTTCAATTGAAATGGTCACTTTGTATGAGTGTCCTTTCCTAGCAAGCCTTGCCGCAGAGTTGACCCAATGTTGTTGGTACAGCAATTATGGTTCAATTCATGGAACATAGGGGAACAATGCCCAATAAGCACATCGGTGGAGTACTTGTTCCAAAATATTTATTTGAAACTATCCTCAGCTGACCTGATACAACCACGTGGTGGAACTCCAATATAAAAAATCTCTTACATGTTACCTTAATGCTTCAGTGTGAAAAAAATCAAAACATGTCGCAAGGTATCACATTGCTTGAGAGGTATGTAGATTAATACACTCTGTCCCAAACGAGTTGGCAAGCGGAGAGTTCAAAGAAGCAGAGCTCCCTCTGCGTCTCTGACGTTTTTTGAATTACGCTAAGACAGATGCTGCGTTGCGAAACGTCAGAGACGCAGAGGGAGCACTGCTTCTTTGAATCTGCGCTTGCCAACTCGTTTGGGACAGAGTATAACCATCATCAGTAAGTAGTATTTGAAACTCCTAAAATATCAGCTGGAGTAGCAAGAAGTCAAGCAGACGTCTAGCAAGCAGTAGTGAGTTGGGTCTGCTCGCAGAGCTGCACCAACTCAAATTAATGGGCTCAATATGCATCCTAATTTAGAAAAAAATGGTAATACTCTTGCTGGTACTGCAACACCGAGACGGAATAACAGAGGTTGGAGAGGTAAAAAGAGCACAGGCACGGCGAAAAAATTGAAAAATAATGACAAACTATTCCTAATCAAATATGTGCTTAAACTGTTCACGCAGCACATTTTTCTGCACCTTAGCCATCGAATTTCTCGGCAGTGTTGGAAGAAAGACGACCCGTTTCGGCACCTGGAAGCCATATCTTCAATCGACTATATTCAACTAATAATGCATTTTTTCACTGCAATACTAAGTGCAGTGAGGCTTAACAGACTACTAAATAATCTAAATTAATTGGTACCTGAATAGCTACTAAATAAATTGAATTTGGGCAATGTCAAGCCGAGAATTTTCGGTAACTCTGCTCAAGAGCTTCAACGAATCTACCCTGAAACCACAGTGAAAACAAGCCTCAACGTCCTACGTGCTCTCGGCGGAACGTCCTTGGGGTGCAGTAAAGAAAGGATCCTGTCCTGACCACGTATAAGGCTATTGTGCAACCCGCCTTGGAGTATGCTGCACCAGTCTGGCAGCACATCGTGTCGGACACCTCTTGGTCTAAGCTGCAGCGCGTCTAAAATTCTGCTCTGAGAATCGCGACGGGCTGTTCTAGAAGCTCTCCAATTGAGCACTTACATACCGAAGCTCGCATATTGCCAGTTAGAGACCACTGTCCACTCCAGGCTCAACAAATGTTCATTAATATCGTTAGGCAGCCAAATCATCCGTCGCGAAGAGTACTAAACCCAGTAAGAGAGAGATGTATCACAAAGCCTTTCGCCGATGCTCCCTCGAAAGTAGATAATCAGAGATGGACCGAAGCACAACAAGAACGCCTCCGTCTCTTGCGCGCGGAGCATCCCCGATTCGTGAAGGAGTACTTGGGCAGAGTTGCCATAAACTCCATCCTGGGAGTCGCACCTCCGAAGGTCAGCGAGACAGGAATGGAACTTGGCAGGCGTGCCAGGCGCACCCTTGCCTCGTTACGACACTCCCCATGCTGATGTCATATCTGCATAGGATCGATAACAGCAAAACTGATGAGTGCCCGGATTGCGGTGGTCAAGGGCATACTACTGCACACCTGTTCAACTGCCCGATGAGACCGGCTACATTGACGACAATGGATTTGTGGATGAACCCAACGCTAGTAGCCGAGTTTCTGAACCTGTGACGGGACCCCTCTCCGTGGCTGCAAAGAAGAAGAAGAAGAAGACGACTCCACCCTCCCCCCGATTACAAACTTGAATACAGTCGCTTTGGCTGGTTATTGATGCTTCAAACGAGGTGAGCATTCTAGACCACGCTGTAAAAGTCTATGGGCTTCGCTATCTCAACCGTTTTGTCGGCCATAATCTCTGTTTCATCCGCGCGTGGTGTACCTCGTTTACTTTCACCCCATAACAAATGCAGCAGAGCACTTTTTCTATCTGGGTCTCCCCGGGCAGCGGGATGAATCCCGCCCCACGCTTGGCGGCCGCGTCTCTGCCTGCGTAGCCGCCAGGCCCCGCCTCCGCACGGGCCGCCAGTCTCCTCGGCGCTGCCAGCCGAGTTGGTGACAGGCGGTGAGCTCTCTCGCCGCGCCGTGATGTCAGCGAGCAGGTTGTTAGTCCCGACCAGGGATGAGCGGAGTTCCGCGTTTTGCGTTCCGGAAACCCGCAGTTTCGCGCATTTTTGACATTCCGCGTTCCGCATTCCGAAAACCGGAAAAAGTGCTGCGGAATGCGAAAAACTCGGGTCGTCTGTGAGGGAAAAACATAAGATAATTCCTGAATTTTTCTGCGTTTCGCGTTCCGAAAACGGCATTTCCGCGCATTTTCAGGCATTTCGCGCCCAATTTCCAAAAACCGAGAAAAACATTTTGTTCCGAAACCCGATTTCCGAATTTTCATATTTTTATTCCGCTCATTCCTGGTCCCGACGTTGACTCAGCGCCAACCTCGGCCGTCGTCCACTGGCGACGTATCGATCGCGGAGATCGGGATGTTGGGCGAGGCACACCTCGCGTATGAATACGCTATCACGCAGGATCTTCATTATAATACGCGAGCGATCCGGTTCCAATCAGAACAGCTCATTCCGTTCCTATAACCTCTACTATGATGACACCTCCTTCCGCTTCTTACCACGCTTTCCTGTATTTGCATTATTGCTCTTGTCATTTCTCCGTTCCATTCCTTCGTATTGACCTTCCTTTGCAATATGCATCACTTGATGTACCGGGCAAAGGATGAGTGAACGGATGCACCATAGTTTGCCGATTGACACCGAGAGTTATCGACTATAGCCTACTCAGACAAACTGGGGCGTCGACAATAGGTTGATCCGCCCACGATGAGTCACCGCTGGCCAATGTGCCGATATTCGGCGGGGCCGTGGCCCAGAGTTATGATCTGGTCGATTTCGAGCTGTTGCACAGCTAGCGCTCTATACAAGGGAAGTATACGACGCATTTTTCAGGCATGCTCCGAATAATGAAAGCGCAGCCGGTTCAATTACCTAAGTTTGCGGTACATTGGCCCCGCCCAGCATCTGGAGGTCCTGCCTATCCGGTGGTGACCCCGTGGAGGCTGGGCGACCAGCCGCGACGCGTGTCGGTGTGCCGACTGCGACGCGTGTTAGTGTGCCGACCGCAACGCGTGTCGGTGTGCAGACCGCGACTCCTGTAGGTGTGCACACTGCGACTCGTGTCGATGTGCCAATCGCGACGCGTATCGGTGTGCCGGCCGCGACGTGTGTCGGTGTAAAGTAGTTCCTAAGCTAGATGAAGCAGTCCTGTATGATGTGAACTGCTCTAAATAGGCAGCTAAACGCGACACATCGAGTTGTTTGCAGCCCGACAACAGGCGGATGTCGCTGGGCAACGGGCAGGTCTCAGGCTGACGATACGCGCGATTTGACTTGTCAACAAGGAGTGGTTCATGAGATGACAACTTATCAACCTGTTGAAATTCAATTTCTTTGACGATTTTAATCAGGGACCAGAAAAATTTACCTTCACTTAAAAATATCAACGGAAATATCGGGGAAACTCTGTATTTCGCAAGACAAATGTCGCGCTGCGATCGCCCGCCCGCTGCGGCAAAGTATAACCCTTCTCCAAGAACTGGAGCTCACCTTGTATCCGACCAGCACATCTCTTAGGGCAGAAATGATATCCCTCTCCTTTTCTTCTTCACCAACAGGATTAGTGTTATCCACACTAACCACATCAACAACTGCTTCACCGAAATCTCTATGTGGCACACCTGAAAAATGAATAAATTCTTCATTTTGCCCTGAAAAGCTTTGAAAAATCAACTGACTTGAAAATATTACCAATGATAGCTGATTCTTTCACAAACGGTAGTCTATCAATGCAATCCTCGATTTCTTTCGGATAAACATTGAATCCGCCCGTTATGACTAGATCTTTACCACGTCCGAGAATGCGCAGAAAACCTGAAAGGACTTCTTTTTTGAGAATCTGGGTGAAAACTTGGGAACACCCGCAGAGGAAAAATGCTCGTTGGAGTGCATCTCACAAGGATTATTTCCAGGCAATTCCTTCAAAAATTGTGATGGGATTTTCTATCTGGAAACAAGGAGACTCACCATCTTCATCGAGTTCGCCCAGGTCGCCAGTTATAAAGTACTTGTCATCAGTGAATTCCTGAGCTGTCTTCGTCGGATTCTTCCAGTATCCAGCAAATAGAGATGACGACTGGATTTCAATGCCACCATTTTCATTAATCCGAAGCTAGAATACCATACTGATTTTCCTGACTAATCACATCATCGCGGAATAATGCCAGAGTGCCTGAGCAATCATTCACCCAGATTACACTAGATTCACAACGCGCGCGTCCTGCGTCGCGTTGACTTCTGGCCACGAAGATAGGGGTATATAGACAAAGTGGCGAATTCCAAGAAAATGAAATTTTCCAGAACCAGTTTTCGACGTAGAGCTCAAATCTGTCCCTCAAGTAAGCGGTACGTTTCTCGAAACACTGATATACACTCATCTTAGCAAGTCATGATGGCTAAATGACACTTGAAACTCACCGCAACCTGCCATAATTTTCAGAGGAATAAAAGGCGAATATCATGATCGAGCTCATCGCTCCGAATAATCGATCTAGACAAATGTTCAGCAAAAATTTTCAAATTCCGTTGGCCCAAAATCGGACAGTGGAACCGAAATTGGAAAACATTCCGAATTTCGGTCACTATAGGGGTCGGAATTTCATCCCGCCAAACATTGCCTTAGACCCAGGGGTTTTCGATGATGCTGAATCGATTGGCGTTTACCATTTGTCTCCTAATATCACGCGAAGTTCGGAACCGCTGAAATTGGGGTATGTCGTATAATTTTGCAACGCATTGTATATTAGTAGTTATCGCGACCACTTTGGCGAGGGGGTATGCCGCCTTCAAATCAAGCGGCGAAATCATGATGGACGAGTTGCCCACGGCTTGCGATTCTCGTCATTTACAACAGATGTATGCTAGTGAACCTGAAGGAGGAGAGAGACCAAGAATGAAGAAAGAAACGAGGTGAATGATTGAAGACCATCATTGCTCATACCGGCACTGGTAGGCTCAAAAGGTCGTCTTGTCTACTTCACAATTACGAGAAAATCTCAAATTTCGTCCCTGAGGTTTGGCTGTGTCATAGGTTCGTTGAGGTGGAGACAGCGGTCCGAGAGGTGAAGGTTGTCTAGGATACCAGAGTGAGGAATGGTGAAGGTTCCCTATAGACTTGCAACTTCAAAATTTGACGTTTTCTCAATCCTCTTTTTTGCATTCAGTATATTTTTTATCATTAATTTTGAAACATTTTTTTCGTTCGCTGACCTCCTTTTGAAATTCACTATTCTTAATGAAGGGATCGGCCTGGGTCATGAAAAATTTCCTTTAAGCTGTCTGGGAGTCAAAATTTTCTCGGAAAATTTTTCCGAGCGATTTTTGAAAAACTACCCGTTCTTTGCTCAAAAAATTTTTGCCACTCAAGACGAACCTTTGAATGGAGCTGTTTCTTAATTCTCCATGGAATTTTGCGTCGAATAATGTTTTCATGTTGAGAAAAACACGTTTCCAGTCTCTCAGCCGATTTCAATTTATGAAGTAACGTTTCTTTCACCAAAAGCAATCAGTTTTTCGTCCATAACTTTTTTACCCTAGAAGATAGCCATTTGGTGAAGGTTGTTTTCGGAATTCCCATAAAATTCTGCATCGGATAGCGTTTTCATTTAGGAAAAATACGTTCCCCTTTTACCAGCCGATTTCAGTTCATGAAGTGCATTTTTTTACCTGAAATTATCGGTTTTTCGTCCATAACTTTTTTGTACTTGGAGATAGACCTCTGGTGAAGGCTGTTTTCGGGATCACGATGAATCTCTGGTTCGACTAGTGTTTCAAGTTTGAAAGAATATTTTCTCGATCCTTCGGCCTAATTCGTTTTACGAGACACCGGTTTTCTCGCCTATACCTCTTTACCCGTTGAAGATAGGGTCCTGGTGAAGGTTGTTTTTGAAATCTGCGTATAATTCTGCGTCGAATGATATATCGGGTTCCTAACTTTGCTTGCTCCATAAGTCAGCCAGGTCGGTGGAGCCGAGCCCCGGTGTTAACTCCAGTTGAAATCTGCGTCTCTCATTTAAACCATAGAGGCGAGAACACCTCATGGAAATAACTATGGAGCTCGGCTCCACCGAACTGGCTGGTTTATGGAGAATCAGGTTCCGGAATCAGGTTCCGGAAAATCGTACTTTGTTTGGGAAGACCACTTTGTCTATGTACCCTTTCCTTGTGAATGCTCATACACTCCCACACAAATCCGCCACATCATGATTTTCATACTTCGGTATCTCCGATAGGCTTTCCAACACTGCCAGGCCGGCGATCGTCGTAAAGATTTGAACAGATGACTTGTGCTAGAGAAAATGGTTTGGATTCAAATGACCGCTATATATTACAGTAACAAATACGTACCTTCAGTCATGCCATGGCGTTCCAAAATAGCATGGCCGGTCTTGGACTCGAACTCCTCCCAAACTGGAGTTGACAACGGTGCACTGCCACTAACAAAAAGTCGCAGCCGCTTCAAAAGCTCCTTATTGAAGTCGGGACACGACAGCATACGGCTGGAAATCGAAAAAAAGTTCTGAGACAAAGTCTGTTCCAACGGCACTGGCTTCTCAGTCAGAAGCGGGCGAAGCCGCGAGCGGTTCCAGAGAAAACCTGCCATGTCTTTCATCCAGAAGCAGGCCGAAATCCCTTTACGGCCAGATTCGTGGAATCGAAGCATCGCGTAAACTGGATGCTGTCCCGATAGAATTTTATTAAACGGTTATGCTCTAAATGGGATTAACCGATAAAATCGACTCTCGGATGGCCGATCAGATGACTCGGACAAAGGAATTGAAAAAACTAACGAATTTTGGATAGCGTTAAGGCAGTGTCCATTTTATATAACGATAAAAATCGCTTTCGAGTTTCCACCAGAAAACGAAGGTTTGGAGTCTGACTGTATCATCAGTGAAGAAAGAATCATGAAAAACGCTGCGAAACATCCAAAATCAGCTCTTCCTTCCTTTGAAAGCCATATTTCAACGGTGGATGAGTTGCGCGGGCATGGGCCTGAACTAGACAGCGTGCGCAAATGCGACCCAATGCTAAATTCAGCCGCGCTCGCTCCAATGCTAATGGAGAGGCGGACCAACGTGTTCCTATTAAAAGTGGACCGCGAGGGGAAGGGCCATCGCGAGCGGAATTCGGAGCCGTATGGAGCTCTTTCGGGCTCGTTTTCTTTCGTTCTTTCGACCCCACTGTTCCAGTGAGACCCTAAACTTTCGATTTCCGGCCAAAAACCGAGGACGAAAATTATCGTGGACACTGCCTTTAAACCTTTGAAAGGGCTCAAGATCCATTTTATATAATCTTGATCTCTTTCTAACCGATCGAAAAATCCGACTCTTCGATTTCTATGTTACAGGAACTTAAATAGTATTACAGATTTGAAATTTTGTCAGATCGTTGTTTCAGCCAATCCGGACTTCACAACATCGAGACGGATCAAATATTCGTTCAATACCCAACCTGATTTTGGAAAGTGATCCAAACGGACGGACTGAGCAGTGTACCCACATTCCTTAAAATGATACTGCAGCAGCTACCACACATAGAATTGTATCACCCAAGAAAGATTATAGGAACATCGAATAATCGACTATTCAAAATTCCTTCAACTCGAGAAATCGATTTTCACTTTAAAGGCAGTGAACACGCTAAAAAACCGTATTCTAGTTTTCGGTGTTTCTGAGAAGGTAAGTCCACTATATAGATGCTAATAGGGTAAAGTCCCCCCAGAACACTCAAATACCGGAGAAAAACCGTTTAGAGGAATCTCTGACGAATCTTATTATACCTGCTGGGTGTTTAGGGAGACTGCAGACAAAGCGCCCAACCTGACGCCGGAAATGATTTTGCGATACAAAACTCTTACTAGGGTTTGCCTTACATTGGCGGTGGGTTTTTATAAACCATGTGTTGATAGTTGTGGGTATGGGACAGCATTGATAATCCGTTTTTCAAATCCCCTAAATGCCTCAGAGGTTTACAGGAGATCCCCAAAGTGGGCATTTTCGTAGATTTGTGGACAGAAGAGGGGTACACCCACTTCCGCTCCCACCTCTAGCTGTTCATCGCTTACTTCAACAGCTCGGTATTTTCTCTTCACTAACCCCCTTTAATCGGTTTAAATATGTACGTTGGGAATATGATTTTATCGAAATCAGATTCAACAAAACAACGAACATTTACACATTTCATTTACTGGGAAAAGGTGGATAGAGTTGGTCGATTAGACAATGGTCACCCACAGAACGAGATGCTGCTGTTCTTATCATGAAAGAGATGAACATATTAAAAGACGGCTTGAAGGGCTCGCAGTTCAAAATATAGAGTTTTAAAAGGCTCATAAAGATGCTAGATGCCGTCACAGAACGATCCCAGGAACACAAAACCGGCAATCTAGCATTGGATTCCCATGTCTTGAGGTTAAAATTCACGGTTTTAGACTCCAATCCGGATATCTAACAGCTTACTCTGTTCAGGATAGAATATCTAAATCTTCAGCAAGTTTCGAAGTATTCCATGGGGTAATCGAAGTTCAAATCCGCTTTGGCAATTTAATCTGTATTGAGGGGTTGGTGCAGAGAAAACAACTCTTGAGCGAAAACTTCGCTAGGCCTCTCTAGTCTTCAATAATCCGTAATCTGATGTCGAACACTTCTTTCTAGTGGCACCTTTCAGGGAAATAATGAAAACCAGGGCAGAAATTGCAGCCGGTCTCTCCCTCAAGCCTGGAGCACAGTGACTGCTAGCAAGCACGCACGCTCTGAGTGAAAAAAAAATCAGATTGTACCTGTAGTAGGTAGGCACTCCCATCATTACCGTAGTCGAAGGCAACCACTTTAGGCAGTCATCGATCGAGAATCGATCTCTCCAAATCACCGAAGAATGTGAAAATAGTGAACAACTGAGAGAAATGAACATCCCATGAACATGGTAGAACGGCAGCATATGAAGCAACCTGTAGACAAATCAAAACTTCTCATTCTTAAAACAAAAATTTTGATGCGAGCGGCAGCGAAGCGGTTCCCCGCAGCCACTCGGCTGCAAAAAGCCGCGACGGAACTGCACGCGCGGAAATTCCTGAACAACTAACATATTCAGAGTACAGTATAATCCCTACGTGTCATTTTCAGTGAATCGCCATGCCTCAACCAGAGCTTCTGCATTCGACGATAGAGAGCCATGTGTCAACATAGCACCTTTCGGAAGTCCTTAAACACAACGATACTTTGGGAAAATGGGATTCTGCTCAATAACTTATTCAAATGAGTACAGCTTTCCCACAACCACAATGCTGTTTTCTTCAGAAATTCTGTTTCATGAAACAGTCCAGACAAAAAAAATAGGTTTTCGATCCAATTTATGTTTCCCTTCACCGAATTCGATTCATCAAATGCATCCTCAGATGCGAGAAGCCCACGTGCCACGAGTAAGGGCGACCGTAACGCGTTGCGCGACCAAACCTGTTCAGCTGTGACACGCAACATAGTCGCTGTTCGATCGCTGCCGTGTCATATAATGGGTCCACAGATTTCGAGTTGCGGCGTTGCTGGCAGCGACGAACAGCGCTGGGTGATGCAATATCGATCACATCCGGGGACGTGGGCGACCAACGCCGCGTGAAGGGCACCGCACAGTGTTTTGACATCGCAATAATCCTGCCAGCGAGCGGCAGCAGAAGCCGCGACCATAATGTTCAAAAACATTTATGTCGCCGCGTCAAGACTGACGCTCGGCGACCACTCGCCGGTCGCCGCAACTCTGCAGACCCCTATAGGTCTGAGGTATACTGCGTCACTGTCACGAGCGACAAGCATACCACTCAGCACAAATCGCGGCGAGACCAGCATCTGAGGTTGGCCGTCGTAAGGACAGCTGCGGAGGGCTCACATATTGCAAATGTGCTGAAGTCTGTCGCTGCCACAGTCGCTCGTCGCTGTGTAGCGCACTGTTACTTTAGCAACAGGCGATCGTTGTCGCTGACTTCAGACACCACGACTTCGTGCAACAGAAGTATACCTTAGGCTTTATCGCCGCGCTTTGTGTTTTGGGTCCTTATGGAGCAACGTAGTCGCAGCTAGCGCTTTTACAGCGACACAGGTACGCGATGGCCAATTTACTTATGTCAAATCGGATTTCGTATCAAGTCGAAGTTCCAAATTTTGCCTATCGGGTAAATATCCGACAGGATATACCAACCGTTCGTCCGACTGAGACATGTAGTAATGCGAGACAAGCGCATTCGTATGCGCAGTAATCCATTGCGCGCAACTGCCACGAAAAGTGACGCAAAGCGCACCAACGACCAACTGGACACCGCTGTCGAACAGACTGTATATACTCCACCTCTATACTATAAATGCGAGAAAAATGGACCTGTGGTTCCAGAAGTATAGCATACTCAGGCCACGTCGCTGCTTTCCACATTCTCGATGTCCAGCACGGCCTTTGCTTTCATCGCCTCTTTGGATAACGAGATTTCATTCAGGACGTTGGCTATTCGATCACGAAATAACTCATCTTTTGCGTCTTCACACGTTACCATGAGTTTCGGGATCGAATCCTGCAACTCTAACAATCCGGAGACTGTGGACTTCAAGAAAAGTAAGTCGACAAGGTTACGAGTACCTTAACATAATGTTCAGTCTCCGATCGAGTGTAAGATGGATTCACCGGTATATAAATAGCTCCAAGTTGTAAACACGCCATATATAATGCCACCGAGTCCAAAGTTTTGCTAGTTCGACATAGCACGCGATCGCCTTTCTGAAATATGTTCAATGCCATTTTTCGGAACAGCATCCACAGCAGGGGTGTGCGGAAATTTTTTAAAAAATTTCAGAAAACAGAAAACAGAAAATCGAGTTTGTCAGAAAACAGAAATCAGAAAACAGAAAGGCCAAAACGGCCAGAAAACAGAAAACAGAAATCAGAAAACAGAAAAATTTCAGAAAAAATACTCATTGCGTTTTAAAAAAAATTTCAAGTGGAAAAAATTCAAATAAAATATAATATCCACGGAACTGCACAGATCACCTGTAAGGCATTGGTAGTAGCAATGTCGCGTCAATGACGGATATAAGGTCATTAAAGACACGCTGATAGTCTTGGCCGAGAAATAGGCTCAACAACTGATCCTGTCGAGCAGATTCTCGAGCATTTCTTGATTATTCCTTGGCTGCTAGGTGGCTGCGACCATGTTGTTCGCGAAATAATCGAGGAATAACCGAGAAAACATGGGTAGTTGAACCGACGGCGGTGTTGACATCCAAATCTGCCTCAACAATGCGTCTTACATTCCCCTTTGAGAGCATTCTTTCGCGGCTGTTTCTCGACGACCATTATTTGACGCCTATTTTGCGGCAACTAGCTATTCTCTGAACACGACCTTGTTCTCGGCTACTGCGCCTAAATCAGGCATTTTGTGGTAATTTATCGGCTGTTGCTCGGCCAAAACTCTCAGAGAACTCACCCGTATGGTAGAACGTCAGCACAATAAGGGTTGCATCCTGGGACAGACATCGGGTTCAGACCCTCGCTGTGTGCAGCAGCTGCTGCGAACAACTAACTGCAGCAGCTGCTGACAAGGAGAAGTTGAATTCGTGCTCCTCCCTTGGATGCTACCCCTACTGTGCCAAAGTACTACCCTACGAGTGCGTTAGCAGGGTTACCGGTAAAAACGATTGTTGAAATTTCCTAATAAGAATGCAGGCCTGGCCATCACAAAAGTAAAAATAAGTGACAAGTTGCATGGAAAACGCACAAAAGCAAGTCAGAACGGCTAAATGGTAGGTGTACGCACACCCCCAACTAACAGGTTTTTTATAAATGCATATTTTCCGCCTTCTATTTTGCCGCTAAAAAAGTTAGTAGTCTCGCGATGTCTAGCAGCTACTTTAACTGCAGGATAAAAGACGACAAAACAAGCAATTGTAGAAATCTAGTTATTCGTGGGCGGGCTGAGACCCAGCAATAGCTTGTTTTTGAGCGTTTTTTCTCCGACTTTCCACTTATTTTCACTTTTGTGATGACCAGGCCTACCTTCTCAAAAAGATACCACAATAAACTTTTTTATCGCGAACCCTGCCCTCAACAGCAATCGTACATTGAATACAAATAGTACCTCGTAAAGGACTAAAT
Organism: Aplectana chamaeleonis; assembly: GCA_029168955.1. Taxonomy (NCBI): domain Eukaryota; kingdom Metazoa; phylum Nematoda; class Chromadorea; order Rhabditida; family Cosmocercidae; genus Aplectana; species Aplectana chamaeleonis. Next base: position 121,795 of record JAPDOI010000127.1, read on the forward strand.
AAGCTGCGCTGTTCCACAGATCCGGATTTCGTTCATTTTTTCTGATTTTTTTCTGTTTTTTGCAGATTTTTCAGAAAACAGAAATCAGAAAACAGAAAGGCCAAAACGGCCAGAAAACAGAAAACAGAAATCAGAAAACAGAAATTTCCGCACACCCCTGATCCACAGTCAGCACGGATAACACTGATATTTTGAGTTCCTTATTCTACGTAGACACAAATGCGATGCACATAGCCTTCATTTCCAAGCTACCCGCAGTCGTATTATCACAATTCTTTGTCTTTGTGGATTCAAAGCGGTTGTTTTTCGAAAAATTCAGACATGAAAATGAAGATATCATTCTCAAAACCGCACCGCTTTTATGACAGTGATGCAGCAAACTGCGAGTAGCAAGAAAATGGAGGCTATGTTATAACATATGCGCACCAAGTTGCGCTTACACACAATGAGGAACGCCAAGTATCCGTGCGATCCGTGCCGACTGTACAGTCACAACGAAAATTCTAGTCCCGCGCTTGAAGGCCGTTGGACGCCTTACAATGGGAGCGCTGGTCCGCGGCAGATGATAGGACGAAGTCATACTTTTTGTGTCGAGCTACGCGACGCAATCGACCCAAAATCAATATGTTATAGGTTTTATTCGCCACGTGAAATATGATTCCAAAAATAGCGTCTAGCCACCGCAGCCCGGCCGTCAGCCCGCAGCCGCACGACGCTGGACTGACATTTCAGAAGCTACCGTACAAAATCTGTCGCACTTCAACGGCCTCACTTAAGCCGTGACGCGCGATGACTCGTTGTGTAAACCGATACTGCTCGTAAGCTAACACATCATTTAGGTTGACGCGGAATTCGCATTGTCACATCTCGTGTGTGCGCGCACCGAGGGGAGAGACAACGAAAGAGTACGGGGTAGAAGGAGACGCGGCATACGCGCTTACGCACGCGACGGATCGGAGTCCACTTCCCTCCTAAGTGGAGAGTACTCTGCTATATACGAGTGAGCGTGCCTGAGGCGGCGTTAAGAATTATCGCGGGGCGACGCGATGGTACATGTCAGTGCGACGCAAAAACCGTGTCGCGCGGGAATTCATGTGTGCACGCTGTGCGATTACGCGCAACTGCGCACGTACGCGATTTCGCGCGAACAAGCAACAGAATTTTTTTTATCTGCAACGAACAACAGCTGTTTCGGCCCCAAATATGTATGCTCATTTTATTGTTTTCCTTGTGAGATTTGGATACGTTAATGAAAAAAGCCTGACGAATACCAGTAACGAGAGAGTAACGCGACGCGATGGACGCGGAGCGCTCATCATTTGCGCGTCAAATCCAATGTATCGCGCCTTTTCACTGTGAACACCTAGCGACGACGCGACGTCGCTTGATCAATACGCGGTCTAATTATAACGTCGCGTCGCTCCGCGAATGAACTCTGAGCGCCGCCTAAACCGCAAAAAAAAACACACATTTTTTCCCAATATCAGCCACAGTAGACACCGAAAGCCGCAACGCGTCCGTCCAAATCACTATCAAGGCGCTTCCACACTGTGGAATCGACAATAATTTTACGCTCACGCAGGACGGCAGACTCCGGCCACAAGCGCTTACACCCATAATTGACTGCTTATTTTCGAAACAGATATCTAAATACGAGAAAAAGCTGCTGAAATGATTGCCAAAATTCTTGGGCGCCGGTTTAGAGAACCTACCACAAGATCGCTACATTGAAATAGCAAGTAAAGTATATATGGACTGACGCTCTAAATCAATAACCCACCACACTGTCGCGCTGGATTCTCTAGACCACCTCTGGTCAATTTGTGCTAAAGACAGGAAAATCTTAAAAACCTACAGAGACGCCGTATTTGCCATTTAGAACACCAGCATATCTTCCACTCCACTTCTGGAAATCACCGTACGATACGACGCGATCTCCTTCAACGAAGAGCGTCTGAAAAAAGAAAGTGAAAATCAGCCTCCGTATAAATTACAGAATCTATATCCTACTAACTATATTTGGCTTGGTGTGTGTGACAGTCTGTGTGCGTGTGTGTGTGTGTATGTAAGTGACAATGAACGGAAATTAGTCATCGCCACCCGTCGTTAACAATTGACACCCGGTTGCCACACTGGCAAACATTCTACTGCATATATTAGGATTCATGCAAGCCTATTGCTTCAACTGTTCATTCATAATTTTTTCACTGACCAAATCGCGGTAGGGTCGCGGAAGAGTGCTGAGGAGTCGCGGTAGATTTACGAAAGCTTGACCCACGGAGAAGTCGCGGCAAAGCCGCGGAAGAGTTAAGGGTCGCTGGGGAGTTGCGCGCAGTCCGGGATCGCGAAGGAGTCACGGGGCAGTAGCGGAGGAGTCGCGGCAATATTTCTCAGAGAAAGCGCCACATCGCCATATCTCGCTTCGAAATAGACAAAATGAATTTTAGTGGTAGTTTTCGTTTTCCTCCCAGTGAGGCAAATGTAGAGTCTTTGCAACTCCAATATCCTGTTGAAAAATGTGAACTTCCTTCTATTACTCATGTCGACCACAGATCAGAACATGGAAGATTTCTGCTATCTTTATCGTCTGACCAGTTCATAGTGAGGGATTATGTGGTGCAAATATTGCACTTCTCGATGCATTTCTTGAGTTCAACATATTATTTTCTAACACTATCGTATAGAACTCAATGAAAGCAATTCAGAAATTACTTCAAAATTGGAATCGGACCACCTTGGAGAAAGTTATGGCGATGCACCGCTTTGTGAGCGCAAAAAAAACGCCGAAAAATGATTTTTGTGCGAAAAACTGTGCGGTACTATACGGGCTTGAAGGCTCCGTTCGCCCTGGAAGCCACTTTCCATTTTTTTGCTCAATTTCATGAATGAGCTCGATAGACCACACCGGTAAACGTTGGCGCGTCAAAAACGCAGGGTTATGAGGGTTGAAGGGGTTAAAGATGAGGGCTCGCCACCAGTTCTTACCAGCCTTATCATCAAAATTTGCACAGTGGAAGCTTTTTATTTTTAAGTAATTTTGGTACAAGAAAGGCAAAAGAAATTTTGTCATCTAGAAAGTTTAAAGCGCAAAACCACTTCCGACGTTCAGAACAACTTACTGCGCTGGACACACCGAATTCGACGGAGGGGGCGAAAAATCAACTTTTCAAAAAGTTTTTGAATGCGTTTATTGATCTAAATCAGGAGTTTTTTGGGGTTTCTTTGCTATTATCGCCTATCTTAAAAGCTTACCTACTCAAAAACAGAAAAATAAGACACTGTTTTTTACGCGTACGATGGATGCCTTTAAGGCTGTTGAGCACAGCGAGGCACCGCCCTGCAATTCAAATAATCCACAGATCCTAAAGCACGCCCACAAGTACGCCGCGAGGCGGTGTGGGTGTACACCTTGTATAATATATATTTTTATATATTTATTTTATATGCTTTATTTTATTTTGTCTCGGAAACGGAATTACGCGCGGAACACGTTAAATAGTGGCGTGCGATTCGCGACATCATACGTGCGCTGTCACGCGTAAGACACATTTTTACTTGAAATTTACTCTGGAGATTGGTCAGATTACTATCCTATTAACTCAGTTCTGTTGCAAATGATGTTTCATTTCTAGAAAAATATTCACCTTTTCCGGTTTTCGGTTCAACCCAGCACGAACAGCGAAATGCTGATTGGCACCTGCGACCTGTCTCACCACTGTGGTCCAAATGGCAGCACATCGTCGCGACAACATACGAGACTGACTAAAGACACAGATATACTCAGAAAATGACATTAGGCGAGCCGACGTGGATCCCCGGGTGGGTTGCGGACTGAATGTGAACAAATGAATCGGATTGTGGGTAACTATCGCAGCCAGCGACGACCGTGCCGGGCCAATGGTGGACAACACGCTCCGTGTGTGAATCGCCAGTAGCCGCAAACTTCTAATCCGATCGATAGATGGTGAACATAATCATCAAATGTAACCAATTCAACAGCGAGCTAGAAACGTTTAGAGGGGAGCGTGGGTGTTGGCCCGCCGCCACCGGCCCTCGGACCGCCCGGCGTCAGAGTTTTATCAAGCGGCAGATGGCCGGCTGGCGACCCCACTAAACCGATGACGGGTACAACTTTCTTTTGAGTCAAACTAGCTCATATTTGAAAAGAAACGAGAGAAACTTTTAAACAGATCTAGGCAGAACAGTTCTGGCAGGTAGATTACCCAATGTAACTTCCAGTCGATAAACGCCCCTAAGGAAAAAAACCAACGACCATCAAGGATTTTTTTGGCAACCAGGAGGTTGGGACACCACCTTTATCCGCAGAAGCTTTTCTAAATTTTGTCCCTAACCAGCCTGACACTTCACGAGTCACCTTGTGATCTATTTCATCGAATCACTGACAAGGGAGGGATGCACAAATAAGACGGAGCTTCGAGATGCAACTTTAAAATGTTCTACGGGGAGGATAAAGCTCCAATATTCCATACTCAGAATAGGCTAAATGCCCCAGAGATTTACAGGAGATTTCCAGAAGTGGGCATTTCCATATTTTTGCCACAAGAAAAGGGGTGCACGAACGACAATTTTAGGGCGTTCAAAAAATTGCCTCGGATTGAGCTTGAAACTTGTTTCTAGGGGTTGTTTTGGGTGCTGATTACGAATCTGAGGCCCATTTATCAATCATTGAAAAATTCCACCTGATTTGTCCAGACGCGAAATAGTGTGAATTCTGCTGCCCAAACGCGACTTTTGACGATTTCGAGAATCGTGCGATCAAATCGCCTCAAAACTTGTACATTGGGGCTATTCGGGCTGCCTACCACGAATCTGCCACTCGTTTACCGACTTTCCATAAATTACGGTAGGTAACGGTGGGTATACGACAGCTCGTTCTGAGTCTAAGATTTGACTCAAAATTTCACTGTGAGCATTACCTGGGAAGCTGAAAACTAATTTGAGGTCCATTATTCGATTTGCGAAATTTTAGGGTACTTCGAGGCAGTGTTCACGATAAAAATCGTTTTTCTGTTTTCCCGACTATCTTGAAAACGGCCCCATACTGATTCCAATGGTGTATCTGAAATTGTACAAGACCTTCTGGGAACGGAGTTATGGTCCCTCAAAATATGAGCTACCGAAGCATGGTGGACGAGTTGTCCGAGGCTTGCAACTTCCGTCTTTTGCAGCCGATCTATGCGAGCCGACCTGAGTAAAGAGTGAAGTTGAGAATGAAAGGAAGAACGGGGCTAATGATCGGAAATCATCGCTCATCTCACGATCTCGAGCATTCATTTGTTCACGTCGGTGAGCGGGCATTGCGCTTCTGGGGTTTGCCTTGCGCTCGAAGTTGCAACTTCGGGCTCTTTTGGGGCTTTTCCCGGGTTCGTTTTCATGCGTTCTTTCAACGTCAACGTTATAGTGTGCCCCTCCACTACCTATTCCTAGTGGTAACTAAAACACATTTTTTATCGTGAATACCGCGTTTAAGTAACGCTAGTAAAGACGCATCATGCTTACCGTATTCTACAGTGAACCTAAGCCTGACAAGAGATAAGGCCCAGATTCGGGTTCAACGCCCTAAATAACCCTCTGTTGAAAGTTTTGAGCCGAATACGAAAATTTGTTTTCTGAACGCCCCAAAAATTTCCTCATGGTCACCTTTATCTTGTTGTTACGCCGTTGCCGACGTACTCAAAGACCACAAAGTAGTGAGTTCGAGACATGGAAAAGATTACACATTTTGGAATCCCCGCAGCCAATTAGCCAATTTCAAGCACGAGTCATTTATGTACCATCACAGACCTACAGCAACGACATGATTTTCCAAATCGCCACCGGAAGGTGGCAAGCCTCTCTAGGGCATTGTTATACCTGAAGTCTGCGACCGCGACAGGTGCGGTCAACTGTTACAAATCGTGTCGGGACCAGACCCACACAGTAGAAAAATGCTGTGGCAAGAACAGTTTGCAGCACCTGTCGCGGTCGCTGGCTCGAAAGGGGATGTCATGCCTGAAATGTGGAAACCGTGCGGTAATCAGTCGCTTTCGCGGCTGTCCGTCGCAGTGCAGTGCACTGCGACGGGTGTCAGCGACAGCGACTCAGCCAAATCCAGTACACTGCCGGGTGTTTCTTGACCCTGAGCGACAGCGACGTAACAGTGCTCTGCGACCGCGACAGGGCCGGAGGAGAGTATAACAATGGCCTTGTGGATTACGGTCCAGCACGACAATGTAAACAGCACAGACCCAAAGAAAAGGTTTTTGTCACGATCCCAACCTGCATATTTCAGTCACTTTAGGACTCCAATGGTGTTCAAAGCAGTTAAAATTGTGCTAAAATTTGAAACAGAATAATTGGAAGAAGGAAAGTGACCTAAAACGAAGAACAGTGGTAAAGTGGGCGGAGCTAAGACGCGAGCTGCAACTGGCCTACCAGGGACGAGCGATAGTTCGTCAGATGGGTGACAGCCTGCACAAGTCTGCGGCTCTTTTCGGTCCATGCATGAGCCACGCAGTCTAACTATATGTCTTAGGCAGGTGACATCTACGAGACGAACCACGCGACGACCTTAATTGTGGATTTTTTTCAGAATAGAAATCAGAAAACCCTAGTCGATAAACAATAGAATAAAAGTTGCTAGAACTTCATAAGTCACAGTTTTTAGTGCATACCTAACATGAGAAATCGGTGTGTTTCTATTTATAGGAGTGAATATATTAGGTTGTCCGATAAGTTCTTGCCGTTTTTTTTAATTAAAAAATTAGCGATCGAAATGAAATTTTTCGGTACAATGTTTTGTGTTATTCGAAAGAGAATTTTTCGCTCTACAAGAAAGTCTATTTGGTTTTTTTGTTTCGATTAGTTTTTGTTAATTTTTAGAGCATTTGAATGGAGTGTCAAGTCGACAAAAACGAGCATTTTCGACACCATCTACTTTTTGCGTTTAACCGAGGTGCCAAAGCCACGGAAGCTGCTAGAGAGATTTGTGCCGTATACGGAGAGGGTGCCATAGCTGAAAGAACTGCTCGATATTGGTTTGCGAAGTTCAAAAGTGGCAATTTCGAGTCATAACAGTCATAACATAACAGGAGCAAGTCATAACATAACATAACATAACAAGTCATAAGTCACACAGGAGCAAGTCATAACAAACAACGGAGAATACATTATTGATTAAATTGTTGTTATTTTATGTTTAAAAATAAAGTTATACAAAATTTAAAAAAACGGCAAGAACTTATCGGACAACCTGATATGTAAGGTTGGGAAGTTTGCGCTTTTTTTTCAAATGGAGATTACGGGTGGTGATCGTAAAGTGTCTAAACCGCGAAAAGGTCGGAGGAGGAGCGAAGCGCTGTGATTGGCGGTAGCCGATGCATCCTCAATTAACGGCCCTTCGCTCCTCCCCGCCCTTTTCGCGGTTTGCTCACATTGCGGCGACCACCCGGAGGCGGCTTCTAAAACCGCCGCTTTTGTAGAGGAATTCCAAAAAATTTGCGACGTCATACGAAATTCAGGAGAGAATTGCTCGGTGACAAGATAGTTCAATTGGTTTCTAGATCAAATCTCTAAATCGATTTTCGGATCAACAAAGTGAAGCCACCACACTTTATCGATCCGAATATCGATAACATCAAATTTTCTTTCGAAAAGAAAAAAAGCTGTCCTCTGTTTCGAAGTGAAATTTATTTCCGTTCATCGCGTACGTCTACGCGTTAGCTGCGTCTGCTTCTCTACAACATTTCCTCCCTATCTCTACCTTTGCGCCGCGAAGGAACCTAGTAAATTAGACTCCGAAACAGAGGATATGTCATCCTGTAGAGCATAAAACTACCCCTCGAATAGTTAATAGTATGTCGCGATACGATTGACTTTGATACTATCCGAACAATCACCCGATCCGGCCAAACTGTGAAACGGCTTCGCTTCCTCTCCGGTGCGGCTTGAAGCCAAGGATCGCCTGAGTAACTTAAAATTGTTGCAGAAAACTTTCTTTGAAAAAATGGGTGCAGTTCGATGCCGAGACATCCATGGCAGACATATCCCCCTATCGAGCTATGTTGAACGAGTTGCTTCACTTTGGGACCAACATGAGATCGACCCTGCCACTAGTCCGGTTTTAACTGCATTCAGTCACTGCGGAGGACAACCGCTCCTTTTCTAGAGAGCGATCCGATCATAATTGTTTCGTAGCAGAGGTCCGCAATAACTGCATCGCGGCGATAAAGCCCTTATATTACATTATCTCTTTGCTCGCGGGGTGATTAGCAACACTCGGCATCAATCGCTCCATCCCCACCAACTTCGCAGCGACATCGCGCCGATCGCAGCGATTGACACGCTCCGTCCTGCACATGCATATCCATTCAGTTGATGAGATTGATTTTCACACGTCGATAAACGTTATTAACGGCCACACCCATTAAATGATTTTCCTGAATTATCCACGTGACTATGAACTATGAACGAAATCCGAGCAGCAGCAGGAGCCCAGTCGCTGCGATGGAAATAAGAACTGATGCAGTCAAGATACGGTTTAGGAGGAACGCAGACTTGATAACTACGCCACCATGTTCCAGATATCCATAGAAATCAAACAGCTTGAGCTCATCCTCAACAGTCGCCCATTTTCAATATTTCTTGAGCAAATAATAGAAATCGACGAACAAAGAAAACAAAAAATGTGCTGACACATCAAATATACGATCTACAATGCAATTAATTAGTTCATGTGGTCGACACAGAATTATTCGCCGTATCGGCGATATTTTCACCGGCGACTCAAGGGGTCTGCAGAGTTGCACCGACCGGCAACTGGTCGCCGAGCGTCAGCCTTGACGCGGCGACAAAAATGTTTCCGAACATTATCGTCGTCGCGTCGGTCGCCGCTCGCTGGCAGTGACAAGGGGTCGTCGCAGAATCAAAACACTCCGCGGTGTCCCCTCGCAGCCCTTCACGCCGCATAGCTCGCCCTTGTCGCCGTATGTAATCGATATTGCATCACCCAGCACTGTTCGTCGCTGCGAGCAACGCCGCGACTGCAACTCTGCAGACCCCTTCAACGAATGCACAGGCAGAGACGCAAACCGCTTGAGCATACACCGATGCGACATGCAATTCAACGTCGATTGTATGTACAGGTCTTGCTAGCCAAATATGCTTTAAACTCATATCCTATAACTAAACATGACTTCTGGAAGCAATAACGAATTCAGAAAAATTCCATAAGATCTTAAGTAACAAGGGGTGGAACAAATAATGATCTTCTATCGCCTAAATCGTTTTGCCACCGGATTCAAATACTTTCCAAGAAGACGTTCTCCGAATTTACTTTCTTCAGTCTTCGGTGCAAACTCCTCCTCATTTGCGATCAAATCCGCTCCAGCATGCAGCCTTGCAACCAGCTCTCTTTCAAACCTAAAAAAGCATATAATCCTTTGAAGCTGGGTTGAAACCGAACTGTCGACATTTCACACCATTTTAAAAACATTGAAAGCAGTGTTCACGATAAAACGACCTTCAAGTTTTCACCGTAAATCGAATTTACTTGGGTCCATAGCAACCATACAAGGCGAAACAAGGGCTAAAAACGAGGCATAAATAACCCTATTCGATCAGCAAACTTAAATGCGCTATGCCATACCCGCCCACTTCCTTGTTGGCCGTTGAAGGAGTGGGCGGGGCGGGCATGGCTCCTTTTTCGCCGTTTACGTTGCAACGTTTTGAGAAGAGTGAACAAGTGTCAAACTTCTGAAGGTGCTTCTGAAATAGCTGCACAGGCGCCTTTTCCTTCACCTCAACTAACGGTGTTTCTGAAAAGGTCCATTTCGGTAGTTGCATTTGACCAACCGGCGGACCATGAGGTTTCTATTCAAGTCTAGGGTAGGTCAATGCGTTGATCACAAGTAGGTTTGTAAGATCCTTCTTGCAGCTGAGAAATCGATTTTCGAAAAACGTGTCCACCGGTGGGACACTTGTTCGTGAATTGGTTAATTCAGAAAACCGGATAACTGTGCTCGGGCAATTCTTAAAAACGTCAGATCTTGAATAGGAGGCTTTTCTGCTTGAAAACCAGTCCTTTTTCTAAGAGAACATTGAGACTTACTGGAACTTCTTCGGTTCAGGTATCCGTTGCTCCTCGATTTCCTGCTGCTTACGTGCGGCCTCATTTAAATCCAATCCCACCCAATCAGCCTCTTCGGACGGTACAACGAATTCAGCGTACCTAAATGAGTTCTACTGAATTGAACCTTTCACGGCTTAAATGTCTAATCTGTTAAACGCAAACTCGCTTTTCTTTAATGTAGTTATGTCGCTCGTCATCTTCCGGATAGTACGCTCCCATAGCTAGTGTAAGCAGCATTTCTCGCTTCAACCTTCAAAACAGTTCCCACTTATGCTTCTTTACGAGGACGAAATCTGAGAATATATGCCACCAACCTGTTCCCCAACTTGGAGGCTAAGTCAATCTCTGGTGTACGAAGTATGTAATAATCCAGACCGAAATGCTCTTCAATCAATCGCAAAGCTCTTTCCGTGACCGTAATCTAAATCCATAGATCTGAGAAGAAATCATAACGAAGAATGATAAACTCGGTTCGCCAACTCAGCCCCAACCTTCTTTATGAAGTAACCCAGGGTAAACCCCGTCAAGCGGTCGCTGCGAACGCATTTTTCTGCCAGCAGGAATACTATACGAGAAGTGAATCATATCCTAGTCAGCTGTCACAACCCTAGGGAGGGCCTTCCCAAAATGCCTCCGCAACAGCCACTCGACACGCGCGCCGACCGCATCTGAAGACAGTCTCATTCGGAAAGACTTTACATATAGTAGCGGCCAGAACCTACTCACCTGTCCTTGTTTTTCAAACATATTTTCTCGCCTTGGGGCTATCTATTTCATTTTTTATATGACATTTTGGGTCAAATGTCGATATAATGGAGTATGCTACAGGATTATAACACAAATGTACATCGAAGGGAAGGAGTACTTGTTGATATTCGTGATCTGCGACTTCTTCTCGAACTTGCTCACTTTCTACGTTGTTTTCAATAATCTCTTGGTGATTTTTTTGTATCTAGCAGGACTTGTCGTTTACTTGAGAGCATAGCCAAAAACAGGTACGAAAACCAAGTTCCGGTTCAAGACTTTTACCGCTAAGCGGCGAGGCGCAATCCAATCCTACAAAATGCCTCAGGGTGTGGTTCTCTCGTCCGTACTCTTCAGCATTTTTACATATGAACTTCCTGCTATCGTTGCACTGAACATGGTTATGTGCCCGGCGTTTGCTGACGACTTTGAGTTGTGCTATCCGATGTGTAATACTGGGGCTTCTCAGGTTCTTCAACAAGCTCTAGATGAAGTAGTCAGTTGGTCCGATAAGTGGAAATTGCCGATCTTCAAGGAAAAATTCAAGGTCTTGAAACTGGGCAAAAGAAAACTGTGCTGTCCTTATACAAAGGGAGGGGTCCGGCTAACCAATGTTGATGAGATTACGGACCTGGGATTTCTCATCTGAGGTGGCATCAAATTCGACGATCATTGTATCCAGTTGGCTTCGAGAGCCACTAAAATGACGCACAGCTTGTTCAGGGTGCTCTTCACCACTAATCCTGGTGTTCTTATCGAGATTTCGAGTTATATGTTAGACCTCTTCTGGAATACGGAACTGTCCAACCCGTATAAGTTGAAGTCAATAGAGGTGCTCGAGAGGGTGCAGCCGAATTTCAGACGTAAGGTACTGATAAGGACCAGTGGCTCTAATTACGATAGAAGTCGGGGTCATTTAGGCAGAAATGCCAATCTTTGAATTTCTCAACTGATGCAAAGAAGACCTGGAGCATTCTTAAGCGGTTGTCTGGGAAGAAATTGGCAGCGGACCGCAATATGCTTGAGTTCCCTTCGGGGAAATTTGAGTCCGGCTTTAAGGCTGCATGTCGACTTGAAAAACATTTTGCTTCAGCGACGTCCCGCTGTGATCGTTCCAACAGGCTCACTCTCCGGTCTATAAGGAAGCTCAGCCGACAAGATGTACCGGAACAGTTCCTTAAATTACTTTGAGATCTAGTCTACTCGTCATTCAGTTCAGGTGTCATTCCCGCAAGATGGAAGCAAGCAATTATTCTGCCGATCCTCAAGCCTGGCAAACCAGAAGATCAAGCAACTTCGCATCGACCCATCTCCCTTTTGTCCCCTATTGCTAAGTTAGCGGAGAAATTCATCAACCCGCACCTCCAAGAAGCATTACGACATAACGTGCATCAACATGGCTTCAAGAAGGCCCACCCTACCATCACGGCGCTCACGTCCATAACAGAAACACATAATTGCTGGCTCCAACATGAAACCTCCAGCTGGTAGAAGTATACTCGTGGCAGTTGACTTAACCGCTGTCTTCGATAACGTCAGTATCCCGCTGCTGTCCAAATCGATCCTGGACTCTACTATTCCTGACTGGTGCAAAAGATGGGCAGATAACTTTGTCAAAAATCGTTCCATTCGTGTGAAATTTGATGGACACTTGTCGAAGTCTGTGCCCCTGAAGGCAGGCGTTCCACAAGGAGGAGTTTTATCTCCCAGCCTGTTTTCTTCGTATCTATCTGATGTGCCGAAGCCGTCATCAAACATCCACTTATGTCTACATGCGGATGACATCACTATTATTTGTACTGACCCAGTCATCGATCGAGCCACTGCTGAAATGAATAAATACCTCGTCGGTCTGGCTAAGTTCCTGGAATCGAGGCAGGTAAAGGTCTCTCCAACCAAGTCCAGCGTTAATTTGTGCACTACAGCGACTGCCGAACACAAGCTGCATCCCAAGGTTCTTTGGGAAGGAAATATGCTGTCCTTATCAAAATACCCTCGTCTACTTGGTGTATTCCTGGACCCGTCACTGCGTTGACACGAAAACACACGTATTCGAGCTGCCGCTGCCAACACACGTAACGACATTCTACGTTCGCTAGCAGGCACTACATGGGGCAGCTCTAAGGAAATTTTGCGAGAAACCTACGGGGCTATGGTGCAGCCGGTGCTGGAACATGGAGCCCCAATATGGTCAAGACATCTGTCGGAAGCCTCTTGGAGCAAACTTCAGCGTGCACAGAGCACTGCTCTACGCATGATCACTGGATGCCCTAGATCCACACCGGCATCTCATCTACATCAAAAGTGTTCGCTGCTTCCTGTGAAGCAGCATTGTCAACTCCAGTCGCAACAGTTCCATGTTGGCATTGTAAGGAATTCCACACACCTAATTTCCCATTACTGTCATCTGGTCCCCATTGCCGACATATTCGCTCGCCACTTCATGCTGCAGTCTCTGTCTTGGATCGTCGACGTTGGGCGACGTCGGAGCTCAATCGCGTCAGACTACTGCAAATGGAGCACACCAGATTCGTCAGAGAATACCTTTCCAGTGCTCCCATGAATCTAATTCTTGGTGACGTGCCCCCCCCCGATCGATAGCAGCGAAACGGACCTACCCAGACGTACACGCGTCATCCTGGCACGTCTACGATGTGGACACTCCTTCTACCTCAAGGCCATGCTGCCGAGATGTCGTACGTTCGTGCCGTGGCAGTGTGGAGGAAAGAAGATCACCTCCGTGCAAACCGACGTCATCCCCTCCACGAAGAGGGTTTTTGTCATGGGAGAGGTGCTGGCCGGCCGCAGCTCTCCTTCGGATTCTCCTGCTAAGGGCCGGCGTGGAGAGGAATCCTGGACCCGCTCAGAAGTATCTATGCGCCACGTGCGGCAATGATGTTAACTGGAGACATACCAGCGTCCAGTGCTTCGGATGCCAAAGGTGGGTGCATCTCTCCTGTTCAGGTCTCTGCTCTGTGAGGCATCATAACTCTTCTTTTCGATGTGTTTTGTGCTCCTCACCTACCACCTCTGATTCCTCAAACCCCAATCGCCTCCTTTCCGTTGTACGTATCAATCTCAACGGCCTTCGTGGCAAGCTGTCTGAGTTCTCTCTGTTTGCACGTACTTACCATCCAGACGTGATCATGGTTCAAGAAACCAAGCTCTCTCCATCCCCTACCCGTCCTCATCCTAATATCCCGGGCTATACTGCCTTCCATGCTACAAGGTCAGCTCTTGGCGGAGGAGTTTCAACCTTTGTTTTATCTTCTCTCCCCTCCCACCTCATACCCAACATCCCCACGGATGGTACTCTCAAGTACCTTCCAATCCATCTCCCTCTCAAAACACCTATTTCTCTCTTCAACATATACATTCCACCTACCAGCTCATGCCCCCCCCCATCCTATTATCCTATTCCACTCCTTAGGCAGCTTTACGACTGCTCCCTCTCATCTTCGTCTATATTTGCGGGCGATTTTAATGCTCATACATTTTGCTCGTCACTTGGCTCTGATGCTAAAGGAAGTGACGTCGAGGAACGGGCGGAGGAGTGCGACCTGGTCATACTAAACGATGATCAGCCCAATCGCATCCCTGCCAACGGCCGATCTTCTAGCCCAGACATAACTCTTGTCTCTTCCAACCTTTCAAACACCTGCTCATGGTCTACCTCAACTACATTGTCTAGTGATCATATTCCTGTCTTTGTGCAAATCGATCTCTCAAATTCTCTTGCTCCTTATTCTGGTGTTCGACAACGTTCTTATCTCAATTTCGGCCAAGCAGACTGGTGCCTGTTCAGTGAGGTTGCGCTCCGCCTAGCGGCCAATTATCCGTGGAGCGGCAATGTGCACCAAAAAAAGCATCACTTATCTGATGCAATTCGCAGGGCCATGAAGGCGGCCATCCCTGTTGGCCGAGTTAAGACGTTCTATCCAAACATCACCAAAAAAATTCTTCAGAAAATCAGGACTAGAGATGCCAGAAGAGCAGCCGACCATCTAGACCCTGTCGTTGCTCAACTCGATGACGAGATCAGAAATGATCTAGACAGGCACAAGAAAGAAGAATGGGAAAAGTTAACAGGACCGTTGGATTTCAAGGCGGACAGCGCAACTACTTGGAAGGTACTACGGAAGCTATCTGGAAAGAGCTGGCCAGCCACCGTATCCAACATTGAATTCGATAATAACGTTTTCAAGACGGGTAAGAAAGCCGCCTACTCTCTTGGAAAAAGCTTCTTTGTCACGAGTACACGGCGTGGTCCGCAGAATAGAGGGACAGTAAGAGAGCTGTGCCGCCTCCCGCTCATGAGCACGGCCGAAGCGTACACTGTGGCGTAAGTAGAGAAGATTATAAAGGACATGCGGAACTCCAAAGCTGTCGGTCCCGACGGCATTTGTCCTGCTGTACTGAAGAAGCTCCCGACTGAGATCCTTCCGCTCATCGTTGATATGATTAACACTTCATTCAGCTCTTGCACTATTCCGCAAAACTGGAAGACAGCCAACGTCATCCCGTTGCCGAAGCCAGGCAAACCTCAGTCGTCAGTAAAGGATTATCGACCCATTAACTTGATGTCACCTTTCGCCAAGGTGGCCGAAAAGCTCATTGTCAAGGATCTAACGGAGCACAACGAGAAGCAGTTGCTTCAACATGGGTTCAGAAGGCTACATTCCACAACTACGGCGTTGCTAGAAATTACCAGCTATGCTATCGACCGGTTCAACTTTAACAAGCCATTGAGAACTGTAGCTGTTGCGTTGGATCTCACCAAGGCATTTGATACGGTTAACCTAGGAATCCTGTCAAGAAACGTTTTGGAGTCGTCAATACCACCGTGGCAAAAGCGCTGGATATCGGGCTTTATCAAAGGTCGACGGGCAAGAGTCATGCTCCAGAACCATGTCTCCAACAGTATTCCTATGGCAGCTGGAGTGCCCCAGGGCGGTGTTTTATCACCAGCTCTCTTCAGTCTGTATCTAGAAGATATGCCTGAACCACCACAGGATATCAGGACTGTCGCCTACGCCGATGACATAACAATCATGTATCGAGACCGGGATATAAAGGTAGCCGCCACCATGATCAAAGAGTGCCTGAAGACGCCGAAAAGGTTTTTCGACGACAAGATGCTAAAGATCTCCGCATCGAAATCATCAATATCCGTCCTCACAACGGACCCATCCGAGCACAGAGCTCATCCGGAGGTAGAGTGGGATTGAGACCGTCTGCCTGCTGCTCGATTTCCAAAACTGCTCGGTCTTGTGCTCGATCCGTTGCTCAAGTTTCATAAAAATACCGAGCAGAAGCAGGCTGTCGTTAAAGCCAAACTCAATGTTCTCAGGGCCCTAGGCGGTACCTCATGGGGTAGCAGCAAGGAAACGATACTCATGACGTATAAGGCGATTCTACAGCCCACCCTGGAATACGCCGCACCGGTATGGCAACATCTCGTCTCAGAATCCTCTTGGACGAAGATGCAACGAGTACAAAATGCCGCTCTTAGTATCGACACCGGTTGTGCCAGTTCTCTAGTCGAGCACTTGCATGCCGAAGCCCGTCTATTGCCTGTGAAGGAGCACTGTCAGCTGCAAGCCCAACAATTACGATTCAATATTATTAAGCAACCAAACCACCCGTCTTGGAGAGTGCTGAACCACGTTAGAGAGAGAGCCAAAAAAGCCATTCGCCGATGCTCCAAGCAAAGTCAACTTGCAAAGATGGCACGATTCACAGCAAAAACGACTCCGTTTGGTGCGCGCGGAGCACACCAAGTTCGTACGGTATCATCTTGAGAAGGCGGCGGTGAATCCTATAATAGGAGAAGTACCGCCCCAGTCTGCAAATCCGAGACTCAACTCGGAAGAAGGGCTAGATGCACACTAGCATCGTTGCGCTGCGGTCACTCTTCAATGCTCATGTCCTACGTCAGCAAAATTGACAGCAGCAAATCTGATGTCTGTCCGGACTGCGGTACTATCGGCCATGATACAGCACATTTATTTCGCTGTCCGGTGAGACCTACCACGCTGACCACAATGGGTCTATGGACGAATCCACTACTAATCGCCCATTTTCTTCACCTATGACAAAACCCTCGATGTGGCTGCAAAGAAGAAGAAGACCTCAAGGCCTTCGTCCATAAGATTGACCCGTCGATCCCTGACGAATGTCCCGACTGCCACAACCCAGGGCATGATTCATTTCATTTATTTTCATGTCCTGCAAGGCCGACTTCTCTAACAGTTATGCATATGTGGAAGATTCCGTGCGATGTGGCTGCCTTTTTACACCTATGAAGAGAAGCTCTATGTGGCCGATAAGGAGAAGAAGAAATGCCAATCTAGGGCTCATGACTTTAGCGCAGAGAAGGATGATGTTCGTCTTGATAATGCTCCATAGATTATCCACGGTGGTGCCGGTATTCGTGTAGGTCGTCTATTCAACCTGAGGGTGTCTACGACCAGGAGTGGTCCTGAGAATCTGGCCCTCCTATGGGTTTAGACGGAATGTGCAATTGCACTTCTTCGTAAATAGAGCCCGTACCGAGTTTAATAACCTGCTTAGAATGAGCCAGGTCAGTGGGTCAATGTCTACATTCAAGGAAGCCCTCAAGGTTTAGCTGAAGTCTGGAAATGAACCTTAGCTATGGTTGATTGATTTTGTGCTGTTTTGATGCTCATAACTTTTTTGAACCTGCAGCTGTGGGCGGGATACTGCGCATTTTTACTTTTGAACCAGAAGAGATACTAACGATACTATTCTTTTTCGCAGATGTGCTTGACACTCTAAACACCTCCCTTGTCAGTCAACTCAGTCAGTTTTTCGACCACTTCTGATAGGGGACGAACAGGGCCCTGTCGATTCCCGATTGCATCCCCCAAATGGCTTCGTTCGGAGGTAAACTCAAAAAATTACCACCAATTTGATTCATAGGTGAAAGTCATTGTTATTTTGAAACAAATTAGCTTTTTACCACATGTTCATATACTTTTGACGCGGTGCAATATGGCATTTTTTCGGCAAGAAATCATCGCCATGTTATCTTTAAATGAAAATTTCCAGTTTCCTGACTTTGATAGACGATTTCGGCCTCCATTTCGAACCGCAATGTTGTAATTGCTGCAAAACTCTGAAATTGACTCCTAAAGTTTTGACGCGCGCTGTAGAATATCGCTTTGCCGTGTTCTTTCGCTGCGGAAGTATAACCGCACCTTATACTGTCTTTCACCTAAGCATACTCCAAGCGAATTTTCTCACAGATCTCTCCTAATCCCTGAACATATTGGGTCAACTCCACTGATTAAAAACAACTGGCAGGTAGGCTAATCACACCCTTGAGGCGAAGTTGATATTCTGCGTTACAATGATTTCAAAATACTGACCTCCATATGTTTGTCCAGAATTTCCGAATATAATACATGCTTTTTGATATTTGGAAAGTATAGCCGAGGTACCCAATGCCTGAAACACACTTGAAAGTCACAATTATACCCTGTCCCAAACGAGATGGCAATTGAAGAGTCCTACGAAGCAGCGCCCCCTCTGCGTCTCCGGCATTTTTAGACTATGGTAAGACGTCGCGTACGCGAATCACGCAGCATGTCTTACCGTAATCCAAAAACAAATGAACGAGTTTTTCACGTTCCCATTTCTTTTTTTTTTCATATACTTCATTATTATACTCTGTTTATCTTGAATTGCACAAAACACGGTCCGCCCATAGTCCTCTAATTGGCCCGCTAGTACCGTAGTGTACGTCCACGACGCGTTCTCGGCAGACCCGGGTGTGCGCCCGATGTGCAGAGCAATCGATTCGTCAATGCCGTCACTCGGCCACCCACCCTGCCACCCGGGTCTGCAGAGAACGCGTCGTGGACGTACACTACGGTACTAGCGGGCCAATTAGAGGACTGTTGGCGGACCGTGTTTTGTGCAATTCAAGACAAACAGAGTATATTTTGCGTTCTTTTTGCTCGAAATGCTCGTGATGCTGACTTTTCTTTACATGACAGTTAAAGTGATTCAGAACGTAAAAACGTGAAAAACTCGTTGATTTCTGTTTTTGGATTACGGTAAGACGTGCTGCGTGACTTGCATACGCCACGTCTTACAGCAATCCAGAAAGGTCAGACGCAGGGGGAGCGCTGTTTCTTTGGACTCTTCGCTTGTCATCTCGTTTGGGACAGGGTACATCAATCAAAACCGGGAAAAATGAGCTCACCTCGGCAAGACCTTTTTCTTCGTGTACGGACGAGATTCCTTCCATCCTTTCACAACACCTTCACCTCCCCACAATCCCTCATCGGCTTCCGGTGGATGAACAACTAAATTGGATTTTCTTATCTCACGCCAACCTTGTAGAAGGTGACAGGTATGGTTAGATCCGCGGCCTGTTTCCTCAAGAAAACACGTGTTAATTCAAATCGCGGCTGGCGTGGCGGTTTGAATTTCAATCTCTGAGGATTGAACCGCCGCGCCAGCCGCGGTTTGAATTTCAACGTTTTTTTTTCTTGAGAACACAGGCCACGGACCTATCTATAACTGATCTTCAAAAGTTATAAAATTACCTAACAAGGGATAGTTTTCAGCTTCAACCTCCACTCTGCGCACCGGATCCCAGTACAGGCGACATGCTGGAGGTCTGAAAGGAAGAGGGGCTACCAAGATAGATATCAAAATAATGTATCCCACCGGTGAAAACGAGATACAGTCTGTGTCAATAAGAAATTCTCACGGTTCAACGCTCCTTCCAGTTCCTCGCCAACTCTTCCACACGCTACGTACACGCACGCGGAAGAACCATGAGAATTTCAATTTGGCGCAGACTGCACAATTTCACGTTTTTCAGTATTTCCAGGCTCTAAAGGACAGATCTGACCCCCTCCACCCGAAAAGGTTCCTAAGCGAGGTACAGTCTCTATCAATACGAAATTCTCACGGTTCAACACTCTTTCCAGTCCCTCGTCATCTCTTCCACACGCTACGCACACGCACGCGGAAGAACCATGGGAATTTCGTTTGGCTCAGACTGTACGATTTTCGGTATTTTCCGGCTCTAAACGACAAATCTGACCCCCACACACCCATAAGTTCCTAAGCCAACTTTCCCGAGCAGCAATACAAGTATGTGTAAACGAACAAACCGGTAGTGTACGGGTGTGGCATCCCGCAACAAATTATCCCAGTATCGTCTGCAGTAATGTTCTGGCAGACGGTGCACTATCGAATCCGGATTTGCCCAAATCTCCTCATTTCGACGGATCCGTTCGGCCTGATCAAACATATCGGTACATTGAAAAAAAAAACTAACAAGTCTAAACACGACGAATCAATCAATGCAAAACACCTCACCTTATCCCACGCAACCACAGCACGAGGACCAATAGACGTCAAACTTTTTAGGTTTTTCGTCAACGACATCCTTAAAATCAGATATTAGCTGGCAGGCATCCGGGGCCACACTACTTCGTTATTGATGAACTGCCTCAATCGATAATTTGCAGAGAAGCACCACTTTGCTGTGATGGTATGATTACAAGCCCTTGGGCTATCACATTGGAATGAGATTCAAGGTTTGGAGAGCGGTCACTATGCGGCCCTCGGCGATACTGAGAAGGTTGTATGGGAGTCGTAATAGTCCCTCCAGCGCCGAAATCGGCACGGATTGCACTGCCAGTTTGAGTTCCGTCTTGTCGGCTTAGGCCCCCGTCATAGCCGACCAAAGCCGGACTGAGCCAACCTCTCCCTTCCCTAATGACTCCGCGCCCACAATGAGGGCGGCGCAGTCTTTAGAGAAGGAAGAGGATGGCTCACAAAAGAAGTATAAAAAGCGTAGGTCGGATCTGCCAAAACGACTAGTATGGTTAGTATCTTTTCTGGCTCAATAGTAAAATGCGCAGTATCCCGCCGCGAGCAGCAGGTTCAAAAAAGTTATGAGCATTTTTTAAGCCTGGCGAAAAGGCAAGGGTTCCTTCCCATCCGGCATTTTTTTGGAGTTTCAAAAAATTTTCTCGGATTTAGCTCAAAAGTAGCATGTAGGGATAATCTAGGGTGGCGAACACGAATCTGGAGTCCATTTGTCAAAATTTCGAGGTTTACTGTAGGTTACGGTAGGTAACATGTCATTTAGGGGTCAAAACCCACCTTAGTATTTTGAAAATCGACAAACGGACGTTAAATTCGTATTCCTCACCCCGAATAACCCCCGTATACAAATTTTGAGTAAAATCTGAGATTTTGACCAAACTACCGTATACCCACCGTAATCTACCGCTATCTGCAAAAAATCGATGAACGGACTCCAGATTGGTGTTTAGCACTCCAAATAACCCTCAGAGAATGATTTTGAGACACATCTATCGTAGAAAACCGGAAATCTCGAAAGTGGCGTTTTTCCCTCGAAATTTTCCCCGGTTGGAAAGCTTCAAACGAAATGAGCCGAAAACTTTTGAAAATGGACTAATAAATCTCAGAATCATGATCAGCGCCCCCCAAAAAAACCCCTGGAAGAATTTTAAGTTAAATCTGGAACATTTTTCTAAAACGCTTCCAGAGCCCTCAATTGGTAGAAATAAGCGCCCAACCGAAAATCCGTACAAGTCCAAGCTATAAGTCTGGACAAAGTATGGAAAATGTGCCGTCACCCAAACTTTGTTTAGGGGAGTTGTTTTGGGCGCTGAACACATTTTTGAGGCCTATTTCCGGACTTTCCGAAGACTAATGCGCTTTTTGGAGGGTACAAAAAGCACAAAAATTGAGCTTTTTAAGCTTGTAACTTCTTGGAACCTGCGGCTCGTGGCGGGATACTGCGCAGTTTTACTATTGAGCCACAAGAGATACTAACGACACTAGTCGTTTTGGCAGATCAGACCTACGCTTTGCATACTTCCCTTGTCAGTACGGCCCTCGATTGACTATGATGCCAATCGATTATCCAGCCGTACTCGAACGCACTGCGGCCGGCTCAGGCCGATGACAACGGGAGAATTCTCGGCTGATTCCAAATGGACACCCTTGCGGGAACGCACACAGTAGTAGTGTAGCATATCTTGACGAGTTAGAACATGCTGTAAAGAAGTTATGACGGGTTAGAACGTGTTGTTTTCTCTTCATATTCTTGTACTGAAGAATCGGATTTGACGGTTGTACGTTTCTGCAAAGGTGCCCAGATGGCAACACTTGGATTCTCCATTTGAGTTAATAATGCATTAAATGCGTATCGACCGGGACGGCCCCATATGGATCAGGACGAACCAGGCCGGCTCAGTCCGGCCACATAGCAGTAACTTCTCAACCTGAGTGAGCAATGCATTGCACGCGCAACGACCAAGAGGGCCACGCACGACACAGTTGTGCTCAGTCCGGCCACAACGGGTGGATTTTTACATCCGATTAATCTGATGCTTATCGACCAGGCTGGCTACAGTCGATTGGCGGTATACGGAGGGGGTTTTAGTCTGCGTTGGCAAAAACTCAGTGCGCATATGTTAAAGCATATGTGCACTGAGTTTGCGCCAACGCAAATTATTCCGTCCAAAAGGGACTAAACGGTCAGGGCCAGCCCAGCCGACTGTCTGTGCTTCTCTGGGCCGAATTCCGGTCAGCAATTGCGTCTCGACACGCTTTGCGGCTGCGCGCTTTCGAGTCGGAAAAGTTTATGGCGCCGCAGCCTCCGATCTGTTGACTCTAGGTGGGTTTTAGAAACTGGAAAGTAAACAGAATCGGAGAAAACTGTAAAAAAAGGCATATCGAGTCGACTTTGGCGCTGGAAACTCGACTAATTCAAGCGCATGCGGCCGCAGAAGGTCGGGACGCAATTGCGGACCGCAATTTGGCCCAGATAAGCATAGTACCTTCTACTTCGAAGCAGAACTTACTCTCTTATCATATGCAGAGCGACGGGAGAGACAGCGAGAGAATTTTTTTTAAATATCCAATCACATGCGCTTAGGCACATGTAATAAATTTGAAATGAGGGGAAGAAGACGCAGCATACGCGCGCAAACGCAAGTGATCAACCTTGAGTAACTTTCACTTCGAAATGGAGGGTACATAAATGTTCAAGCGGGGGCCGCACCCCGCATTGATTGAAAATTCGAGGAAATCGCAGCGATTTCGGCCCAAACATGAGAACTTTAGGCAGCGGGATTTTTCTCGAAATTTTCGGCCAATGAGAGGACGAGGGATCGCAGCTCCCCTCAGGTTTCCGCCACCCTCATAACTCTGACAATATTTGATCAAAACTTTTTGGGGTAGAATCCTCAAGAACAACCTGTTTTCCATATTTCGGTACGGCAGACACTACGTAGGTGACGTGAATGCGTACCCGCAG
This sequence comes from Aplectana chamaeleonis, assembly GCA_029168955.1. Lineage (NCBI taxonomy): Eukaryota > Metazoa > Nematoda > Chromadorea > Rhabditida > Cosmocercidae > Aplectana > Aplectana chamaeleonis. The sequence continues at coordinate 145,008 of JAPDOI010000127.1, forward strand.
AGAGAGAGAGAGAGAGAGAGAGAGAGAGAGACCCCCCTCATTGGCTGACTCCATTGGAACAGTGTACCACCATAAGTGGGCACAGGGAGCTACACGTGCTGCCGAGATGTCGCACGTTCGTGCCGTGGCAGTGTGGAGGAAAGGAGACCACCTCCGTGCAGACCGATGTCAACCCCTCCGCGTGGAGGGTTTTTGTCATGGGAGAGATGCTGGCTGGCTGCAGCTCTCCTAAGGATTCTACTACAAATGGCCGGCGTCGAGAGGAATACAGGACCCGCTCAGAAGTACTCATGCGCCACGTGCGGCAAGGATGTTACCAGGAGACATACCAGCGTCCAGTGCTTCGGATGCCAAAGGTGGGTGCATCTCTCCTGTTCGGGTCTCAGTTCTGTGAGGCATCACGATCCTTCCTTCCGTTGTGTTCTGTGCTCTGCCCCCAGTAACACTAATTCCTCATTTACCAACCGCCCCCTCTCTATTGTGCATATTAACCTCAATGGCCTTCGTGCCAAGTTGTCTGAACTCTCTCTTTTTGCTCGTACTCATCATCCTGATGTCATAATGGTTCAGGAAACCAAACTTTCTCCTTCTACTACCGCAGGTCACCCTAACATTCCTGGCTACACTGCTTATCATGCTCCAAGGACAGCTCTCGGCGGAGGAGTTTCCACTTTCGTATTATCAAATCTACCCTCTCATATCATACCAAACACACCAAGGACGGTACTCTCAGTACCTACCTATCCATCTCCCTCTTAAAACACCTATATCTCTTTTTAATATCTATATCCCTCCTACCACGTCCTGTCCCCAATCTTACGACCCTACTCCCTCACTCAAGCAGTTGTACGACTGCTCACTTTCACCCTCTGTTGTCTTCGCAGGCGATTTCAATGCTCATACATTCTGCTCGTCGCTTGACACTGACGCTAGAGGAGAAGACGTCGAAGAATGGGCGGAGGAGTGCGATCTGGCCATTCTCAACGATAATCAGCCCACTCGTCTCCCGGCCAACGGCCGATCCTCTAGTCCAGACATCTCTCTTGTATCATCTAATCTCTCCAGCGCCTGCTCTTGGTCAACCGCTACATCTCTGTCCAGCGATCATATCCCCGTTTTTTTCCATGTCGATCTCTCTAATTCTCTTGCTCCTTATTCAGGTACCCGTAAAAGGTCTTATCTTAATCTTTGCCTTGCAGACTGGCGCTTCTTGTTCAGGGAGGTGGCACTTCGCCATGTGGATGACTACCCATGAAATGGAAACGTGCACCAGAAAGAACGTCACTTGACCGACGCGATTCGCAAGGCCATGAAAGCAGCCATTCCGGAGGGCCGAGTCAAGACCTTCTTTCCCAATGTCACCAGGGAAATTTTGAAGAAGATAAGGACAAGGGATGCAAAGAGAGTCGCAGATCACCTGGATCCGACAATTGCTGAGCAGGATAGCGAGATTAAGCGAGATCTGGACAAGCACAGGAAGGAGAGTTGGGAGAAATACACGGAGAAGATGAAATTCAAGAGTGAAGGAGCATCAACTTGGAAAGTTCTAAAGAAGATCTCGGGCAAGAGCACCTCCACCAAATATTCCACGATCGAGTTAGAGGATGGAGTTTTGAAGTCGGGGCAGGAGGCTGCAACTGCTCTCGGAAAGAATTTTTTCATAACTCAGGCTAAGAGAGGGAAGCAGAACCGAGTGACTGTAAGAGAGCTCTGTAAGTTACCACTTATGGATGAAGCAGAAGCTGTGACGCCCGCGCAGATTGAAAAGGTGGTAAAAGAGATGCGCAACTCGAAGGCTGTAGGGCCGGATGGCATTAGTCCAGCGGTCTTGAAGAAACTGCCAACTGAGATTATGCCAATCCTGACTGACGTCATCAACACATCCTTTCGCACGTGCATCGTACCCCAAGACTGGAAAATGGCAAGGTCGTTCCGTTGCCTAAGGCAGGTAAATCACCATCGACGGCTAAGAGATACAGGCCAATAAGTCTGTTATCACCAATCGCAAAGGTCGCTGAGAAACTGGTCGTCAAGGAGCTTGCCGAGCATAATAACAAACAGCAGCACCAACATGGATTCCGCAAATTACATTCTACCACCACGGCGCTGCTGGAGATTGTGAGCTGTTTTGGATGGCTTCAACGCCGGAAAGCCTCAACGCACTGTTGGAGTAGCCCTGGACCTCACGAAGGCGTTTGACACTGTCAACTTGGGCATACTGTCTGAGAAGCTATTGAGGTCCACCATCCCGCCCTGGCAGAAGCGATGGATTACCGCACTCATCAAAGGGCGCCGAGCAAAAGTGCTGTTTCAGGGAAATGTCTCTAATAGCATCCCTATCGCTGCCGGTGTCCCTCAAGGAGGAGTCATATCGCCTGCTCTGTTCAGTCTTTACCTTGAAGATTTGCCCCCCCCCCAAGTGACATCTAAGTCGTTGCGTACGCGGATGACATCACCATCTTGTGCCGGGACAGAGACATTAATGTAGCTGCACGCAAGATCAATAGCTACCTCATCGTCCTGAAGAGCTTTCTCGATGATATGATGCTCACTGTCTCTGCCGCTAAATCATCTGTGTCAGTTTTCTCCACTGACCCTGAGGAACACTGTGCTCACCCCGTTGTGAACTGGGAAGACGCTCGTCTGCCTGCTGCACGTTTCTTTAAGCTGCTCGGCCTAGTATTGGATCCTTTGCTGAGGTTCCATAAAAACACTGAGCAGAAACAGGCTACAGTGAGAGCTAAGCTCAACGTCTTACGAGCTCTGGGAGGTACGTCGTGGGGAAGCAGTAAGGAGACGATCCTGACCACGTACAAGGCAATCTTGCAGCCGGTGTTGGAGTATGCAGCACCGGTATGGCAACGCATAGTATCGGATTCATCGTGGGCAAAAATGCAGCGAATTCAAAATGCTGCTCTTCGGATTGCCACTGGATGTGCAAAGAGCACTCCAGTGGAGCATCTTCATTCTGAAGCCCGTATTCTGCCTGTTAAGGAGCACTGTCAACTCCAAGCGCAGCAATTGGTTTTTAATATCGTCAGGCAGCCTGATCACCTATTAGAAGGATTATGAATCCTGTGAGAGAGAGATATCAGAAGGCCTTTTGCGGATGCTGCCGATAAAGTCAATATACAAAGATGGACGGACACCCAATTAGACCGTCTTCGTCTTTTACGTGCGGAGCATACCGGTTTCGTCAGGGATCACCTGAGTAGGGTGGCTGTCAACCCCATATTGGGGATAGCACCACTTGAAGTCAGCAACACCGAGATGGAACACGGTAGGCGGGCTAGATGTTCCGTCGCCTCGTTGCGCTGCGGGCATTCCCCTATGCTGATGTCATACTTGCATAGGATCGACAGCAGTAAGCCTGACGAGTGTCCGGATTGTGGTAACCCTGGCCACACCACAGCTCATCTATTCGACTGTCCGAAGAGGTCCACCTCACTGACGACAATAGATTTGTGGTTGAATCCAACTACGGTCGCCCATTTCTTGAACCTATGACAAAAACCCTTCTGCGGCTGCAAAGAAGAAGAGCTACACGTGTGGTTCAGACTCCACTGTCTGAGGTCCGAAGTATTGTGAGACCCTTACGGATTTTTTGAGAATCCAACATCTGACCACGAAAAAAAGAAGGCAGAGAAGAAATCAGGCGGTCGCCATAAAGGATGCGCGGAAAGGAAATCTTAGTCCGGGAACGTGAAAAACGGGGAAAAACGAAAATTTTGGGATTCTAGCGATTCGCCATTAGCTTTTTTTGCGATCTTTGCCGTGTTTCCGCCAAAAACACCGGAAAACGGCACAATCATATGCAAAAAAAAGAACGGACGGAAAACCGATACCTCCGCACATCCCTGATCGCCCTCCTACCCGCAGCAATAGTTGCCTACTGAGACCAACGAGTCATCATGGGACGTAGGAAATTCACCCGAAAAAAGAAAACCTTTGCAGGCGTCAAACTTCAATGACGTCCAGGGCACCTGACAACCAAATGAATTGAAGAAGTATAGTCGTCATGAATCTTTCAGGTATTTTTAGACACTGTAGTTGGCGCAAACTCGGCGCAAACACGTTATAACGTGCGCCGCATTTGAGCAAACGCACACTGCAAAAAAAAAAGAAGCGCCAGTGCGAGCCACATGATCATGCAAAATTCGAAAACATCTCATATCAGCGCAGGGCAGGCTTGAGGCCCCAGTAAACGAAAAAGTAGGAGAAACAGACGAGTTCGCTCGCCTAGACGCTACGCATGTGGCGGAAATCCGATGCGTTCACGCCGTTACGCCTCACAGCAACGACCTGAACAACGGCAAAGTCGTCCACGACTTCTCCTCTTTCGTGTACTACTATTCCTATCGAAAGTTCGTTCCGATCTGGACAAGAGGTCTAGAAGCTTCAACACCAGACTGGAATTTCACAAAATACACCTTTTCAGATTTTTTATTGATCAGAAAATACAGTTTTTACAGCCCAGGACTCGTTTTCAAAAAACGTGCATTTGCCACCACTACCATTCTACCTATGAGCCGCAACGCCGATTTATGACGCGAAGGCATCCAATCGATATGCATTTCTATCACGTCCCCCAATCGCCATGCAACTGCGTCGCAGCTTACGAAATGGAAGAGACGGACAGCACACTAACGTACGGGAATAATTGACAAAAAAAAATTCAAGATCCTCTTTTTAAAAATTTCGTCAGGAATCAGAAGGCTCGTTTGAATTAAAATGTTTGGACAGGAAAATTATGCCCTTCCCCTCGCGTTCCCTGTGCGACCGCCCCGCTTAAACCTTCCGAGCCTACCATTCACAAGATCAGCCCGTAAAACTCCTAACCGGGGAGTGGTGGTCGTGGTGTCCCAGCTGCGAAAGGGCGGGGGAGGAGGGAAGGGCTGCGATTGGTGGTAGCCGATGCATCCTCCAATCATGGCCCTTTTTGCGGTTTGAACACATTACTGCCAGCATTTGACGCCACTAAAGTCCGTGAAAAAAACAGAAAGAAGTCTACAGTGGACGAATAAAAGATAGGAAACTCAAATTGGAAGTAATCAACCGGTACGATTCAACGCTGTCACAAATAAAACCATAACAAAACAACAAAAGCAACAATAGTTTATGTACCGTACGGAATGATATCAACAGAGAAAAAAAAACAAAAAACAACGTATTTAAATAAATATACGATTAAAGACCTTTAGCTCTATCTAGAAACAAAAAAAAACAACTCAGACACGTAATAGGAAATCAAGCAATACATCCCAACAGAAATTCAACACAGATTAACCTCTTACAACCTTCTCAGGCAACTGTTCTCCACGGAACGGACCAGTTGCGCGCCGAAATTCTCAACGACTGAGCGTGTGAGTCAGAGAGCACACATGTCTCTGCCCCAAATTTCATCAACCAAACAACCCACGAAAATGAGGTTGGTCCTTACAAGTACAGTATGACATAGGGGTAATGAAGGGCATCACGAAAACACTCGTTACATTCAAATAAATAATTAGTAAGCTCAAAACCGGCATGAATATAAGGCTCGATCCACATTCGTGCTCGCAACCCCCTTCGTTGGCAGTCAGTGAGTGATTGATCTAATCAACCTTACGCCTGAAATCACAATTATTTTCGCTTATCTCTTGGCAACTCTACTCACTAGGGAACCTCGCATGGTGTTCCCCCGGATCAGAAAGCTGATGACTGTTTTCTAGTCAACTCTGACAAGCTCTCTTCGAATCTGAACTTGGATTTTGCTACGGACATCTGCGAAAAAAGTTTTATCCTCCCAAAGTTCGGTACTTCTCGCAGCTGACAAGGGAACCACAATAAGTCATAGTGACCATTCCAAATGAAATGCACTTTTCTAGAACCATTTTCGGACGAAAAGTCCGAATATGCCCATCGCAGCTGCCTAGACCCACGCTGAAAAAAGCTATGAGCGTTTTTAAAGCACCGCGGCAAAGTAAGGGTACGCCCATGGAATGTTTAGGGTGTCTTTGAATTTTTCTCCGGATTTTGCTGAAAACATGTATGTAGGGGTAATCTGGGGTGCTGAACACGAATCTGGTGTTTGCTTGTCGAAATTTTGAGGTTCACTGTAGGGGTTCACTGTAGGTTACGGCAGGTAACATGCCATTTAGGAGGCAATACCTACCTTAATAATTCGAAAGTCGACAAATGGACATCGAATTCGTATTTAGCACCCCAAATAACCCCCACATAGAAACTTTAAGACAAATCTCAGACTTTGACCAAACTACCGTATACCCACCGTAATCTACCGTAAGCTGTCAAAAATCGATAAACCGACATCAGATTCGTGTTCAGCACTCCAAGTAACCCCGAGAAGAACGATTTCAGCCTTATCTGGCGCCACATTCCGGAAAATGTCAAAAGTCGATTTTGCCGTCAAATTTTTCTGTCGATGGGAAGCTTTAAACAAATTTAATCGAAAACTTTGGAAAAACGTCAAATGAACCTCAGATTTGTGATCAGCACCCCAAATAACCCCCCAGAGCGAATTTTTAGTCAAATCTGGAATATTTTTCTAAAACGCTTCGAGAGCCCTCTAATTGGTATAAATAAACGCCCAACCGAAAATCTATACAAGTCAAAAACGCTCTTAGTCTGCGCAAAGTTTGGAAAATGTTCCTTAACCCAAACTTTGCTTAGTGGGGTAGTTTTGGGCGGTGAACACGAGTATGAGGTCCGTTTCCGGATTTTCGTAAAAGTAATGCGCTTGTTGGAGGATACAACAGGTACGTAAATCAGAGAAAAAGCGCCTATAACTTTTTTTTTTCAGAGTGAGTCTAGGCAGCTGCGATGGGTATATTCGGACTTTTCGTCCGAAAATGGTTTTAGAAAAGTACATTTCATTTGGAATGGTCACTATGACTTATTGTGGTTCCCTTGTGAGCCGAACGTGACTGACGCTTGTAGTTCTCGGACGAATTTGGCTAAAAAGGTCAATGATGGGTTATTGGACGTACTGAGCTTGAATTCTAGATCGTTTCTTAATTTTCAAGAGAATAAGCTGGGGATCCATGAGTTACAGATTTCCTAGAAGGCTAGAAGCCTCTAATTGTTTGTTAGGCGCCTTTTTTCTATAAAAAAAACGCGCATTGGTCTTCGGAAAATCTGGAAACGGACCTCAGCGCCCAAAACAACCCCCTTGAGCAAAGTTTGGGTGAAGACACATTTTTCAAACTTTGCCCAGACTGATAGCGTTTTGAACTTTTACAGATTTTCGGTTGGGCGTTTATTTACACCAATTAGAAGGCTCTCAAAACTTTCCAAAAGATGTTCCAAATTTCACTCAAAATCCTTCAAGGTGGGTTATTTGGGGCGCTGATCACAAATCTGGGGTATATTTGTCGATTTTCCAAGGTTTTCGAGTTGATTCGTTCACAGCTTCTCATCGGGGGGAACTTTGATGGCAAATCGCGACTGTTGACCATTTCCTGAATGGGTCGATACATAAGGCCCTAAATTGTTCTGTATAGGCTTCCTGGAGTGCTGAGCACGATTCTGCAACCCGTTTATCGATTTTCAAAAGGTTACGGTGGGTATACGGTCACTCGATCAATGTCTCAGATTTGGCTAAAAATTTCTCCATGGGTGTTATTTGATATGCTGAACACGAATTTGAGGTCCACTTTTCGATTTTCAAAATTCAACGCTATGTAGCGCCAGTAAAAAGGCATTACGCACACCGTAACCTACAGTAACCCTGAGTCTAGCGAGAAACAGACACCAGATTCGCGTTCAGCGCGCTGAATAACCCCCAACAGCCGGAATTCACCAGAAAACATTCATAATATTTTAAATGGTGGGGATGGCTCTGCGAGGTTCCCTAATTAGCATAAGGTTGAAGCAAAAATTTCCGCCACTTGACTTTGAAGCCTTTAGGCGTTGGTTCTTTGGTGAAGTCCGATATACCGGTCGTAAGCACGAATTCTTTTCTATATAACGCTGCCTTTTACTTGGGCAAAATCCTGCTCATTATGTGCCATAAATCAGTGGTAATCTTCACTACTGAGCATCTTTGAGTGCTTCTATTTACTTACAGGTAGACCACCAAACCTGCTAGATTTGATGGGATATCTAAACCACCCTAGAGCTAGATGATAGCGTTGGCGAAAAAATTTCGACGAAACGTAATTATTGATATTGACCAGATCCCTCAGAATAGGGGAGAGAATCGGAAGTACGAACAAGAATACTGTGCTTCTCTGGGTCAATTTACGGTCCGCAATTGCGTCTTGACACACTTTGCGGCCGAGCGCATTCGAGTCGGAAGAGTTTCCAGCGTAACAGGCGCCGACCTGATGACTCTAGGTGGGTTTTAGAAACTAAAAAGTAAACAAAATTGAAGAAAACCGTATAAAAAACCATATCGAGCCGGCTGCGACGTAGGAAACTCTTCTGACTCGAATGCGCGCGGCCGCAAAGCGGGTCGAGACGCGATTGCGGACCGGAATTTGGCCCAGAGAAGCACATTATCAGGAGGAGCGCCTTTTCAGACTCAGATTTCACACCAAGCCAAATAGCTTTCGTTTTCCGCGGAGAGCAGCCTAGCGTTGATCCGAAAAACGCGCTTTTCTGATGAATCGAATCTCGAATCCTCAGCGTTTCCAGTTATCGGAAGGATCGAAGAATTATTCGCATCCAACGTATAATATCAGAGAGAAGCCGGAAAACAGCATAACCTACTTCCTCATATCAGCAATGGCCTTCAGTACACGATTACCAGCCAGATACGTGAGTCCACCGATAATCGCCAGATATTTCAGCGTATCAAACATATTCAGCTGCACCCAGAACATGAAATACAGCCCGAACAAAGCTAAAAAATTAATTCTGTGGATATTGAGCCTTACATAAAAAATCAATCAGAAGATCAAATACTGACTGACCTGCAAGACCTACATGGAAGACGGGCGTCCAAATAGTTTTCGGCATATTGCCGAAATTCAGTCCAATACGAAGCCACTGAAAAAGGAGATGAAAAAATATAACGGATTTTTTTTGGATGCAATATACTCCTCTAGAACCGTTTTTGGCTTAGAATTCGACTATGATCTTCGCAACTGCCTAAATCCACTCAGAACAAAGCTATAAGCGTTTTTCAAGGCCTGGCAGCAAGGTATGGCCCTATGAAATTTTTAAGGTGAGTTGACATTTTTTCGAAACAACTGAGATTGGTCGGAGGGTTTTTGTTTCCACTCTCACATTTTCACCTGTTTTCATTGCTTCCACAGATGTAGTCATATCGGTGAAAACACAAACTCACCGATCTATCACAGCTGTTTCGCAAGAATGAGTGATACCACAAACAATCTACCGTCTGTCAGGACGAGTCCGCGACCTCACCAGGTGCTACTTCCATTGCTGTAGGCTATAACCTAGGGTGCTGAAAAGAATTTTGAGTCCATTTGTCGAAATTCTGAGGTTTACTGTAGATTACGGTAGGCACCATGCAATTTATGGGGCGAAACCTACATTAGTAGTTTGAAAATCGACAAATGAACACTGAATTCGTATTCATCCCCCCATATAACCCCCGCATACAACTACAGAGTCAAATCTGAGATTTTGAACAAACTGCCGTATACCAACCGTAATCTGTCGAAAATCGATAAACGGACCTCAAGTTCATACTCAACACTTCAAATAACCCCCAAAGGTACAATTTGAGCAATAACTATCGTAGAACTCCGGAAATCGTTAAAAGACGCGATTTGCCACCAATTTTTCCCCCGATGGGAAGCTTTGAACGAATTAAGACTAAAACTTCGGAAAATCGACGAATAAACCCCAGATTCGTGATCAGTGGCCCAACTAACCCACCTAGGAGGATTTTAGATCAAATATGGAACATTTTTTTCAAAATGCTCAAGTCCAAAACGCTATCAGTGTGGGCAAAGTTTGGAAAATGTTCCTTCAGATACAATTAAAAGATCCGTTTCCGGATTTTCCCAAGAATAATGCGCGTTTTGGAAGGTAAAATGGGTACAAAAAGCTGTCGAAAAAACGCCTATAACTTTTTCCAGGGTGGAGACCCTAATAATCGGGTTCTACGTCAAAAACGATTCTAGGGAAGCACATTTCATCGGGAATGGCCAGGCTGACTGATAGTAGTTCCTTTGTCAGAAAGAAAAACTCCTACCAGTCCCAGAAGAAGCAGCAAGGGGGCCAAGCAGATTGCGGTGAAAGTATCCGAGACAACTACGGGAGGTCTCTTCTCCGGCTGACGGAAGAGATGTTTGATTTCTGGCAGAGCATCGTAACTAATCCGCTGCGACTTCGGAACAACCTCCGGCGTCATGGGCGGCAAATTCAGAGTGAAATCCGCCTGGAAAACGAGGAAAATTGGAATAAAAATATCGAAAAAAACTGAGCACTCCAGTAATGTGGCCGGGAATCTATCGATCCCTCAGCCACATTTCCTGCACTAGTGCCCAAGTATTCTTGTGAATCCACTCACAAAAGGCCATGTAATCGGTAATCTCATGATGGGGTCTCCAATGATAAGCACTGCCGTGTACTTTCCAGACACACCCTCGAAATCCTTGTAAGCCTTGGCGAGGTTCTGAAAATATCGAGTAACTCAATACAGCATGATTAATCCAGTCGAATCGGGTGAAATCCCAGGTAGCGTCGTGCATTGGCCTTGTGGGCGGTCGCGGCGCGCTCCCCTCCTTTCCCGCATGTTTTCCTTCATCGATCCCCAATAATTTTGTTTGGCTAAACAGGAAAAATAGAGAAGAATACCATAAAAGGGGGGCGAAACACACACCGCAACGCGTCCGCTCGCTTCACAACAGTTCATCCTTTACAGGCCTGGCAGTTTAACCTCAACAGCACCTCTTCCTAATTTGTATGAAAAAATGTTCCAAAAATGGTAAAAAAAAAGGAACAAAATGCAGATGGGTACGCAAAGATTCTGCATCCAAGAAACCGAGCTCCATCAATTGAAAAACAAAAATAATGCATCTAATGCCACAAGAAAGTTAGCGATTGTGTTCGAGAGAGCGCAAAATGTCGCGGAGTGCGTGTAGGTGTTAAGAAGGAGCGCGCACATTGTCGCGAAGAACTGTCGTTGGTGTTCAGATAAAGAGCGCACACAGTCACGGAAGGTTTGTCGGAGTTAGGAAGGAGCGCGCAAAACGTCGCGGGTGTATTGGTATTGGCAAAGAGAGTGCAAAATGTCGCGGAAAGCGTGTATGTGTTACGGAGCGCGCACAACATCGCGGAGGAAGTGTTGGCGCTTAAAAGGATCGCAAAATGTCGCGAATTTTGTGTCGGAGTTAAAGGCACAGGACACCCAAAAATTAGTTTTCAGATTTCATGCTTATCTTGGAGAGAGTCACACGCTGATCACAGTGGTATCCCTGAAATCATCTAAAACCCCCTTTGAACAGAGTTATGGCTCTTAAAAGATGCCTAGATTTTGAGGGGGAAAAATTGGTGGACGAGTTGTCTCAGGCCTGTATTTCTCTTCATTCGTAATCCTTGCGTGAGAAAAAGCCAGGATAAGGAGACAGTCCGGTAATGGACTGAAGAGCGACGTCTTTTTGGAATTCATCAATCCATCGAGAAGCTATCGAGTTGTAAATCTGGGAGGGGGCCGGGCCTGTGGTGGTGAGCGAAGGGGGTCGGGCCTGTGGTGGTCGCTTATATCTCGCTTATTTGAAGGAAATGAGATCTGGCATTTGGCACGTGTTATACATTAGGGGTCTTCTACACAATTACATGAAAATCTCAAATTTCATATCTGAGGGTGTCCTGTGCCTTTAAGGAGCGCACACAATGTCGCGAAGAAGTGTCCGTGCTCAGATAGAGCACGCACAGTCACGGCACATTTGTCGATGTTAGTAAGGAGAGCGCGCAACGTCGTGAAGGATGTGTCGACGCATAAAAGGAGCGCACAACGTCGCGGAATATGTGTCACTGCTCAGAAGGAGCGCACACAATGTCGCGAGGAAGTGTCGGCTTTGGGAAGGAGCGCGCACACAAACGCGGGAGGGTTTCCGGGGTTAGAAATAAGCGCGCATGATGTCGTTGGTGCGCTGGTGTTGAGAAGGAGAGTGCAAAATGTCAAGGAAGGAGCGAGGGTGTTGAGAAGGAGCGCGCACAATGTCTCGGGAAATGTGTGGGCGCTTAGAAGGAGCGCACAATGTCGCGGATGTGTCGGTGTTGAGGAAAAAGCAAAATGTAGCGGAAGGTGTGTCGGTGTTGAGAAGGCGCGCGCACAAAGTTTTGAGTCAAAGGAGCTTTGAAAAATCGAGTGAAAAATTTTACGCAAGCGGGCGGGGCTTTGTATCACAGCTTCGCATGCTTCGGAACGAGGGCGGAGCATGAGGTTAGCCACGTAGGACGTCATTCAAAGCGAGCGGTCTCCGATTACAGAGAAAAATAGACCTTACGATTCCTGGAGGTGATAATCTCTAGCTCCGATTCCAGAATGTTTCAGAGGCCGTATGCATACCTCGCCCCGGCGGGGATCCGTCCCCTAGCGCCCCCGCGAGGGGACCATCCCCGCCGGGGCGAGGTATGCATGCTCGGGGATGGACCGTACGCACATCTCACGTTCGTCCCCCGGGTATGGCAGAGAGGCAGAGACGCAGAGGATGCACAGTGAACAGGAGGAGGGTGCAGGTTGAGAGGCGGTTATTATTGGAGCGCGCTTCCGTACAAGTTCAGGCCGATACTTGCAAATGTTATTGATGAACGAGATATAAGCCAACTAGACTATGAGAAGATTCTATGATGCAGTTGGATTAATTTTCGAATAAACTGTTTTCCTTAGATTGTGCTACCGAATTTCGAAGAGAAGAAGTGCCTGCATCTTATGCGTCATTTCTATGATTGGCTATAACTTTTTTCACTAAATCATTCCCTGTATGAAGCTATTACACGGCATCAACACAGGACGAATGTGATGCGAGTGGTACGAATAACAATTACATAAAAAAGAGTAAAATAGCAGCCTAGTGCACGGCAAAAGCTCAGTTTTAAGAATTATCAGAATAGCGGAAGGTCTTGCAATGTTTGAAAATTCCGTGATGGGTTTTTGTACACCGGACGAGTATACGACAAATGCATGCGAATTACAAGGGAAGTATACAACGCGTAGGTCGGATCTGCCAAAACGACCAGTGTTGTTAGTCTCTTGTGGCTCAGTAGTAAAAATGTGCAGTATCCCGCCCCGAGCTGCAGGTTCCAAGAAGTTACAAGCTTAAAAAGCTCATTTTTTGTGCTCTTTGTACCTTCCAGAATGCGCGTTAAAGATTCGGAAAATCCGGAAATGGACCTCATAAATGTGTTCAGCGCCCAACACTACCCTCCTGAACAAAGTTTGGGTGAAGGCACATTTTCCATACTTTGTCCAGACTGATAGCGTTTTGGGCTTGTACCGATTTTCGGTTGGGCGCATATTTATACCGATGAGAGGCTCTGAAGGTGCTTTGTAAAAATGTTTCACATTTGACTTGAAATTCTCCCAAGGGGGTTTTGTGGCGCTGATCACTGATCTGTGGTTTATTAGTCGATTTTCCAAAGTTTTCGGCTGATTTCGTTTGAAGCTTCCCCGGGGGAAATTTCGAGGGGAAAACGCCACTTTCGAGATTTCCGGTTTTCTACGATAGATATGTCTCAAAATCGTTTTCTGAGGGTTATTTGGAAAGCTAAACAGGGATTTGAAGTCCGCTTATCGATTTTTCGCAGATTACGGTGGGTATACGGTAGTTTGGTCAAAATCTCAGATTTTACTCAAAATTTGCAAACGGGGGTTATTCAGGGTGGAGAAATCGAATTTAACGTCCGCTTGTCGATTTTCAAAATACTAAGGTGGGTTTTGCCCCCTAAATGGCGTATTACCTACCGTAACCTACAGTAAACCTCAAAATTTCGACAAATGGACTCCAGATTCGTGTTCACTACCCTAGATTACCCCTGCATACAACTTTTGAGCTGAAACCGAGGAAATTTTTTGAAACTTCAAAAAATTGCCTGTTTCTTTTCGTGAGGCCTCTTGCCTTTTCGTGAGGCTTAAAAATGCTCATAACTTTTTTGAACCTGCGGCTCGGGGCGGGATACTGCGCAATTTTACTATTGAGACAGAGGAGATACTAGCCATACTAGTCGTTTCGGCAGATCCGACCTATACTTTGTATACTTCCCTTGTTAGTATTGATACTGCCTTCGGAATGCTGCCGACGTTCTTCGCTGACCGAAAGAAAAAGTCTGATGTGCGAAAACTTTCAAGCATCTGTAAAGACTACGGCTCAAAGTGACAAAATGAAGCGCCTCAATCAGAAACCTCGCTCCAATTACGTCGTCCCCGAGCAAATTTGTGGGGGGACGCCATCCCCGCGAAATGTGGGCGGAGCCCGTCCCCAAAAGATCAGGGTAAGGCGTGGCGGTGTGATCGGCTCGTGAGAGGTGCGGCCCCCCTCCTCCAGCTTTGGATCCGGTGCCCCCCCCCCCCACACCCATCGAGGTTGTGACTTTAACTCCATGTGTTAACCAATTTGAATGGTCTCTTCCGAACAATGCGTCCAAACGATTTTTTAGCAAAAACGGAAGTTATAGGTCAAGTCACATCGGGCGTAATCGGCTCGAAATGATTGGATCGATCTGGGAGTCGGCGGACAGCATTTTTTGATGGTCCTCCTTACAATAAACACTACAACAGCTTGATCCAGTAAAAATATTTTTCTACCTATCCAGACGTCAAAGTCCAGACAGAAAGCCCCATCGTCGCAACTCACTTCAAAAATGACGGAATGACTTTTCAAAATTTTTATGTTCCTGTTAGTGAGGCCAATGCAATGGTATGAGAAAAGCCTTTCTGACTCCGGTGTTTCATCGTAATACTTGTATTTCTTTCTGTGATTCCCAATGACCACAGGTCGCAACAAGTCAGATTTCTCTTGTGGTGACCGTCTGATCAGTTCACAATGAAGAATTTTTGATGTAGATACATACAAATTTTTATTGATTTCGGGTATTGATTCAGTTATTTCGTATCACTAATGTATGGTACTCGTTGAAAGCTGTTGAGAAATGCCATCAAAACTTAATTCGTAGGACTTTGAAACAAGTTGCGGCTATGCGGAGCTTTGTGCGCGCGAAATTGCCGCAAATCGCCGTTTTTTTGCGAGAAAAAATCTGCTCGGAACGGTATGCAAAAGATGGCGGGGAGAGATGTGCATGCCGGGGATGGCCCAGGGACGTCCCCATCCCCGAGCGGGGACGCTCGGGGAGAGGTATGCATACGGACCCAGGTGGCTCCGTTTTCCGAATTTTTCACGTTGTTCCGATTTCGGATTTTGATGTTCTGATCCACTCATTTCTGATTTAAATGCCTCATGGGGCTTAGCTTCAATTTTTTTTCCATTTACAGGCATTTCGACAAAAATATGTATTAAATTCAAAAAATAGCAAAACGAAAACTGACTATATCCACGAGGTAACTGCCGCCAGCCTGCAGGTCAGCCGTGTAGAAAACTTCAGCACCATCGACATGTTTAAACAGCACGAATGCCTTAAGAATTAATAATTCACAAAAAAAGGTATTTTGAAGCAATAGTATAAGGCAGATGAAACCTGATGTGGCTGAATCAAATTTCCTGATCCTCTGGTTTTGACAGAGAACGAGAAATACAGGCGCTTCGTGTGATCTGCCGTGATCATTTTGCCGTGCTTCGAAAACTGGACAACGCTGAAATGTAAAAATTCAGTTCCTATTGATTTTTTCTACATTTTGTCGTACCTAGAATATCAACTATGTGAACATGTTGGAGGGAGTAGAGTTCATAGGTGGTCTGTTGGATGTAAACTACTGTGCTCTTCTGAGCCGAATCCGGTCCGCGATTGCGTCTCGACACGCTTTTCGGCCGCACGCGCTCAAGTCAGTCCAGTTTCCAGCACTAAAGCCGATTCGATGTGCTTTTTTTATACAGTTTTATCCAATATTTTTTAGTTTTCAGTTTCCAAAACCCACCTAGAGTCAACAGATCGGCGGCTCTGGCGCTGGAAACTCTTCCGACTCGAAAGCACGCGGCCGCAAAGCGTGTCGAAACGCAATTGCGGACCGGAATTTGGCCCAGAGAAGCACAGTACAAAAATCCACTGGGAAGTAGTTGACTTCATGAGTTATCTATTCTCTTTTTTTTGATGAAATAATACTGTTGTTCTGCACGCACTGGAATCAGCGTAGAGACTAAATGACATGGGTGGTCTAAAAATAAAAATATGGACTCTGGCACCAAATTGGGACAGTACGAGTAGGCTTTAGATTAGGTCCCTAGACTATACAATATTTAAGCGGGCTAAGCAAAGCGGTACCTAGATTACTAACCATGGGGGGGGCGAGTTGGGGGATCAAACTTTACCACCGTTTATCGGGTAAAGAATTGGTTTCATTTTGAGATATCTTTTTGAGGAAAATTTACCTGTCACAGGCTGGTGAAACTCCGGTATACGTTTTGCATTCTTGTTCATCTATTCACTCTTTTTGTTTTCATCTTCATATTACTTTGTATTTGTATGACAATTTTTTCTCTCAAAATTTGCTCGTCGAGGAAATATTGCCTCAGTCACCGGTGGTGAATATCCGGACCGATGGTCTTTCCTTAATCTTGCATGTTTTCATTATACATGGAGGATTATCACATGTCTACATTCTTGGTAGCTTGACTAGATCTTAATCTTCTTTCTTCTCCTCAACGACGCCTAGTTCATCTGACATTCATGAGGTATAGTTGTCTATTAGAGTTGTCTAGTAGACTTAGGAAAATTCAAGATGATTTGAATGTAATGTAAAGTTTTTCTCCCTCATTTTGTCCGGTCAAGGTAGAGCTCGTTTCATTTAACATACTAAGATCTCCTTATCCCTTCTATTTGCCATGAGCGATCACCCCGCTGCTTGCTCCTCCCGAACTCGTTTGGGCGAGATAAGCTTCATCAAAACGTGTGGCTTTTCTCCCTCACATGAGTCGGTCGAAGTAGAGGTAACCCTGCTAATCCTGGTAAAATCCCTTATCACTTACATTTCGCTATTATCGCTCCGCTGCTTGCTCCTCCCGGGCTCATCTGAGCGAGATAAACTTCAAAATGAATAAAAGCCCAAAAATAGTACTTTATCTTTGGTTTCAGTGGTGAGATACTGTATGATTTACCTATGCGTTTGAGCTTCCCTTCCTCAACTAAATTTGCCCTTTTTATTTTATTTTTTTTGTCTTGCATGTTATGGGTTGTGATGAAACCCTGCAACAATCAACTCACACATTGAAGGAGGGCCATACCTCTTACTAAAAATAGGCGTTGTTGCTGATGTGGGGTGTAGAGTAGCGTGGTTGGGGTCTGCTCTGCACGCTTCCGGTAACACTGGTTCGTTTGAACAGAAAGGGCCCGTCATTCCCTTGGTGGCAGCCCCACCGAAGCCTTTCGGAACACCAACCTTAAGGTGGACTCCCCCCTTCACTTAGGCTTGGCTTCCTAGGTGATGCGTATTTAACAGTCAAAAAACTCCATGCAAGTCAGTCAGAGCAATTACTTTCAGGTCTCCAGCTTCACTAAGTATAAGGTAGGTAATGGGCATTATACAGTTAAAGACTTGGGAAGCCACACCATAGGTAAAAAGTGTAAAAATATCTGTAGCATTTGCAGTCTCATCAGGTTTGAGAATCAAATCTGCTCTCACACTACAAAATTCATAATAAATACTTATCATACTCCCACTAGTAATTGTAATACAAAAGGAGTAGTTTATTGTTTGCAATGCAATTGTTGTGAAAAACAATATGTCGGAATCACACAGCGAAATCTCAAAATTAGAATTAGAGAGCATCTGAATAACATTAAAAATTTCAAGAAACCTACGCTTTTGTACCATCATTTTCAACAATGTCGCTCAGGATTTTCTGTCTATATTCTAGATGCTCTAGCCTCAAATGAAGATCAAAGCGTTCTGCTCGAAAAGGAATTATTCTGGATCAAACTGTTGATGACTGCTCACCCGTTTGGTCTTAATGATAATATTAAGGGATATGGTAATATCACCGATGTCACAAATCCGCTTGCATACAAAAATAACCATCCCTTCTTTTCACTCAGAATCACCAAAGATAGAAAAAATAGAGGTAAAAATAAAAACAAAAAGTCCAGAAATAGAGAAAAATATAAGGAAATTCTCAATTATCTTACTAATCATGAGAACGATTTCGATAAACCTATGGAAATTTATAGATTACTGAAGTCCTTGGATAAGAAAAATATTCGAAGCCTTCTGAAGTCATCACTTTCAGCAGAATTTTTGAAGAATACTCAACAAAAATATAGATTCCTTGTCTTCTGTTTGCTAACCAGCCTGCATTATAACATCAATATGTGCAAACCTAAAATACGTAAATTGGAAGGTCATCTTATCAAGATTCCGTTTGCTAACAAAATATTTGACAAAGTGAATTTCAATAAAATGTTTAATTCTCTCACCATCAAAAACATACATAGTTAGGGTCGTAGATAGCAATGAAATTTTTTTAGACCAGTATTACTTACAGCAATCTTATTTCTGCTGGAATTTACAATTATTATAAATTTCTGAGAACTCTGACTACCACTGAAATTAAAGATATTTTGAGTTTGTCGTGTATTTGTGAAACAAATAGTGATAAATATCATAATTACATCTGCACGAGCAATAGACATATAGTTACAGGAAATTTGGATATAATTGTCGATTTTGTTTTCCGTAACATCCTCAACAAAGGCACTAAGTTCAGATTCAACGATAAGTCTAATAGACAAGATATTAAAACTATTTTTGATCAGACCACACTAGAGGTTGTCAATCACTTGATTAATAAGTTCAAGCTAAACGGCGAGAAAATCAACCGTGTTATGTCCTGTTTAGACACAGAATACAGGACAAAATTAAAACCACTTCTTCATGGAGAGTTACTTAAAGAAAATACTTGGAAGTTTCCATATGAAGTTGTCAAAAGGTTGCAAAAGGCTTTCATATTTTGTCCATTGGATAAGGCTAGCAATAACTATGGACTAATTTGTAAGAAATATTATCTTATGTTTTTAATGAAAGAGATGGGAATTACTTTTGATGAAGTCAACAATACAATAGTGTATGGAAATAACAATGATGTTTATGAAGCCGTTCCAAATGCGAATGAAGTTTCAATAATTCTTAAGCATAAGTTTTTCACACTGAAGAACAAGTTGAAATTCGTAGTGGATTGTTCACTTCCATTGATTTATGCCATACCAAAGCTACACAAAAATCCCATCAAATTTAGATGTATAACAAGAGCACATAATAGCAGTTTGAAACCTCTCGCTCAGGAATTATGTGTAGTATTCACAACACTGAAGAAGCATTTTGTTAATTACGCTAACATAGTTAAATCTCGGAACAA
Source organism: Aplectana chamaeleonis (assembly GCA_029168955.1). Classification (NCBI taxonomy): domain Eukaryota; kingdom Metazoa; phylum Nematoda; class Chromadorea; order Rhabditida; family Cosmocercidae; genus Aplectana; species Aplectana chamaeleonis. The sequence continues at coordinate 164,447 of JAPDOI010000127.1, forward strand.
AACAATAAAAACATACTGGTCAATTGCAAACATAAATATTGCGGAGCAACTGAACTCATTTAAAAATAACGATGCGAAGCTTTATTCGGCAGATTTCACTGATATGTTCACCAACCTACCTCATACTACTATTATTGGCTGTATGAGTTATTTGGTCAACATATGCTTTAAAAATGCTAATAAAAAGTTTATCGCAAGTAATGGTTTCAATTTTTTTTACACGGACAACCAATCGAAAAACAATAGGTACAGGTATTATACCAAACATGACTTAATTTACTACATTGACTACCTTCTCAATAATAGCTACTGTTTATTCGGTAGCGTCGTTTTTAAACAGATATTTAGGGGTTCCACAAGGCGGTAATTTTAGCCCCATCCTAGCAGACTTCGTTTTATCAGTTATGGAGTTCAAATTTTCCAAACTTTGCCCTTCGATCGTAATGTTTTGTTCGAGCCATATAGATATATGGATGACCTATTAATCATTCATAACAAAACGGACAAATATATAGACCTATTAGCCGTTGTTTACTATAATTTGTTGGAGATCAAAAGAACCCATAGGGACAATTTTACACCAACTACTTACAAATCAATATAAAAATAGATAGTAACAAAATTTCGACTAGCTTATACAATAAAACGGACGACTTCGATTTTCTCGTTAAGAAATTTCCGCAGTCAGATTCAGCAGTTTCTGTCATCATCAAGGCCTCAACAATATACACGGAGACCTTGAGGATAGCCAATGTCTGTTCTGAGGTGGGATTTTTCATTGATAAATTAAAAGAGTTGAAAAATTCACTTCTGCATAATGGGTACTCGTCAGAATTCATTACTGTGAACATAGTCAAATGTATCTATCGCAACAAAAAAGTTTCATATAAATTTCTTCTGCCAGATGATCACAATAACATTAAAAAAGTTCTTTCTGCTATTTTATGAACTTTTGAGATAGCTACACTCTAATCTTGATTCCGATTCTTCCCCCATACCACCATTTGCTTGAATGTTGACATGTTTTGACTTTATCGATCCCATTTTGATTGGACTCATTAATTCTTCCCCCTCCCCCCACTCTTGGACCCCTTTTTCCTCTTTTTTCCACCATTTTCTTGCCTCTTTTTAATCGTAATATCCCATGCAGCTCTTTACCAACAGTTCTCGCTCAATTTTTTCTTCTCAATATGCTTTCTCATCGACAATTCTGTTCCTCACTGAGGAGCCTCGACAGAATTGTTTGATAAAATTCGTCTGCGGGTAGAGGCGAAACGAATTTTATCAACTTCTATTTCCTCTGCATCTATCTTTTCATCTCTTTCTTCATAGGTGGTTAATGGGATGAAACCTACAGGGTCAAGTGCAAAAGAGTTGACTTCATGGGGAGTCTCAACTTGTTCATAGAATGATATACTGCTAAATTGTAAACGCACAGAAAGGACTAAACTGGGTGGTCCAAAAAATCGATTGTGGGAACGAATTGGTAGAAGAGCGGTTCTCAGGTACGGGCTTGAAAATATACGAATACTAGAACGGGTTGGCTAAATTTCACGGGTGGTCGGCCGCTCGTGAAGTTTTTGCTGATTCCTCCCGATTTTTTGTGACTTCGGTGCCTTAATCTCCTAAATGAATTAGTCTTGCATAGTTTTCCAACAAAACATGGTTTCAAAAGACGAAGGGATGGAATTTCCTTGTACAGCAACATAAAACTTCAACTAACGTTAGTAATTGCCGAAAGCTCTGCAAGAAATGTGATTTCTCGGTAGCCTTATTGAGCTTTCTCATCTCTATAATCGTAAATGTGTAAAACATACTGGTTTTTTCCCTTCACAGGCCGTCTTTCATGTGGGTGAGCTGTGAAGTCCGCAATTTGGCGCCGAATACACCACGTCCTGACGAAAGATTACGGCCTAGTAGCTTCGACTAGACGAATCGCTTCCATCATGGAAGCGTCGCGACTAGTCGAAGCGACCTAACAAAATCGGGCAGGTCGCTTCGACTAGCTATGAAATACCCCAGTCGCTCGGCGATTGTGACTGAAACTGCAAACTGTTCCAACCCGTCGCGACTCAGTGCAAGATATGTTGTCGCGACGGGTTTTGTACCTGCTGGCAGTGCCGCAACTAGTCGAAGCGACCAGCTATGAATGAGGCTTAACCAGGCACCAAATATGAGTCACGTTACAGCCATCTTTTGAATACGAAAACAGAGGGAAATAGGGAATCATCGCTTTACCGAACACAGGTCAATGGGAACCAAGGAGGGCAACAGTGTGACGAGCAAAAAAATTGGTTCTATCGTTTTAGACTCAATATTTCAAGAGAATGATACCTGGACAATTGGGCATATCAAAGGAGATATAAATCTGCAAAACTGTTATTTTGACGACGAAATCGAGTCTACCCTCTGTATTTGTAAAGCGTTACTCTGAACGAAGTTATAAGCGTTCCTCCCCATAAACACAGGTCTATTGAGGTGGAGACAGCGGTGCGAGAAATGAAGGTTGTTTAGGGTTCTGAAATACAAAATGGTCAATGTTCCCTTCCAGCATCCTGATTTTAAAAATTAACGTCTTCTCGATCTTCCTTTCTTCGCTATTATCTTTCTCATCTTTCTTTTTCTTTCTTTTCTTCAGAGTTGGAATTATCGAACTCGAGAACATTCAATAACCTTTCTTAAGCGGTAGTTGAGTCTGCAAACAGAATTTTTGTTGGAATGTTTCGATCTTAATTTTAAACCCTTTTTCTCTCTATCTACCTTTATTGTTGCCATCGGGGATGGACATCTACCAAAAGTAATTCAGGAAATCCCCTCAAAACTTCTTGTCGAATAGTAGTTCCAGTTTAGAAATATTTTTTTTGGATCCTGCAGCAGATTTACAGTTGACCGCAATGTTAAAAGGACATGGTGCGGTTGCGGACTCGCACTAAAACTACGGTAGATTCTGGCACTTTGCCAGATTTCGTCATCGATCGGCGCCACAGCTGATAATCTTGTGAGCAGAGAGACGACGGTTGGTGCCGATCGATGACGAAATCTGGCAAAGTGCTAGATTCTACCGTGATTTAGTGCGAGTCCGCAACCGCACCATGTCCTTTTAACATTGTGGTCAACTGTAAATTCACGAAATACCATTTTTCGCTTGTAACTTTCAATCTGCTGAAGATGGATACGTGTTAGAGGTTGCTTTTGAAATCTCCGCAAAATTCATTATTAATGCCCGTATCGGGGTGGCATTCCTGTTCGCAGTTGTAGACAAACGTTGTTGCAGAGCGCAGCTTGAAGTAAATCGTGCTGGGCCGAAGATTAATCGTGACAGGACCTCGTGCTCCCAGCATAATTCTGTATACACTGCGTGTTGCAACAGCCGTTCTCCGCAACTGCAGACCGAGCATCCGCTCCGATCTAAGCAGTAGCTCCACCTTCCATATGTCTGCGTCTCTCGTTTTCATATGTCTGCGTCTCTCGTTTTAATCATGCGGGAGAGAGCATTCCATGGAAAGAATTAGCTGTGGAGCTTGGCTTCTCCGACCTGGCATGAAGCAACAAGAGGTTGGATCCCGATAAAAAGTCTGAGGTGGTCAGTGTGAGAGGCGGAGCGGTCGGAATTTCCTGAATCTCCTTGTCAACAGCCATCACCTACACCTCTGCTGCTGTCTACAACCGGCTGAGATTGTCAGGGAAACTTTCACTGAACACTTATCTACATATGCTCTGGACAGCAACTTGACATTGTTCCCTGAATCGCATTTTCATGATTTATTACGATTTGTTACGATTCATTACGATTTTAGGCCGACTTTTCGTAAATCGTTGAAAAAATTGCCAAAAACGCCCGTAATTCGTAAGTCGTAATTAGGCACAGCCCTGGGTCGAACACAACGACCTGCTACACCCTGGACCCGCGCGGTAAAAACTCAGCAAAAATGGAAAGAGCTGACTTCATGGGCGGTCCGCGGATCATAACACATGGGGTCATGTTTAGGAAGAGAAAAAATTCAGGTGTGGTCCAGAGAATATAGAGTACTGGAACTTATGGAAACTTTTTAGAATCCTTCAAGAATTTCATACTGAGATCCACGCACCTGGCAAGATTCGCACCGCTAATGACCTCATCCCTATCAAGTGCTCCAATCTTCAGGTCATCCACTATGGCGTCATCGGCCACCTTTAGAACTACGCTCGAATCAGTCAAACCAATCAGTCGCTTATCCTTAACAGCACAATCGTGGAATAATTTTAATCATTTGGGTCTACGATACATTTAGCAAATAGAATCGTACTCACATCCGTCTCGATTTTCACCGGAACATTGAAGAATCCAGGCGAGTCCGGCAGCCTCTCAGGGCCGAAGAAGAACAGTTTCGGCGAGCTGCAACGGAAAACCAAAATTTCGTATTTTCAGAAAAATTACCATCTTTGAACATTTTTCTAAAATACAGAATGAAGAAACCTACCCTTGGGCCTGGTTCAGCCGCATGTTGCCCATGACAGGATTATCAGAACCCTTTGGAATTATATCAATGGAGACCTTGGTGACAGTGATTGGCAGACCGAAGACGTTGCAAACATTGATGACGATTGGCTACAACGTCATGGATTACTCATGAGTGTCAAACATGTAAAATCTAGGATCTCACATTCATACGATCAACCATTACTGGTCCTTCGAGTGAGACAGTAACTGGTACAAGCTGATGGTTATTGATGAGAACGCCAAGAGCGCTCAGCAGATAGAAAGCCGACTTCTCAGCGGACACATGTTTACGGGACAAAAGATAGTTGGTGAAGAGCAGCATTTGGTCCTGCAAATAATAAGAATGAGGCACGGACTTTGACTGGTTTAAAACTAGTAAGCAAGTCAACTTACTTTTGTCACAGCTGGAACTTTTCCTTGCTGCTCGGCTAACGACAGAATTCCATGGATTGCATTTGCAGTTGTGGTCAAACCACCATCAAACTGAAAACGATGATATAATCACATGCTTAAACCTAAAAAGCGTCCTCTACAGCTGGACATTGTATTTTGCAGTTGGCAAAACATTAGGTGGCCCTAAAAACGAACTTTTGGGAGGTCCAGAGAAATCAGCCGATATGTGAAGTCCATATGAACTGACCACTGCTACCTCTCGAAAAAAAAACTGAAGCTTTAAAGACACAGTCCAACCTCAGAATCATTTTCCAATTTAAAAGCTTATCTTGAAGAGAATTTCGGACTGATCACAATGATGTCTCCAGAATCGCTCAGAACCCACCATAGAACGGAGTTATGGGCCCTCAAAGAATTATGCATTCGGACTATGAGAATTTCGTGGGCGAGTTGTCTCGGTCCTGTTTTTCCTCGTCATTCGTAGTCATTGCGCCGGGGCAAACCACTTCATAAAGTTAGGCCGATAACAAATGGAAGAACATAGATTTCGATTAGATTCCACTTCGCTTCTCGTCCCTATTGAGACCGAAAACTCCGAAGTGGGCGGAGCGAATGGGTGCTGATTTCGGGGGCGGAGAGAGTGGGTGCTCAATTTTTCTCGCTTATTCTGAAGTGTTGAGATTCCGTGTTCGACAGAGTTGCTACACAGGGCGTCCGGATGATAATATCAAATTTTACCCACGAGCTTGGACTGTGTCTCTAAAGGCACAGTCCAAGCTCGTGGTTAAAATCTGATATTATGGTCCGGCCGCTGTGTGTAGGAACCTTGCCAAACGCGAAATCTCAACTTTCCAAAATAAGCGAGAAAAATCGAGCACCCATTCGCTCCGTCCACTTCAGGATTTTCGGTCTCAATAGGGAAGAGATGCGCCATGAATTTTGATCTAAATCTATGTTCATCCATTCGTTATCGGTCTAGCTTCATGGTGAGATTTACTCTGGTGCGATGGCTGCGAACGTCGAGAAAAAGCAGGCCCGACACAATTCGTCCACGAGTTTTTCAACGTTTAAATTCACAATCTTTGAGAGCCCATAACTCCGTACGTAGTGGCTTCTGAGCGATTCTAGAGACACCGTTGTGATCAGCGCCAAACTTTATTCAAGATTAGCAGATGACCTTCAAAACTATTATGAGGTTGAACTATGCCTTTAAAGGTAGTCCCAAATCAATTATCGCTGAGGGAGCCCCGGAAAAACTAAATGCTGAGGGTGGCGCACAGTAACTGAACGCTGCTCACGGGCGTAAGAGACTGGACACTAGGGGTGGTGCGACATGATTAAAAGCGCTGTAAGTGGTCCGGAAAACAAGGGTTGTCGTTAGGAACTGAGACTTAAAAGGTAGGCCGGTTTTGCGGCAACTGAACACTGGGGCGGCCCTGAAAACATGGTCGCCGAGAAATCACCAATGCGGGCGGCCAACAGGTAAAGTGGACGGGGGACCAGGGTTGGGCAGGCTTGCGACCGGTCGCAGCAAGGGGTCGTAGAAATTTGGGAAATTGTTCAAAAAAAAAAGAAAATATTTGGGTGGTTCGTGAAATTTTCGGGAAAATGGGGTTCACCTCCAAACCACTCCGCAATAGTCCGTTGAATATTTCAACTCAAACAAATTGTATACGATGGATTATATATAGCGCCATGTACTGCATCGGGACAAAGTGGTTCCAAATGAGTGAACGCTATTGGCTGCCTAAGAAAACTACCCGTCGTGGGCATACCATGAGGACTGAAAGTTGTGCGGAATGGGGAGCGCTATGGGATGCCTGAGAGAACCTTCGAGGATGCGCGTAATAGCACAATACACGGGGCGCTGCTAAAAGAACGAGAACTGGAAAAGGCCCCAAATAACTGAACTCTGTGGGCGGTCCGAAAACGAAACTAATAGTCAACAATGACCCGCACGACCTAACGGTGAGCGCTTTCTAGAAAAACCATACATTGGTGGTGGTCAGAAGAATTAGACATTGCCGGCAGACTATCCATCGATTGAGATCCTTCGGAATTAAACACTGGGGGCGGTCTAGATAGATCAAATAGTGCGAGGATAGCACAGAATAATCAAAGATAGTAGGAATCCAGAGAAAAACTAACCATCAAGGGCAACCTGTAAAAAAAAAACGAAAAGACATGGAGGGTCACAAAGAGCTAACTTTCAGGAGCGACCTAAACGAAAGACACACAATGGCACAGAAACTGTACCTCGTACAGGGTCAAGCGGGGTTTCGAAATTACGCAACGGAGGGTCGCAAAACTTCTGACCCGAAAATGATGATTAGGAGGGATCGCAAAAATTTTGGACTAAAAATAAAAAAGTTGGTGAAGATATCCCAGAAATTCTCGACATTTTTGGTCACCAAAGGAAAGCATCATAGCTTCGCTCAGGCTTTAGGCGCTTGAGCCCGACTACTAAACGAATTTTCGGCGTCTGACAGTTTTAGTAATCAAATATATTTGGTTTTCCGAACGACTTCAATATCCGAAAAAAACCGTAGACACCTATTTCATGGTTAAATCGTGCCTCTGGGGGGGGGATCGCAACAATTCTGGAAAACGAATTTCGATTATAGGGGGTCGCTCCAATTTCAAAAAATTACGCAGCGCCCGCTTGACCCTGACCTCGTAAGGGGTCTCCAAAACTATACGGTGAGAGCATCCAAAGAAAATTAATCCATGGAATGGTCCCATGAAATCAGACGGAGGATATATGCATTCGGGAGGCAATAAATGCCCAGGGTGGCACGAAAGATCAAAATAATCTCGGTTGTCCGGAGAAGATCCAACACCCAAGGGGGCGCAGAGGTGCCGAAAGCAGTTGTGCAAATCAACAATTATGCGCATAGGTGGCCGACGAAACAGGTAGTCCAACGAAACTGAAAATAGTGGGTGGTCCACTAATGCCGCAGATCATTGACACGATAAAGCGAAAAAAAAACATTGACGGACGACTGAGAAAACTATACATCATGGGTGGCCCACAGTTGCATGCCGACGGAGCCTGGGCGGAATGAGAATAATTTACTTGTGTGTCTCATGAAACTCGATCACAAAGACGCTGTGGTAGATCAGAACGCCGGTGGTGGCCCATATTGGAAAACATTGACAAAAGACTGAGAGAACTATACGTCGTGGGTGGCCCACAGTGGCATACCGACGGAGACTGGACGGAAACAAGAATAAACAACGTGGGTGTTCCATGAAACCTGATCACGAAGAAGCTGCGGTAGATCAGAACGCCGATAGCGGCCCATATTAAGTCTAAAAACATGAGAAGTTTGTGAAGAACTGGTTCAGGCTTCTTGGTTGGTATTGAAACTTCCAACACCATGAATTTGTAGCTGCAGGTCAAACGTCGTGGGTGGTACGTAACATCCGAACGACAGGGACATGTTGGAAAAAGCCGAGCATTTTGGGAGGTCTTGGGATCAAATCTAGTTGAACAGGCCTGGGAACAACCAACTGGGGGCAGAGTTGAGCAGGGTTGTGACTCGGCGCAAAGGCGTGTCGTAAAAATTCTGGAAAATTCGTGAGACAAAATGAAAATTGGGGGGTCGTGAAAGATTCGAAGAAAAAAGGTATTCTTTTTTGAAATAGTCATTTTCATGGAAGAAGTATGAGTTCTAAACATTTTAGTTAGTCGTTCAAATAAGGCTAAAGAAATTTTCAATCTCGGGGGAGCATAACAATTTCAGTCAACAAGGGGGGGGGTCGTACCACCTCCCAAAATTGGCGCAACTGCCTGCTCAACCCTGACGAAGGGGGGGGGGAGGTGATTCCAAACGAGCCGAAGTCAGGAAAACACCAAGGGTGGTCCCGAGGGGTTCGGATGCGGGAGCAAGCCTGAGAGAACCAAAATAACGCAAATTGTAGGGTAAACTTACGACCCAAAGCTTTCTAGGTCTACCAATCATGTCTTCAAACATAAAATGGACCCACCTGCAAGTAGTGCTTGTCGACCTCGTCAGCCTGGGACACGAGGTTCTTGATCTTGTCAAAATACTTGGCTCCTTGGCTCTTATCCAACAACGCAGCCGCATTGAAAACCCAAGCAAGGCTGAAATAAGAAGAAATTGAATGACGATGACAATCAAAGCGGAACACCAAAAATCAATAACTATAAATGATTTACTTGCTGGGAGAATCGTCCTTCAATAGCGTCACGAGGACCTTGTCGAAGGAAGCTTTATTCACCTGCAAAGAATGACTGCCTCATAGGAAACTGTGACGCTCCGTAACTAGAGTCCAATGTGAACCCCACCTTGATTCCCAGTCGATCAGCGCTACGCAGCGCTTGAGCGAGTCGTTCTCCCGTAGGGCCAGGGGCGGTCAGAACGTCTTCAATGGTTTTCTATGAAATAAACCATGAAATTACGGAAATGGGCGGAGCTCGTGCACAAAAAAAAACACATACTTGTGCTCCACTAGTGCCGGTCAGGGCACAATCCGGGAGATCACCAGAAAGAGCTGAGGCATGATAAAGCACCTCGAGCTTGGACAGATCAGCCTTCTTCGCGGCTTCACATGCGGCCTGGAAGTAGGCAAGATTTAGCTTTCCAACAAAAGCATGAGAGTATGGAACCGAAAAGGGAAAAAACTTTAAATCAAAAGGAACAAGATTTTTGGGTCACAGAAATGAGCGAAATTTCGCCTAACAATCTTTTTAGTCACTATCATTTTTACGATAAGTACACATTTTCATCGTTTCTGCGCTCAAGTCAAGTTCAATGCAGGACTTGTTGGGCTGGCGACCAGAGTTGAGCAGGGTCGCGACTCGGCGCAACGGAGGGTCATGAAATTATGAAAAAAATCTTTAAAAAATCTCAATTTGGGGGGTCGTAAAATTTAAAAAAAAATTTTTTTTCCAAACCGCTTGGCAAGCTAGAATAAGGTAGTCATAGTCGCCCTTAGGCGGCGTTCAAAGTTCTCGGGGCGACGCGATGGCCCATGTCAGTGCGACGCGAAAATCGCGTCGCACAGGTATTTAGGTGTGAACGCTGGGGGACCACGCGCAATTGCGTACGCAGGCAATTTCTCGTAAAAAAGCTACGGCAAAATTTTTCTAGCCAACACCGACAGCTTTTTGGTATTCTTTTTAGTGCATGCTACACTAAATATGCTTATTTTATTCCTTCCATTGCTAGATTTGGTTGTTTTAATTAAAACGCTGAGGTAAAGCAGCAACGAGTTTGCAGTCGCGCGACATCCATCGCGTCGCGTTGCATTGCGAGGCGACGCGATGGACGCCGCGCGAAGGCGAAATGAGCGTCATTTTGAATACATCGAACCTCTTCTCTATAAACACCCAACGACGACGCGACATCGCTTGATCGATATGTACGCTGATTGTAACATCGCGTCGCGCCCTGAATGAACTCTGAACGCTGCCCTAGATCAGGGTTAAGCGGCGTTGTGAAATTTCGTAACGGGCGGTAGGGGAGGGCAGCAAAAATTTAGGCTCGAAAAATGAAGGGTAAGGAGGGGTTCGCTAATTTTTTTGGATCAAAAATGAAAATTGAATGATAATACCCCAAAAAGGGTCGATATGTTTGGTCACCAAAGGGAAGGATCGTAGCATTGCTAAGGTTTTAGACGCTTGAGCCCGACTACTGAACGAATTTCCGGCGTCTGACAGTTTCAATAGTTGAATATAAACTGCCCGGAAATCGCGCTACGGTGGGGGGGTCGGAAAATTTTGTATTTTGAAAAAAAATTATGGTTGCGTGGGGGGTCGCTACGGTTTCGGAAAATTATGCAACGCCCCGCTTGACCCTGCATTAGATAGTGCGATTGCAGCGTGAGAACAGCTGTGTCTGCAGAGGCCGTCATAAATTCTGCGTTCCATGGGTGTACGGTAGTTTGGGAAAAGTGTCAGATTTCAGCCGAAATTTATATTCGGGGGTTATTCGTTGCGCTGAATACAAATTTAATGTCTATCAAGAAAGTAGATAATCGAAAAATTCCGAAATTTCGGTCAACAGAGGGGTCATAGCTGCGCCTAAAATTGGCACAGCGCCCTGCTCAACCCTGCTGGCGATAGGGAGCGGGTCGCAGTAGAGCTCTCAGACCCCTAGGAGGGTCGCGAGGAGTCCATCCCAACATCGAGCGTAGTCTCCTAATTTCTCAACGGGTGGTGAGGGGGTCGTGAAAATTTCAGTCCGAAAACAACATCTTTGGTGGGGATCGCAACAATGTTGGCTCGAAAACGTAAATATAAGGAGGGAGTCGTCAAACTTTCTGAACAAGTTGGTCAACGATGTCCTATCCAACGGCCAGCTAGACCCTGCTCCACCCAACACCACTCAGCCCGTCGCAGAGCTTCGAGATTCCTGGGAGGCTGCCAACAGGCTCAATAGCGCAAGAAAAAAGAAGTCGGTGTCACTAGGAAATACACAGGATGTCACAAAAACCAAAAAGGCCAATGGTCGGTCAGAAAAAGTCGCTTGAACCTCTCACGAGCACCAATGATTGTTAGATGACTGGACCCCCCCCCATCAAAACTGAACTAGCAGTCAGTAAGGTCTACAGAAAGTAGACTTAAAGGCACCGTACGCGCTGAAAACCAAATCCCTGTTTTTGTATTATATCGTTCAAGTGAGCCCTGATAAGGCCATTCAAGAAGTCTGCAGTCTCAAAAGTGAATCGAAATGGAGTTTTTTCCAGTTGAAAACGTCTTTCTGGGTTCGGGGGTTGGCCTTTGGGTCGATCATCTGTTACGTCCATTCACCAAATGAGGAAAGAATGTAAATGATCAACAAGTGATATAGTAGAAATGAGTGGAACTTGAGGAAATATGTAATAGGATTACGTCATGAATGTTCTTTCTGCACATATTGGTCAAACTTTTCTCCTTTAGAACTTAGCTAGGAGTAAGATGATTGGAATTTGATCGAGAGATCATGAGTCAAAACAGCTATTCGTAGCGATCGACTCTTCCTTTCTCATGAGTCGATTGGTTAAATGGGGTCTGAAAACGAAGAAAAAGTGGTCCGGAAAAGCAGTTTCCAGCAACTTTTTCGCGATTATTTCAACATGGTTGTTGTGTACGGTACCAGAGCCTCCATTATATGCTGAAAACTCAAAAACGATTTTCGTCGTGAACGATGGCTTTAAGGGAGGGGGGGGGGAGTCAACGGACTTGTGTACCTAATACACAAAAAATGAGGGGGCTGCGGATGAGTTTGGCCACCTAGATGAGCCAAAATTCGTTGCGTTCGCGTCATTGGTCTCTCCAGGGCGCTCAGGACCAACGTGCTCCAACAACGACGAGAACGCATTCCAACTATGTGCTCCAGCTCGTTCAGAGAACTGTCAGCAGGGCACGGCACGAGATATGGACAGGGCCAATTCTGCTCGGACCCTCCTCCAGAAGCAAAATTTGTACGATATTCTAAGACCCCCCTCAGAAGCGTTACTTGGTCAATTTTTTGCTGTTGTTGTAAAATTTGAAGAGTAGCATGATCGAATTCTTCGTCAAAAAACTGAACGTAAAAACCGTATACCCCCATGCAGTATTGTCCACTTCGTGTCTCAGCGGAGCTCAGACTCCCCCCTCACCCCAGAGCAGGGTCAAGCGGGGCGTTGCGTAATTCTTCAAAATCGATGCGATCCCCGCCTTCAAATTTTTCCAAAATCCAAATTTTTTGCGATCCCCCAAGGCGCGATTTCTGGGCAGTTTATTCTTTTTTTTGGGAAAAAAAAGCAAATTTTTAGTATTGAAATAGCCTATTCGTTCGGAAACCTCGACTATTCAGTTTCACAAATACTCGATTTATTCATAAACCCGGAATGTACAGATTTTTTTTAATTTTCGGGTCGTTCGAAAAACCAAAATATTCAAAATATTTGATTACTAAAAGTGTCAGACACCGAAAATTCGTTCAGTAGCTGGGCTCAAGCGCCTCAAACCTTAGCACTTGTACGATTCTTCCCCTTGATGACCAAAACTATGGGGGATTTGTGGGATATCTTCACCACATTTTCATTTTTGGTCCAAAATTTTTCGCGATCCCCCTAAATTTTTATTTTTGCGCCAAAATTTTTGCGACCCCCGCCCACCCAGCCCCCGTTGCAAAATTTCGCAATCCCGCTTGACCCTGCCCCAGAGCTGCTCAGCCCCCCCCCCTCTACAGATATCCACACCTTACGCCGTACCCTGACGGTAAGACTCATAGGTAAAATTACAAAAGTCGAATCAGCCTGATTGCCGAAAAAAACCCCTGCCAAACCATACGACACTAGCCAAAAGGTGTCGAAAAGGAGGGTCATGAAAGCATGAGGGGTCGTGAGAGCCCACTGAACCGCGTGGTCTGCGTGTTCAAGGATCGCGGAGATCCTTACATAACATGATTCCAGACGAGATTATCGAACAAGCCACGAAAGACTTTCGACACACTAAAGCGCCACAGTTGTGCCCGGACGGTCATAAGATGCGGGATAAAGCAGGTCGTTGTGCTGCACTTCAAGTAAGCTACGACCCCTTCCCTATAATCGAAACATTCGAAAAAAATTGCGATACATCCTGTTGAATACTCGTTTTCAAGCCTGAAATCTCAAGATATACCTCGACTGAATTCCATTTTAGCAACAATTCCTACGATCCCCTACCTCCTCCCATTTCCTCGGGAGGTTATTACCGAATCATCCTAATAGGATAAATTCGCGCAGAATATAGGGCGTAAAGCTGGGAATTAGAAAGGCGAAAAAAGGCCAGAGAAACGTTTTCAATCGCTCGGTAAATTTCAAACCTGAGAAATAGAAAAGTCCTATAACCGAATTTTCGAGAAGGAACAATTCGAGGAAAAATGTGGTTGCGTTGGAACTCGTCCGGCCAGAGCCGTCCGATCTCGTCCGCGGCGCGATGTCCGAACTCGTCCGGACCGCAAATCGCCGTAATACATTGACATCAAGGGGAGCTGGTCGAGCAGAGGATATGAACACTAACTTATCACTGGTAGATAATGGGAAATACCAGCTTTTGGGGAAGGCATTAGTAATTAAGGAGGCCTTAAAAAAAGAATGTTTTTTGTAATTGCACCTGATTTAGTTAATGAACCTCTACCGGTGCATGGAACTGGCCGAATGTTTTCGTTTCCAATAGTGGACTTCTGGCGGAATCTAATCTGGACACATACAGACCTAAATAGTAGATGCAATGTTTTTGTGACTGTCAACTCAAGGAAAAATACCAACTCAATCAAAACCGCTTCAAAATCAGTCAACCCCTCGATATTCTACACAATCGGTTTTGATAAATGAATTGAATCCAGTATCGAATGACACATATTTTCAAAAGGAGGAGTGCGGGAACCAGCGAGCTGCCTGGTACTGATCCTTCAGAGAACACGAAAAAACGAAAGATGGGAATCTTCTGTAAGAACCACCATAAAAATAAACCTCGGAATCGTTGTATAAGCAGTTCATGTACCTAATATCGGAAAATGGAGCGCAATCACTCCATTACATGCCGTTTCCTCACTTCATAAATGAACCTATTATCAAGTACATTATCAGACTATTTCATTTTAGTAGCATTTTAATGCTGTGTTACCGTCATATTTGAATGAAAATTTTTGTTCAGGCCAACACCAAATACCGTCGTTCAAAAAGCGAGATACGTTTTTGAGCGTAAGCACAGTGTAGAAGTACTCACATTATAAGAATACAGACAAAAAAAATATTGAATCGCACAAAGGATTTGTTGAAAGATAAAAAAATCAGGAGATAATTCCCGTAAATTTCGTTTCCATCATTTCTCAAGTATTCACGGCGGTAACCCTCACAACACGGTCGGTTACTTGGAAAAGCCACCGATTGTAGCCTCAATTTTATCGAGAACCCCGGCGGACGAGTTCCGACGTAATCGAAAAATGTGTTCGGAAATTTAAAAAAAAAACGTAATCAAGAAATTCACACATTCGAGAAGTGGTGATTACAGAAGAATAACCACTTGAAAAAAAGAACTTATAACCCGTCGTATCAATTGAACATTTCATTGAATCCATGAAAAATTAAAAATTGAAGCAGTATTCCATTTTTCCAACTGCAAATGTCCAACTTTTTATGCAAAATTCAGCATCAGAAGTTAGTTGTTGTGATGAACAAAATTAAAAAATTAATTTTCCGATTTCCAACGACTACGATGGGTACACAGTAGCGCGGGCAGAAACCCTGATTTCACAAAAACTTGACCCAGAGAGGCTCTATGGAGTGCAGGTTTGAGCAGGGTTGTGACCCGCCACAACGATCGAAAATTTTTGGAAAAAAAAAATGAAAATTGAGGGGGGTCATGAAACTTTCAAAGAAAAATGGGACTTTCTCTAAAACTCTTTTTAACTAAACTTTCGCTTCTTAAAATATGACACTAAATAAAGCTAAAAAAATTTTAGTCCTAGGGGCCCCCCTGGGAGTGTCGTAAAATTCTGGGAATTTTTTTAGAAACAAATGAAAAATTGGGCGGGAGTCGTAGCCGCGACAAAAATCGCCACATCGGCCTGCTCAACCCTGATGGAGTGTCGATCAAAAGTTTAACGTCCGTTTTTCATTGGCTGACAGCAGTCTACTCTGAATGCTGAACGACAATGAACATCCCATAATCCGTCTGAAGAAAAAAAGAGATTTATGACCAAAGAAAACTCGTGTGAAAAGTTTCAGCTGTCTAGAACATCGGCCAACTACGGTGTCCGTGGTGCCGTATGAGTCGGTTGTAAGTTTTGAAGGCTAGTGTTTTGCTACCACCGCGGTGAGTTACTCCATTTTCAAAACCTTCGTTGTTTCTCTCATATCTTGACACGTTTATGAGATTTTACCCGCATATGACTGCTCTGTAAAATGTTGCGCCGACGTGTCAAAGCACGAAATCTGAGACGAACGTGTTGGAACCAGGGTTGGGCAGGTTTGCGACTCGGCGCAACGGGGAACCGTAAAATAAATGGGGAATTTTGAAAAAAACAATCGGAGGGGGGGGGCTCGTACGATTTGATCAATCTTTAAAACAAAATTGAACTTTTTCACTCTCAAAAAGCTTGAGAAATTCTTTATCTCGGGCGGGGGGGTCATAGAAATTAAAAAAATTAGTCAACTGTGAGTGGGGCCGTAGCTCTGCCGAAAATTGGCGCAACAGCCTGCTCAACCCTGGTTGTGACACTAGTATTCCTCGGCGGTGGCAAAACACTAACCTTCAAGAAAATATAATGTGGCTATCGTTTGTCCCGAAAAACCGACAACGGACCTCAATAAGAACGTAAAGGCCAACAGAACATTGTTCGACACGACGCGGTCGCGTCACGGCTCCATAATTGTCTATGTTTTCACTGCGATTCTGTTTTTTAAGCCACCGGTGGCACTGTTTTCCTACTTCCTAGTCCTGGCAGATCAACAACTGCTGTCTTCGGGAGAAGGACGGTATGTGAATGAAGACACACCGCTCTCCACTTCTTTTATACACTACCCTTTATCAATGAATTTTGTTTACGAGGGCCATGACGAAAACGCGTCGTGTAAAGCAATGTTCGTTTGAACTTTACGTTCTTATCTGACCTCATATCCGTGACCACCACCCTTAAATCAGTAGGCTGAAGCGAAAATTAGGAGAATTTTATTGGAAAGCTGGATTCATTCGAAAATCCCCGTCGAGTGATCACATTTAGCACATGGTGTCGACTGCGGATCAAGAAGGGGAGGGCGGACACCACACGACCACCTGCGGGGGGGGGGTCGGTTGCGTACGGGACGGTCGCTAAAGGGTACTAAATAGCGTGGGGGGAGGGGACTAGACGGGGAGCGGACATTGCTCACCCGTACGTGCTGCGCCGCGAGCAGCCATTGGGGCGGCGACATGACATCCCACGTTTAGTTAAAATGGGGAAACTTGCGTTTTCTGGAGCATTATTTGGTTCTTTGCGATCACTTTATTTCACTAATCATAGCTGCTCACTGCTGATGAGCAATGTCATGAAGCAGGTCGCGATTCGAATCGGTAGGCCATAGAAAGAGAACCAAACGACACTGCACTCCTGGGCACACTAATGTGGTTCGCTATGCGGAATGAGGACGTATTCTACGGAGCCTAGAAAACCTATTTCTCCCGGCGCCCGCCTTCTCCTGCGCGCTGCGTTCAGTGTGATTCAAGCGCGCTTGCTCGCCATATCACCCACTAATGTACTGCACTGCGACCGTAACACAGATTATAATGACCTTCTTGATATTATTTTCGTCCTTCTTTGAAGCTAGAAACTTTAAAGTAAGCATCACGAAGGCTGAGCCCCAATTTTGATGAATAATGTTCTAACGGACGTAGTCGGCAGTCCATCTGTCGATATACGGAGAATAAATTGTATGGTTAGGTCCGTGGCCTGTTTCCTCAAGAAAAAACGTGTAAATTCAAACCGCGGCTGGCGTGGCGGTTTAAATCTCAATCTCTGAGAATTAAACCGCCGCGCCAGCCGCGGTTTGAATTTAAACGTTTTTTATTGAAGAAACAGGCCACGGAACTAACTATATATTACGGCGAATATAGTGCCACTGAACTGGGGTAACCCCCAAAAATCGGCAAACGGGCTTCAAGTTTGAGTTTTGTTCCTGATTACGCACGCACACAAGCTTTTGGGCAAATCTGACAAGGGAACTTCCAGTAGCAAAAGTGGCCATTTCAAATCATGTGTACTTTTCTGGACTCATTTTCGGACGTAGAGTCTGAATACGCCTTTCGCAGCTGTCTAAAATCATTCTGACAGAAGGTATAGGCATTTTCTTCTGATTTTCCCACCTTTTGTAGCCTCCGAAACGCAGTTATCTTTTGAAAATCTGAAGACGGACCTCTTAGGGGTGTTCGGCGCCTAAAACAACCCCCATGGGCCACGGGAAGCGGTCATTGCTCACCGGTGCGTTCTGCGTCGCGGTCGGTGAGCGCCGCGCGCGGCGAGAAAGGCGGCGACGCGACATCCCAGCATTCAAGTGAAATCAAGTAAACTAGCATGTTTTGAAGCATTATTTGAATTGCTGTGTTCGTTTTATGTCACTAACGATAACCGTTTTGCCGTATATCGTGCAGATGACTCATTACCACGATGGCGGCTTTTCCGCGTTCGCCGTGCGCGCGACACTCACCGGACCGTGACGCGTACGCACGCAGGTGAGCAATGTCATGGAACCATGGGCCACGTTTACGTGAAATCACATTCTTCGAACTTTGCACAGAGTGACAGCGCTTTTCACTTCGACAGTTTTTCGGCTGAGCGTGTGCTTATCAAATAGGGCGATCAGAAAGAACTTGAGAAAAATATTCTAGATTAGACTAAAAATTCCTTTCCAAGGTTATGAGGAAGCTAGGCTATACGTCGGAACCCGTCCGAGGCTGGTTCTCAGAGCTGTGAAACTTAGGTTTAAGCGCAATTTGGAAATCTGGATTTGTGTGTAAGCTACAGTTCTTAGAACCCCTAACTCTCCTGATTTTGGAAGGGGAGGGAAACCACGGGTTGGTGCGAAGTTTGGTGGGTGTGAAAATGACGGCGCAAACGAGTACTGACGCAACCTACAAGAGCTCCGGAGGACTTTAAAACTCGCGTTTGCTCTCAAATTCTATTCCCAATGGAAAGCTTTGAATCAAATCTGACTTGTACCTTTCCATCGCTTATTGTCACTTTAATCTTATTTTATAAAGGGCATAACCACTACCAGCAGCTTTTTGTCGCAAAGCGAAAGTCACTGAACGCATTTGAGGATGACCATAAATAGTCCTCTTGTCGGTAATTGCATGCATTGAAAGTGAATGTTGACAAGGAATGTTATAACAGATACTTTACTATGCAACTAACAAAGAATAAGAAAACAGAGGTTTTAAAGTGAAAAAGGCTGTGCAAACCTTCGCTGCAGCTGCAGAAGGCGCAACATTGAGCAGTTTCAGTCCACTAGCGGCAAAGTGAAGTGATGCGATATTGTCCTTTTTAGTCAAAAGAACATTCTAAAAGAAAAAAAAAAGAAATTTCAGCACAAATTTCAAGAAAAATTTTTGAAAATCTCACCTCAAGCACATGCGACAGCCTTTCTGTGTCATTGTCGTCCCAGTATGTGTTCAAAGAAACGGCATAAATTGTAGATAAACCTAGGACTAGAAGCACAAATGGCCTCATATTACCTGCAAATGTTTAAAAGCACATGAAAGTGTCGAAAAATGAACATCAACCGCATAAAAATGGTGAAAACCCGCGACAAAACTATAAACAACTATTCAAATCGTTGCAAAACCAATCAGCGAACTCCATTGGACACGACCACATCAGAAAAAGCTGCAGTCAAAATGGCTGCTACTAGTTTATTTACATTGTAAAGCGTCTATCTCGTAATCAACGTGTCATGGGCTACGGTCACCGCTGGAGCAATGTGCGCCCTTTAATCGGCGGCGAACTTTCGCAGTCCGCCAAGGATTGCGCTTTGCTAAGATTAATTAGTGTTCTTTTCACACCAGTAGGCGAGACGTTCCAAATTTGTGTTCAGCAGTGCACAGTGTTCACAAGGAATTAACACTTCTCCAGCAAATTGCTTCGCAGCAATCGGTAGCATCGAAGTAGTCACCGAAACAGGAACAGATTAAAAAATAAACAAAAAAAAATCTTGCCATCTTAAAGTAATACATGGGAATCAGAAACAGAAGCACCTGCAATTACTGTTCAAGAAAGAATCTGATGGGTTTGTTCGGAGCATTTTTGAAATTCTACCGCATATCTCAGACGGGAATGGGGAACCACCCGGCAGTGCGAAGGGGGTAGCACCCCCGTTGTACCCGGGAGACCCGATTTGCTACCGGGTGACCCAAATCGCTCCCGGGTCACCCTAATCTATCCCAGGTGGCCCCAATCCATCACGGGTGAACCGAACTTGACCCAAGCGAGCCAATTTTTTCGGGTGAGCCGAATCTCACCCGATAGACGCAGATCTACTCCAGATCACTCAAATTTACTTCTAGTGACCTCCAATTTGTAAAGTTTACTCCGCATGATCCTTGCGCCTCCGGTGATTCCATAGACTTGAAGTGCAGAATGATATTTGGGGATATGTTATTTACCTTTATTTTTCCAAGGCGTTCGACAGAGTTTCCCATCGTAAATTAGTAAGCAAACTAGTAATAGTGGGTATTCATCCACGTATAGTGACTTGGATTCGTGCTTTTCTGACGGGCAGAACTTTCAGAGTTTGGCTTAACAGTACGTTCTCCCCTCCCACTGCAATCCTTAGTGGTGCTCCCCAGGGTGGGGTGCTTTCACCAATTCTCTTTAATATTTATACGTATGAGCTTTCCTCGATTATATCCTTGAACAACGTTGGCTGCGCGGCATTCGCCGATGACTTTATATTTTAAAATCCTGTTCGGACCATGGGAGATTCGGAAAGTTTGCAGAAAGCTCTAACAAGGGACACCTTCGAACATAAAATGGTGTTTTGAAAAACGGTCTTTTGAGAGTTGTAGAGGGCGTAAAAATAAACAATTTAGGATTTTAAAATTTTACTAAGTCCCCACGGGTAGATCAAAAACCATCAAAACAATGGGTTGCGGTAGGTAAAATGCCATTCAATGCACCCTAACCTGACGAAATCCGCTAAAAAACAGGAAACGGAACCCGTATTCGTGTTCAGCGTCCCAAATTATCCCCTGGGACTGAGTTTGGGCAAAAAAAAATTCGACCTCTGAACCCCCAAAAATGACCTTGAGCTTCTTACCTCATGGGGCTCCAAAGGTCGAGAAAAAATTTAGGACTCAAACTTCGCTTTCGGAGGTTATTCAAAGTGCTCATAACGAATCTGAGGTCAGCTTATCGATTTTCGTAAGATTACGGTAGATTACGGTGGGTATGCGGTAGTAGGGTGAAAGTCTCAGAATTGACTCAAAATTTCTGAACATGGGTTATTTGGGATGCTGAATACGAATTTGATGTTCACTTGTCAATTTTCAAATTATTAAGATAGGTCTAGGCCCTCTATTTCATGACAACTACCGTAAACTACAGTAAACCTCAGAATTTCGGCATACGATCTGTAGATTCGTGTTCAGCACCCTAGATTACCCCTACATACAAGTTTTGAGACGAATCCGAAAATTTTCTCCAAACCACCCTAAAAATTCCTTGATGGACCCTTGCCTTGTCGCAAGGCTTGGAAAAACGACTATAACTTCTTTTCATAAAAGCTTCTCTATTTTTCAGAGAAGCTGCGAAGAGCATACTCGGATTCTACGTCCAAATGGCACCAGAAAACTACATTTAAACCAGAATGGCCAGGCTGAACAAAAGTAGTTATCTTGTAAGATGCGTTCTCAAAGGAGTGGTTCTGTTCTACTCCGAATTTTGGAATTGATAACGAAACACTTTTCTTGAGTCTTCGAGCCATGTGCTTAAGCATTAGGTTGCTTCAATGGATTTTGTAGTTTAGGTAAACCCACTTCTATTTACAACAATTATTTCTAAAAAGATTGATCATTGATCAAGGAAAAAATCCACGAAGTTTCATTTTGTCCGAGCTTTTTTCCAGGGTCATATATCAAAATAAGTCCCCTAAAGTGTTTCTCCGAATTAAGGACGGTTTTTCTGTATGTGGGGGAGAAGGGTAAGGGTATTCTTTATATTATAACAATTGTCGAAATCTCGGAATTTCCATAGTTTCTATCATTGATGTGAACCGTTCTCCGTTTATATCACGTTACCTCTGCGATATAAGAAAAGAGGTATAAAAAACAAGAGACACTGTTAAAACTCAAAACAAGTAAGGTGAACACATAGAAATGTCATTACTACCAGCCATAATGCAGTAATGATCCCACAGCATTCGAACCATCTTTCAATTGCTTCGTAATCCAACGCCTAACCGACTGAGCCACGGTGTGCAGTTAGCTCACCCCGACTATCACATTGCAGTGATCAGTGGTTTGAACGCTACGAGCATTGTTCAGGGGATCAATGAATAAGTCATAACCCGAGAACCTAGCTAGATTTCATCTTCAAACTTTTAGGAGAACCTTTTCAGATGATTTCAAGGCCACTGTATAGCTCACATTTGTGCTACGTCCTCCCAATCCAACGTTCTGGTTTCTTTCCTTTTTTGATCGTTTTTGATCTACCCGTGAGGACTGAGTAAAATTTTAAAATCTCAAATTGTTTCTTTTTAACTCCTCTACAACCCTCAAAAGACCGTTTTTCCAAAATCCATTTTATGTTCGAAGTGGTCCCTTGTAAGTGATGTAGTCAAATGGTCAAATGAATGGAAATTGCCGCCTTCCAGTGAAAAAAAAACTAAACTGATGAAGTTTGGTATGAGGCGACTTAAAAGCTCCTATGCTGTTGACGGTGTGCAGTGGAGCGAGATCAGCGAGATTAAGGATCTTGGTTTTATTATCAAGGAAGATCTCAATTTCGATGATCACTGCCTCCAAATCGCGTCCATGGCGAACAGGATGATGCACAGCACGTTTAGAGCACTTTCAACTACCAATGCAAGCGTACTGACGGAGGTGTATAAAACGTACATACGTCCACTTATGGAATATGGCACGGTGGTATTCAATCCATACAAAAAAGGGATCTATCGATGCGCTAGAGAAAGTCCAGAATACTTTCACACGTAGAGTTTACCTCAGGACATCGTGGTTTTAGACTAATCGCAACGTGTGTCATGTCACCAGAAACGCCTAATTGTGCCTAACCACTCTACAGCACAGAAGAAGAAGGTTTGATATGATAATGATGTATAAGATCATTCATAGGTGTGCTGGTATCAAAGCTAGCCGGCTGTTCAACCTGAGACCATTAATTACTAGGGTAGTGCCGGTGAAATTGGGCGATGTGCGGAATTTTCTGTTTTCTGCCCATTTTTGACCATTTTTTCTGTTTTCTGTAAAGATAGGCGAAATTGGACAGAAAACAGAAAAAAACGTGTACCGCGATTTGCAGCAGGATTGCATTTTTTGGATTTTTCGAAGCTAAGCCGAAAGGGTGAGGATGTACTTCACCCAGGCTCTCTGTAGTTGTACCACGCTAGACACTTTTATCTCTCTGTAGTGGTTATCCATTAGGGCATGTGTGGCGTTGTGGGAAGAAACGGCGCTGTTCGCTGTACACGGTCGGGTTCGATTCTCGCCGAGGTGAACCGAACCAACCAACCCTCCAGGATCCTTCAATTTGGAACAGATTTATGTAGGGAGATGAAGGGACTCATTGGAAGGTCGGCTGGCCCCTGCCAACCACTAAATAAGCACGAAACCCATTTATCTAAAAAATGAGCCGCGTACGGGGCGGCAAAGTACCGAGATCCTCGACTGTGCCGCGATAGTTCCGCGATAGTGCCGCAGCGGCTCCGTGATCAGACGATTCTGCTACCGTGCCTTGAGCCGCGACATCGCGGCGATAGTACCGCAGCAGCTCCGCGTTAGAACGTTAGGCTCCGCGAGGATGCAGCAGCGAACCCGTTTGGAGTTCGATGCACTGTCCTGTGTGGCAAAAAGAAATTTTCGCCGGTTCAATATACCCAAGTTTGAGGTACATTCCATGTTTCCTTGTGCGCGAAAGCGGCGGTAATCTCTGTCCTTATCAGACAAAGGACGTAACGGCCGCAGGTGCGAACTTTTGTTCTTACACTTAGACCCCCTCTAGTTGTCTTACAATTCTTTGATCACTTCATAACAGACACTCTCCCGAAGCCGCTGCGGCGTTACCGCGGAGCCAAACCGGTGCTGTCGGGTCCCTTCTATAGCTCCGCGGTAGTGCGGCCGCGGCTCCGCGATACTGCCGTTTCGGTGCCTGCACGCGCCAAAACGGCACTATCGCGGAGCCGCAGCGGCGATTTCTCTCAGAGTCAAGCCTCCACGAATACCCCTCCCCAGCGTACCCGCTTTGGTAAAGCGGGGTAATGTTGGCCCCAATTGTACCATGCACGCAAAACTTTAAGTACGTGTTTTAATTCACTGCAACGCAGATGGCATAGAATTCAGTTAAGATAAAGCGCCAAAAAATTCATGGTGAGCCTATGGGGCAGATAATAATGCTGCCACAGAGGTACGAGAGGCTCTCAACGGTGGAGCGAACGACGCGTCAGGTCATTTATACTCTAACGGCACAGGCGCGCGGTACGGGCGTGACTTTCAGCTTTGAGGAGTAGTACAGTGTTCAAACCAGCAGTTATCCCGCAATAAGTGTCAAAATATGTACACTCAGGAACGGAAAGCTCGCAACGACTTCAATACGTACTCCTTGTACAGACATATGTATTGAGCTTCTAATAAATAATCGAGCTTTTATTGCCTGGGAAAAGGAAGGTTGAATGAACACGTGCCACCTCATCGCACTAATAATCTGCAATTCTTGAGCGTCTGTACTTTCTGCTCTGGCCAACTGCAAGGTTTTGAAATTTCAATGAAAGAAGCATAGATCACCCGAAAAATGTAAAAAAAAGCTCAAGGTTTCGAAAAATTTCGTTTAGTGTACGCTGAACAGGCTTTATTGATTTTTGAAAATTTTCTGTTTTCTGCCCATTTTTAGGGATTTTTTTCTGTTTTCTGTTTTCTGTCAAACTAGATTTTCTGTTTTCTGTTTCCAAAAGTAATTTTTCCGCACATCCCTGCTATGCATGCTTCATGGTCAATTTATCCATTAGCTTGATTGTTGTGCTACTATGTTTAGTCTTTTTGGCTTGCTGTTGGGTATTCCGTTTTGTTGTTTGTCTTCACATGGTTCTACCGCGTAATAAATGAAATGAAATGAAATATAGTGAGATCCTCGGAGAAGCCGGGTGATTGTCGTAATATTTTCAGACGCAGGAGAGGCGGGAGAAACGTCGTGTTCCGTCCAATTACGCGCGTTGCTCCTCCCCCTCCGTACAATCGCGCGCGCCGTTCATCCCCCGTTTCCCCACCTCTCCTGCGGCTAAGATAATGTGCTTATCTGGGCCAAATTCCGGTCCACAATTGCGTCTCGACACGTTTTGCGCCCGCACGCTCTTGAGTTGGAAGAGCTTCCAGCGCCGCAGCCGCCGATCTGCTGACCCCAGGTGGGTTTTGGAAACTGGAAACTAAGAAAAATTGAAAAAAAAGCCACATCGAGTCGGCTTTGGCGCTGGAAACCCGACTTACTCGAGCGCGTGCGGCCGAAAAGCGTGTTGAGACGCGATTGCGGACCGGAATTTGGCCCAGAGATGCACAGTACATTGAGACTAAGGCCATCACCCGGAGAAGCCGAATAGGTGCCTAGTGGAATATTAGCTAATGGTGCAAATGAATACAAGAAAGAATCGACTACACTCTTCATTGATCTTCGATGAACAACAGCGGTACGCCCATAATCGATGAAGTACAGAAAGAACAATAACTACCGGTTGCAAGCAGTCGTCATCATGAGGGATTACCCGAAATAACAGAGATTGTAACAAAAAGAAAAATCAATTGATATTTACAACAGAAAGAGCAATACTATCGGTCGCAGACACACGTTAAAGGCAGTGTTAGTCAGTGAAAAAATGAGCCTTCGGAAAATTCGTATTTATGTAAAATAATGACTAATCTAAATGAAAATCCGAGTGGGTTAGATACATATCCTAATCGGTTGAGAACGTGCCAATATCATAGCTAAACTCCGGCAGTTCGATCTGCTAAGTGACCTTTCTTTCTGAAAAATGTCCTTGTTCTCTGAAAACAAAAAACCGCGTAGGGCTTCCAATATGTGGGCTCTAAGATTGTTGATGTTGTGAGGCGATTATGTTCCATTGTGAAGCACAGCATGGATATGATGGGGCGATCGGCGCGCCGCCTCACGCACGGTCCTATTTTCGCCTCGCAAGAAATCCGTTGTTGCCCCGCAAAGGCCCCATTATCCACATCACCGGAAATCGAGTAATTTCATGAAGAACGAGCAGGGCGTTTGTGAGGGCAGAAAAGGCGTTTTTTTGGAGCGAATGCGGAGCAAAATTAGGAAGAGAACCTGTTCCTCGCGCATTTGCGCCTGCTCCTTTATATCCATACTGTGCCCTGTAAGAGGAAGTACATTTGACCGCAATGTTAAAAGTACATGGTACGGTTGCGGACTCGCACCAAATTACGGTAGAATCTGGCACTTTGCCAGATTTCGTCATCGATCGGCGCCAATCGTCGTCTCTCTGCTCACGAGAATATCAGCTGTGGCGCCGATCGATGACGAAATCTGGCAAAGTGCCAGATTCTACCGTAATTTTAGTGCGAGACCGCAACCGCACCATGTCCTCTTAGCATTGCGGTCAACTGTATTGGCTTCACAAAGTAAGTGCACTTAAAGCCCAGTTGTTGGGGCATCACATGAACTCTGTCGGAGTTCCCCGGAAAACTCCCGGAAGCCGTCCAGGTTGCTGTTAAAAACATATAAAACGTGCTTGAGGGAAACAGAAAGGTAGTAGGAAAGGTTCCGAAAAATATGAGTTATTTATCTAGTTTAAAGACAGGGTTCGCGATAAAATCGGTTGTTGTGCTATCCCCATGAAAAGGTAGATCTTGGCATCACAAAAGTGACAATAAGTAAAAAATTGGATAAAAAACGCTCAGGAACAAGTTATTGCCTGGTGTCCTCCCGCCTCTAATTATCGGGATTTCTAGAAAAGCCTGTTTTGTTAGCTTTTGTTTTGCTTTTAGAGTAATTTATGAGCTCTTCTGGAGACTACTGACTACATAAACAGCAAAACAAAAGGCAGATAAACAAGCGTTAACGAAAATCTCGTTAATTAGGGGGCCGGCCGACACCAGTAATTAGCCGTTATACTTTGTTTTTGAGCGTTTTTCCCGCGAAATTCCGGGGTTTTTCACTAATTTTTACTTTTGTGATGATCAAATCTACATTTTCATGAAGAGAGCTCAAAAATCGTTTCTATCGCGAACTCTGCCTTTAAGTTGATCTACGACAATACGTTGACTCATTGACCACCCACGGCGGGCCCGCCCAATGTCACCTCACCCATGCTCGCTCCACCGGCGTCAGAGATAAAATTCGTCAAATATTTGATTTTTTGCCAATCATTTTGATATTTTATCAAAAATCATTGATGCATAACAAGACTTTTTTATTAATTAGAGTTTTACTAATGCGAATCAAAATTGAAAAAAAAGTAATTGCAAATTTTTGTAAGAAAATAGCGGGTTTTTAGAGTTATTCCAGAAATTT
Source organism: Aplectana chamaeleonis (assembly GCA_029168955.1). Classification (NCBI taxonomy): domain Eukaryota; kingdom Metazoa; phylum Nematoda; class Chromadorea; order Rhabditida; family Cosmocercidae; genus Aplectana; species Aplectana chamaeleonis. The sequence continues at coordinate 191,531 of JAPDOI010000127.1, forward strand.
CGGCAGAATTTCTCGAGTAGAGTATTGCATGATTTGCAAAACTTGCGAAATATCACTGTTCACTTTGGGTTTTCCTTCCAACGCAAATTTTCCAAAAAAAAACACTGTTATGAACTTTTCCATTGCTTCAAATAATGCTTCAATTCTTGCTTTTGCTTCAATTATTCATTCGATTTTTTTTCTGTTTTTTGAGTGGAGTAACCCTCCATAAGTTTGTTCAATTTCGGTGCCTCCATTTAGCTCTCGGTCTCTTCCTTTTTCTCCTGCGCTTATTCTTTCTATGTGCCTCCTCATCTCCTCATTTGTTTCCCTTGTATCTGCAATATTTTTTTGCCCTCCGCTATACTCCCTTCCTCATTCCTTCTCCCAATCTGCGTCTCTCTCCTAATACACTACTATGTCTTCGCTCTCATGATACCCTGTGATTTCCTCTGCTTCATTTTCCAATACCTGTACGTTAATCCTCCTCTTTGCCTCTCTCTCTGTCTTTCTTGACGCTGCCTTTATTCTCTCTCCCACTTGGTTGTGTTTCCTGCATTTGCTCACCTCCGTTCTTCCTATGCCCTCTGCTACCCCCTGTTTAATTCCGCTATGCAGATTTGTTTCTTCGTCTTTTCAGCGGCTGTCCTCCTCTCCTTTGTTCTCTTTTTCCCCGCCTGCCTCCTCGTGTCTTCAACCTTTAAAACTCTGTCCTTCTATGTTGATAGTTCACTGCTTTCTTTCTCTTTCTCTCTCTTTCTCTCTGTTTCTGTCGATGTCTCCCTATTTCCTCTCTCTACATATTACTTTAGCTCTCCCCTTCCATCTCCATTTCTCTCGCTCTTGCTATGAATCTCTCTCTCTCTCTTTCACTCTGTCTGTCTGCCTGCCTGTCTATCTGTCTGTCTGTCTGTCTGTCTGTCTGTCTGTCTGTCTGTCTGTCTGTCTGTCTGTCTGTCTGTCTGTATGTCTGTCTGTCTGTCTGTCTGTCTGTCTGTCTGTCTGTCTGTCTGTCTGTCTGTCTGTCTGTCTGTCTGTATGTCTGTCTGTCTGTCTATCTGCCTGTCTCTCCCTCGCTGTCTCTGTTTCTGTCTATGTATCTGTCTTCGTCCTTTTCTCTGCTCTCCCTATTACTCTCGCTCTCCTCTGCGCTCCCCTTTCAATCTCCACCTCCATCTCCCTCTCTCCCTCCCCATCTCTTTGTCTCCCCCATCCTAGCGCCCTATCTAGGAAGCTCTCTCTCTCACACTCCTTCTTTACCTTCTTTAGTTCTCTTTCTACAACACTTTTGATTTCTCTGTCTTTATAAAAACCTTTCAATTGTTGCCTATTTTTTCAGTTTTTGTACATACCCTCGGCTTCCAGATTTCTGCGCTTGTTTCGTGGCACCGTTTCTATAGACTTGGTTGCAACATTTTTCCTTATTGGGAAGACAATGTACACGTTAATAATCGCTTCGCGTAGCTTTGAGTTCAAAATTATGATGCTAGTTCAGGTCTACAACGACGTTGTCTGACGAGGAAGAGTGGAAGTCACCAGAAGAATCACGAAGCGCGGTGAAGGGAGCCAAAGGAACACAAGTGCGCACCAGGGTGCAGGCATGACTACTCTGCTATATCGGAGCTGCCCACTATGGTTCCTCTGAATTTTCGTTTTTGTTTCTTTTTCGTTTTTTTTCTATGCTTTCTCAGCGAGGAAAACTGATATCGTAGAAAATAAGCTGTAGACTAAAGATTTCAAGGGGCAAGTCAGGTAAGGGATTATGAGTTGGCAATCAGGATCCTAACAATGGGGAACATCATCGATCCTCTCTTTAGCGGTTTCCGCGAAGAGTTCAAACAGTCGACAAAAACAAACAAAAAACAAAACCACTCATCGACACTCTCTGCCTGTCGTTGAGCCTCATTGCAGCTGCGACTACGGACTTTATGCATCAGATGTACTCCGACAGTAGTGTGTCAACGCTTCTGTCCCCTAGCCACAAGAGACACCGATTGGTTGTTCTTGGCTTCAGTCACCAGAGAGCAGATTGTTCAGCTGGGAGGAGAGTGCGATGATAACGTTCAGACGATAGGGGGAGTAAGCAGTCGGCCGTTGCGTTTGATGCACACCAAGAATGAGTGGGTTGCAGCCAGAGAGTGCATAATGAAAAAATTTTGTAATTCGTTAGCCGTTAGTCGTTCAACCGGCCAAAACCCTCGTTAGTCGTTAGTCGTTGAAAATCTAGGTTTTGAAAGCAAGCTAAGTTGAGGCAGAAAAAAGTCCTTATGAATAGAAAAAAGGAAGGCATGAAGAGATGTATGTTTTCCAAAACTTTCATGGCAATTAAAAACACAAATCATTTCTTGTTAGAGAACCTACTTCAAACTGCAGACCTACGTATCCATAATTCAAAATATGCACGAAAGCCTAATTCTCGAGAGTGTGTGTTTATCGATTTATGTCATTTTTCGGTTAGAAAAGAAGCTATGGGAAACCGAGGAAATCTCATTTTTCTTTTAGAAAAGAAGCTATGGGAAACCGAGGAAAGGAAAAAAAAACTCTGCTTTTTTCAGCGCTAAATTTTCCTTTCTACGTTATATGACGTAAATTGCGATCTACCTGGTGGTGACAACACGGAGAATTGAACCGACTCTGAACTAATTGTTCTTTGTTCAGCGTCGCGAGCAGAGCGCTTGCGTGGCTTAGAGTTTTTCCCCATAATGGGGAAAGGTCGGAAGAAATTAGCACCCAAGTTGAAATTTTACTCCTGAGAGGTCCCAGCACCACTTTATAGAAACCCCATATCTCGAATTTATGACTGAAAGTCGAAGGACGGCACCCTTTACAATCCAATCATCAGATACAGTTCCCGTCGTTGGGCAGTTGTTGCTTGCAGGCTTTGCTCCATATTGTCACCTCTGATAGTGTCCTCTGCGAAAATCTCCGCTGGAGCCGGTCAGTGGCGGAACCGGTTCAGTGAGTCTACCGTAAAGTAGCGCGACCGACGCGAAGTCGCATAAACGCTGCGCCTAACCTTGCGTAAAGTTAGAGTGGGGCTCCAATGTGGGGGTTCCAGAACTGCGAAGCAGTGTCAGTAGATCTAATCAATACTGAAGGCTATGGCTATTTTGTACCATTCACCTAAAACAACCAACAGGGTATCAATCCTGGTGTAAGGCTCCGGTGGGAGCGCGATTTGAATGACCATAGGCTTTCCCTGGTTGCAGCCCTACCATCCATAATCGCCACAGTTGTCCTCCCAAACAGAAGTCGAAGAGCTTCTTTGCGACATGGCAAAAAAGGGCTTCTCATGAAATGAGCAGCCGTAGACAAGAGTGCAGAAGCGAACGGAAGCCTTACAAGCGCAGAGCCCTCAGTGCGCCTGAGGTTTTCTAAAACTGAAGCGAGCATCGGCCTTTTTTTCGTTGTTGTGCACACTAGACTTAGGACCGAATCGAATAATTATTCGAATAATATTGGAATAATTCGAATATTCGAGTATTCGAATATTCGATTCATTCGGGAATTTCAATTTTGGGATTTATTCGAATATTCGATTTATTCGGGAATTTAAAATTTGGATTTATTCGAATATTCGATTTATTCGAGGATTGAAATTTTGGATTTATTCGAATATTCGATTTATTCGAGAATTGAATTTTTGGATTTGTTCGAATATTCGATTTATCCGAAAATTTAAATTTTGGATTTATTCGAATATTCGATTTATTCGGGAATTTCAATTTTGGATTTATTCGAATATTCGTTTTATTCGAAAATTTCAATTTTCGATTTATTCGAATATTCGATTTATTCGAGAATTTAAAATTTGGATTTATTCGAATATTCGATTTATCCGAAAATTTACATTTCGGATTTATTCGATAAAATTCGGAAAAAAAGTGCCTCACATTCGAATTAGACAAGACCTATTTCCTTTGAAACAGAAACCCTTCAAAGAATTTTTTCGCAAATTGAGCTATCCATTTTTGTGAGTAACATTTCCGCTGTTCGTTCTTGTGTGCAGGTCTCCCGTTGCGCGCTGTACACAAGCACCAACGCATATTGATTAGGGGCGGTGCCATCCGAAGTTGCCGCAACAGGCTGGACAGGTACTCAGAAAAATCAAAACAAGTTACTTGTAATATAACTGTAACTTACTTGAATGTCTCAAGTAACTTACATTTATATTACATATAACATACATTTATGTTACATGCAACTTAAATTTATATTACATGTAAGTTACACTTATGTTACATGTAACTTACATTTATATTTTCATTATGAAGGCCGGGGGTGTGTATACAAGTCTGTTGGTACCTGCTCGTTGGTGCCCCTGCTTCTACTGAACCCAGCAGACGTTTGAGTGTACACAGGGAACGTTCGAGCGATATAGCGTGCACAACTATATCGCGAAAGTATCCCGCACATTGCATAAAAGTGTCGCCGTCCGGCACACCAAGGCCTCTGGTCCATAACACCTCAGGATCCGTACCTAGGAGTCATGGAGTCTTTGGCCACAAGCCACAATTTCGCCACCCTGAACTGTCGATCGCTGTCGAGTGATATCCAAAAACTGCGCTATCCAGACTTCTGAGCTATTTCCATTCACCGCTTGCTGCTTTGCAGGAAACCCGCCTCAAGGATTGACCCGTCATCAGCGTCGGAGAGTACACCATCTACTGCGGTAACGCTGACGATAGGAGAGTGGGAGGCTGTGCAATAGCTGTAAGGAAGGATTTCAATGGTATGGTCAAGGAGTTCGGCTCAACGTCGTGTCGGAATGCATTCGTACGACTGCGGGATCACAGAGGATTCAATCTGTGGATAGTGAGTGCTCATGCGCCCACTGAAACCGCCGAAGACAATTCGAAGGATGCGTTTTATGAGGAACTCAATACGTTGCTGGCCAGGATACCTTGTCAACGTGCTGTTGTCGTGGGGATTGACGCAAATGCGAAGATGGGACTTGATCAGGAATCCGAAGTACTCGGTAAATGGTTCTACCCAGTGGAGCAATCATCGGACAATGGCTACCGCCTTGTCGACTTTTGTGAACGCAGTGGTCTGATTATTGCATCGACATTCAAGAGGAATCATCGCCGCCATCAGCTTACGTGGCAGGGACCAACCCGGCTATCTCCAGAAGAGCAGCGGAAGCGGAAGATGACAACTTTGAAACTACAGCTTGACTATGTCCTGACGAGGAATATTCCAGTATCGGACATTCGAAGATCTAGAGCTGTGTGGGATGTCGCATTCGATTCGGATCACCGTCCTGTTCTGTTGAACTTCACTGCGAGGATTCATAAGAGGAAGCGAGGGCTCAGCCTCTCCAGAGGATTGACATGACAAGTCTCAGAGATGAAGAGTGCAGAAGGAATTTCCGACAACGCGTTTCTATTCACATCGGAGTACGGACTAAGAAGAAACTTTGCGACGCGGATTCTTTTGTCAAGTGCATCCAGGACGCTTCGAAAGAGGCACTCCCGGTTGTACAGCCTAAGAAGAAGTTCGCCTACGTCTCAGAAGAAACAACATCTACCTACAACAGAGTATGTGCTCTCCGAACTGCAGAAAACTTCGTGGAGGAGAAGCGTCTGAGGAGGAAGTTGCGTCGGCAGCTTCAAAGTGACCGCGAACGAGAGTGGACGTGTAGAGCTAAGGAGTTCGAGAAGGCTTGGGAGGAAAAGAATCCGAAGAAAGCCTACACGTTGCTGCGACAGTATAGCGGGAAGATGAAGAGATGTTCTCCTGTCTTGAACACTACCAATGGAGTTGCAGTTGGTGATGCGACGCTGCCAATATGGAAGGATTACTTTAGTTCACTACTGAATCGTCCAGCGCTATCAGTACCTGAGCTCCCGCATGTTCAGAGAGCACATTACGATGTCAGTGAGGAACCGCCGACTGAGTCTGAAGTTTTGGATTGTGTCCGGAAAATGAAGAACGGAAAGGCTGGTGGAGATGACAACATCACTGCTGAAATGCTGAAAGCTCTTCCTCCGTCTGGGATTCGTGAAATGACCAACACCATCCGTGCCATATGGATGAGCGAAAGGATACCCGATTCGTGGAGACATGCGATCATCGTACCTCTTCACAAGAAGCTATCCGTCACGGATCCTAAGAACTACAGAGGAATCTCTCTACTTCGTGTCATGTACAAGGTTTTAGAACGTATCATTCTCGAGCGACTTATCAAACATCGTGAAGGAACGACCAGAGATGAGCAAGCCGGTTTTCGACCTGGAAGATCGACCATCGACCAAGTGTTCGTCGTGAGAAGCGTAATTGAATCGTGGCAGCGGTTTTCGAAGCCATTACAGCTTGCTTTTTGGACTTTGAAGCCGCGTTCGACTCTCCTCATCGTGATCGATTGCTCAATGCTCTGCGAGCAGATGGAGTCCCGGAAAAGTATGTTCGGTTAATCGAGGACATGAACAAAGGAACAACAGCAGCAGTTCGTACACCTGTCGGATTTACGTCAGCTTTCGAGGTGAAAACAGGAGTAAGACAAGGAGACGTTGCAGGAGCTTTTCTTTCCAACTTCGCCGTTGATGACATCATGCGTAGAGTTGCAGAACAGTTTCCTGCGAATGTGATCCTAACACCATCAGGACGCTCCCTTGTCGACCTGGAGTACGCCGACGACATTGTGTTATTCGCTGAAAACAACGCAAAACTGCAAAGGATTGTGAACCTCGTTTCGAAGTATGCCGCAGCCTATGGACTTCGTCTTCGTCCCGACAAATGCAAGCAGATGTGGGTCTCTCAGAGGCCTTCAACTGGAGTTTGTGTGGACGGACAACGTATCGAACTGGTGGACGATTTCTGTTATTTGGGCTGTTTGCTGAAGAACGATGGTAGTTATGCAGCGGATATTCGACAACGATGTGCGAAAGCTACGTCTGCATTCAATTCTCTAACCAAGTGTTTGTGGTCTACCACCATCGCGAAGGAAGTCAAGTTGCGCGTCTACCTATCCGCTATTCGCCCTATCATGATGTACGGATCGGAGACGTGGGCAGCACCGAAAACGCAGATGGAAAGGTTGGATTGCACGGAGAGGAAGCTTTTAGGCGTTTGCTTGGATATTTCTGGCCGCGTGTATGCCATAACGAAGACCTTTACAAGGAAATCGACGCAGTACATCAACGCTTGACACGAGGGAGGTGCCAGCATCTCCTAACGCCATCTCAGGCAGCAATGGAAAGTCGACTTCGACTGCTCGGGCATATACTAAGAAGAACGCCGGATCGTCTCGTACAACACGCTTTAAAAATGCTTCCAAATCCTGTCTGGAAACGGCCACCTGGGCGTAGGCGAAAGTTCTGGACGGATGTGGTTAAAGAGGATTTAAAGTCACTCGGCATCGAAAGACAGTTCAGGCGCGATGTTTCGTTTCGCAGGAAATGGAATAGTGACAGCTGGATGGAATGTGTTCAAATTGTGGCTGAAGACCGTGAAAAATGGACACGGCTGACTACTAGGACGGCACACCTCGGTGAAGATGCGGAATGACCGCGTCAGGCGAAAGCCAACCGATTAAGTCAAGTAAGTCATTATGAAGGCCATAACGTGACGCAGACGACACGCGACGCAGAGAGCGTGTTCCAGACCACAAACTACGCGAAAAAAATGCTGTGCAGGGCCTCCCATGCTGGTGTGGGGCCAAGTACCTCAAACTAGGGTAGTTGAACCAACATCAACGCCAGTCGTAAGCCTGACCCCGCGAGTGCGTCGTACATTTCCCTTGGAAACATCTTCTTGGTCGATTTAAGTTACTTGCGACTTATATTGTGCCGTTTGAGTTACATGGAACATATCGGAGGCGCACTGCACCCAGTATCCTCTCAGAAATCGAAAACAAGTAACTTGTAACATATCTAAGCTGATGTAAGTTACCTGCGACTTATCTCAAGCCATTTAAGTTGGGGCCTCCTAAACAGGCAGCAGCGACCGTTTATCCAATCGTTTTTAGCACTGAATACGCAGGAAGTTGGCAAGTTGAAACTTGTTGAAACTCGCAGAGCATTTCTACTGGCAAAACAATGAGATGGAACACTTATGGATAAACAGTCACTGCTGCCTATTTAGGTTTTCTCATTTAAGTTACATGCAACATATCGACAGGAAACCGCTGGCAGTTCGCCTCCAATATGTTACATGTAACTTAAATGGCACAATAAAAGTCGCAAGTAACTTACATCGGCTTAGATATGTTACAAGTAACTTGTTTTCGGGTTTTTATGTTACAAGTAACTTGTTTTCGGGCTTTTATGTGACAAGTAACTTGTTTTCATTTTTCTGGGTAGCCGTCGCCCATTGGCGCTGGGCCGCCTCCGCGAAATCAATAGTGTGTTCTCCTGCTCCCATTATTTTAGGCCGTCGCCGCCGTAATGGTGGATAGAGGGTATCCACGAAAGTGTGGCTGCCCCCTGTCCCCTATTGTGGGAGCTAGTTAAGCAAATCTCCTCCGATTTTCAACCCCTCCGTCACTGGTCTCCTTTCTTTGAATTTCGTGATTGATTCTGTATACACATATACGAAACGAAAATATAAGAATTAAACATGAGAAGCGAAGACAAGTTATGCAACTCAAACTCACATTCTGCAGAAATTTCTCTCGCCGCGCTTTTTCTCCTCTTCTTTTCGAATACTCTGCTATCTTGATGCTCATCACTCATTTCGAATAATTTGCTTTGGGGCAATATGTGTATCGTCGATCACTGGGCGAGAGATAGCAGCGACGCAGCGATCTAACGTGATATCACTTGATCGATGTTCATGACTATCATTACCTCCTCGCTTGCGTGCGTGCCACGTGTGTTCGTCGCGGCGATCTCTCAACCACCATCGGCATAGAATTCGCATTCAGCACCCCGAATTACCTCCGCATAGCAATTTTGAGTCAAATCCGAGACTAACCAAACTACCGCATACCCACCGTAATCTAACGCAAGCTGTCAAAAAATCGATATACTGCATCAGATACGCGTTGATCACTACAAATAACCCTCAAAGAAACAATTTGAGCAACATCGTAGCGCTCCGGGAAACGTCAAAAGTCGCATTTTGCCATCAAATTTCCCTCCCGATGAGAAGCTTTGAACGAATTTAGTCGACAATCGACAAAGAAACCTCAGCTTCGTGATCAGCACCCCAAACAACCCCCCCCCCACCACCACCACCACCTCTAGGGGAATTTAAGGTCAAATCTGGAATGTTTTTCTTTAACGCTTTCTGAAGCCCTACTTGATTTAGGTTAACGCTCAACCGAAAATTGGTACATGTGGGAAATGGTATCACTTCGTGGAAGCTCTGGAAAAAGTGCTTTTGCCCACGCTTTGTCCAGGGGTTGTTTTGTGCGCTGAACACGATTGAACGTTTTCAGCATCTCGAAAGATCAGTATGCGTTTTTGGATGGTACAATTGGTATGCGAAACGGAAGAATGCCTATTACCGATTTTTTCAGAGTGACTAGGCAGCTGTGAAGGGCATATTCGGGCCCTACGTTCAAAGTGGTTCTAGAAAAGTACAGTTTATGTGGGACTGCCAATTTGGCTATTAGTAGTTTCCTTGTTAGTGTTCTCCGTCTTGAAGGTAGTTCACGATAAAAACAGTCTCCTAGTTTCTTCGGAAGTCGAAGTTCCGGGGTGATAATGACCTTGATTTCGAAATGTCGAATATTCTTCGAATATTCGAATAGGATTCGAATATTCGAATAGTTGGTCGACTTTTCGAATATATTCATTCGTTCGGAAATTTCGAAAAGGTTTTATTCGAATGTATTCATTTATTCGGGATTTTTTAAAAGGCATTATTCGAATGTATTCATTTATTCGGGAATTTTTGAAGGTATTATTCGAATGTATTCATTTATTCGGGAATTTTGAAAACGCCTTATTCGAATATATTCATTTATTCGGGATTTTTGAAAACGCCTTATTCGAATATATTCATTTATTCGGGAATTTTGAAAAAGCCTTATTCGAATATATTCATTTATTCGGGATTTTTTAAAAGGCATTATTCGAATATATTCATTTATTCGGGATTTTTTAAAAGGCACTATTCGAATGTATTCATTTATTCGAAATTTTTGAAATGGCCGTATTCGAATTATTCATTCATTCAAAAACTCGGGTCGAATGCCCATGTATAGTGCACACTTCATTGGTTAGTGCAAATGGACAATTCGCTAAACAACTCTACTCCTAGGGATTTACGAAAGCATATTGCAACTATGTAATCGATTAATTTAACTTGAAATAAAAAAGGCCAGACATAGACGATATTTCGAAGATCCCAAAAAAAAACGCTCAACGCTGTACCTTGAAGGTACTACTTTCGTCATGCCATGAAAGGTCATCACAAAAGCACCTCAAACTCGAGGAGGGGCGCGGATGAAGAAGAATAACGTAGTGAAGTAGGTATAATGCAGATTCGAGTGAAACCTTATTAAACTGAGAAAGAACTCACATATACAAATGCATCACTCGAGGATGGATAAGAACGATCAACTGGAGATTATTGGATGCGGAAAAGTAGGATTCAGAGGAGCGCAGATGATTACCAGGGTTGTGGTTTTGTACTACATAGAAAAATACAATATAAAACAAATAAAAGGCAACAAAAGAAGTAAGACAAGAGCAGTTAAAAAACCTTCAATCCAGAGGACTTGATCGCGATGATGAAAGAGGACTTTTCTGAGATGTTAACTGACATCTCGGAAAGCATTTAAAGATTGTGGAAACACCTGGTGAGACAATGCAGGTTTCTTTGCTAGTTTGTTGAATGTCCATTTATATTTTCGCGCCGGTGTTAAAATAAAAGTTCAGGTCAATGCAACCAAATTCCATGCTGGAATGTTCAGCAAATGGTCGGTTCTTTTGGTTTTGCTAAAAGCAGGCCTTCTGTGATAAACCCTGTCGATCTGGTGCCTGGTCAAATTTATTCTTGTGTACATGGTAACTGGTCGATACATGATTTATCAAAAGTTTTTTTTTCAAAAATGCTGAGTTTGTGCATCCATGACTGATATGCTGGCAGTTTAATCGCCTTGCGGGCACTCGTGTAATACCGTATAAGCTGATAGGCTGAACAAGTCGACGAAAGTTTGCTCCTTGTTGAGCGCAACCAAAGGATTGGATTCTCCTGTCGAAGAAGCTGGTGGAGATTCGGGCGAAGAATATCAAATCTATATTAGATGAGCTGTTTTTTAGGAAAGAACAGGAACATCACAAACTGGTTCACAGGAGAAGAATATCCACTCCAAATATAAGGTTAATGAAAGTTCATCACAAAGCACCTCAAACTGGGGGAGATGCTGATGCACAACAGCGAAGTGAAGCAGATGTGATGCAGATTCAAGTATAACTTGATTAAAATTTTAAAAAATCACACTTACAAATGCTTGACGCGAGGATGGATTGAGGCGATCAACAGGAATTAATCGCCGTACGGAAAAGAAGGATCCTGAGAAGCCCAGGTGATCACCAGGGTCGCGGCCCTCTGCTATATTGGAACGGCCGCACTACTGGTTTTCTTTCTAGTTCTTTGAATGTTTGGCTTTTCTTTCTCCACTTACTGACTGGGGTAAACTGATAGCGTACTTTTTGTAACAACAAAAAAGTTAGGCAATAACAGCCAAAAATAGTTACATTTCTGCGATGTAACACGTTACTGCAGCGAGTTGCAAACCTCCAGTGACGAGAACCCGACTGCAAAGATGACAGCAGACCTTGTTGATCTATCAAGTGACATTTTGGAGAGCCTTGAAAGTTTTCGTACGCAGCTGGTAAGCTCAATCGTTTAAAGTTGTTCGAAGATTTGAAAGACATTGCAGGTTTCTTTGCTAGTTTGTTGGAAAACCATTGGTATTTTCGCGCAATTGTCAAAGTAAACGTGCCGGTTAATGCGACCAAGTTCCATGCTGGAAGGATCAGAAACAGGTCGGTTCTGTTAGTTTAGCTGACAAAGAAATATACAAAGAGTATGTCGTATCTGCGGAAACGATTGTGTTGTCAGTATCTCTTGTGCATCTATAGTAAAGCTTGACAGTACCCCGCCCCGAGCAGCTGGTTCCAAAAAGTTATGAGCGTTTTGAAAATTTGGCGAAATGCTGAGGGTACCCATCAAAAACTTTTTGAGGTGTTTTAAATAGATATTCCGGATTTTGCCTAAAACTCGTATGTGGGGGTAATCTAGGGTGCTGAAAACGAATCTGGGGTCTGTTTATCGAAGTTGTGAGGTTCACTGTAGGTTAAGGTAGGTAATATGCCATTTAGAGAGCAGAAGCAATCTTGAAAGTACGAAAATTGGCAAATGCAAATCAGATTCGTATTCAGCACCCCGAATAACCGCCGGATACGAATTCATCAAACTACCTCGAGATAATGATTTTGAGAAACATCTATCGAAAAAATCTGGAAATCTCGAAAGTGGCGTTTTGCCCTCAAAATTTCCCCCGCTGGGATGCTCCGAACGAATTAGGCCAGAAACTTTGGAAAATCAAGAAAAATCTTAGATTCGTGATCAGCGCCCCAGAAAAACCCCCTGGGATAATTTTGATTCAGATCTGTAACCACCCAACCAAAAATCCGTACAAGTTCAAAATGCTGTCAGTCTGCGCAAAGTATGGAAATTGAGCTTCCCCCAAAACTTCGCTCACGATGGTGGTTTTAGGCGCTGGACACAATTATGAGATCGGTTTCCAAATTTTTCAAAGAGGCCTATGGCGTCGTTCACACTTCCGTCGCCGAACGGCGCGGCGAAATGCAATTCTATAGTATCGATCGTGCCGCGATTAATTTCACAGGGATGCACTGTGCCTCGCCGCTCGACGGCGGAAGTATAAACGACCCCTCTGACTTCTCGGAACCTGCGGCTCGGGACGGGGTACTACGCAGTTTTACAATATATGCCCAAGAGATACTAGCAATACTATTTGTTTCGGCAAATCCGACATGCGCTTTGTATACTTCCCTTGTGAGAATAGAGCTACTGTAATCAAATCTGTTTATTTGGTGCCTGAGCAAATTTATTCTGGTGTATCTGGTAACTGGTCGATGGATGAATTATCGAGTCTTTTTTTCTAAAATGTTGTCATTATATGCTGTGTTTGTGTATCCATGACTGATATGACTCCTTTTCTCGGCCACCGTGAGCGGTTGCTAATCGGTCTGCTTCACATTTTTCACATCTGCATATTATTCTGTACTAGTGCCTTCGTTTGTGATCGGTTTTGTCCTTTTTGCCTGCATCTAGGTCCAAATATTTCATTTTGAACATTTTCTTTCATCTATCTTTTTCTTCGCAGGTTTTCTGATTTGTTGTGCGTTGCCTGGCCGCAGTGAATTTTTCGATTACTGGTAGATCAAGGAGTTCGTCGACATGTCTCGCAAATCACAGTGCCTGACAAACAGAAAGGCTTCTGATGGTCCTTCAAACAATAAAAGCGCTGAACCTTCGAAGCGTTCAGTAGGGGCGGAAGACCTAAATAAGCTCTCAGCTGCTGATATTCTGAAAAAGGCCCTAGAGCTCAATAAAGACCTCCTGCTTGAGCAGCTGCTCCTAGCTCTCTCAGTCAAACTCCCTCCAGTTCCGGAAGTCATTTCGGATTTCGGACGGTGTTGAGAGCGAGAAGCGCGCTCGTAGTGCAGTAATTATTGGGCTTGAGGAGGCCAAGAATGTCGCGAAGCCGCCCGCTCGGCAAAAGGACACCGAAGATAAGGTCGAACCCATTCTGGATGCGCTCAAGGTGGAGTGCAGACCAGAATGCGTGTACAGAATGGGTAAGTTTGATGCGCAGATTGCGCGTCTGGTTGAGGTGGTCCTTCCTACCAGATCCCATTTTCGAATTGCCCTTTCTAATGCCCGGTTACTTCACGACGCTGGTTTTCCCAAAGTTTATGTACGCCGAAGCATGAATAAGGAAGAACGCGAGCGCGAATATGAGCTGCGGGCTCAGGCTCGTGAACGTAATGAGGGAAAGGAGGTTCGTGAATGGGTTGTGTATGGAGGACAACTTATGCGCGCGTCTGAAATCAAGTGCAAATCGAGAAACTTGTAGATACGCAAGGAGATTCCGTTTCCAGTTTTTTTTCACCAGATACCCATAGCTTATTAAATCAATCACCCATGGTTGCGGTACCATTGACAACCAGGCATGCCGCGCCCACTTTATCTCGCGCTTGCTGCGCTCCCACTCCACCTCTTGCGCTGGAGACACAAAGAAAAAGAGGCTACTATTGTGCCATCGACTGGCATCTCTCGGATGATTGAGGTTTCGATGCATATTTTGGCAAACATCAGCTACGACCGCTCCGTATATGTGGATTCTGGAGCTGTAATTACAATTACACCTGTAAATGTATTCCCTGTAGAACAATGCCTTAGAATTCCCACATTATTTTTATTTCTGACTGATCGGGAACAAATCTGACGCTCGTTCACTCATAGCGCCATGCGAATTCTTCAACAAAGTTAGTGAACAACTGAATTCTTTGCTACCGCTGCTGATTACACATGTGATAAAAAGGAAAAAGCCAAGAAAATCTATCAAAAAGGGGATCTACCAAGCAAATGTGGTCTGGTGCTGAACGAAACGTTCCAAGAGAAAAAAAGTGTAGTAGAAAAACGGAGTGGACGAGCATACAAAACAAGTAGAAATATTTATCAAGAACCGATTCCCGTGGCTGAAACTTTCAACTCGTGAAAACAGCCCGTTTTGCTATGCTTCACAGAAGTACTCTCTGGTTTTGAAAATGACTTCTTTTTCTTCGGTTCCATTAGAAAATTCGTGCACTCAATACTTATTATTGAAAAGAAAATATGATGTTAGCCAATTCACTCAAACGATTTCATTTTCCTGTTCAGAAAGGTAAACTAGTGAAAGGGCAGTAGCAAATTCAATTACTAACACATGGACCTTTTCAACCAAGTAAAAGTCCTTCTTCGAAAACCCTAGAGCTCTTTGAGGTGAAATACCACAGCGGTTTTTTCCATGGAATTAAAAATTTTAACCACAGAAATCGGTTCTCCAGAAATAATGTTAATTCTCTGTAGACTCGCCCAGTCCACTTTCCTAATGTTTCTTTTGGTTGGAGCGTTTCTGCTAGTGCCAAAGCGCTTGTGCTTGGAAAAACTCATTTTGCTAGAATTGTACTTCTTGGTAATACGTAGTAATACCCACGAGAAATCTCCACGGTTAGCCGATCGGTATCGTTTGATTTATAAACAGTAAGTGACCAGCTTATTAACCAGTTCCCCTATCCCACCCCATCAAAAAAGCATGGCTGGCAATGTGTTTTCGCGTTTTGATTTAGAAATCTAACCTCCATTTCGCCGTTATTTGCAGTTTCCTGTAACACTATAATAGTAGTGTGATTTTGAGAACGATTTCTGCATTTTCATAGTTAAATTCTTTGAAAAACAACCGCTCCGCATCGACGACTGCGAGTAGCGAGGAAAGAAAGGGTATATCAAAGATTCATTCGATAATTAGTAAGTAACCAACTTGTTAACCGGTTCCCCTATCCCACCCCATCAAAAAAGCACAGCCTACAATGTCTTTCAGCGGACTGATTTAAGAGTCGAATGTTCCAGAGATCCAGCCCTGTGTGCAAACTTTGTTGGCGGGAGAACTCAAGATTTAATCAAGAAATAGAAAGTTTCTTCCAAATCACATATCTTACAGTCATTGCTTAAATAGAGACTCCATCGAAATCCTTCGATTTCTGAGAGCTGTATCTTTCACTTCTTTCTGGAATTCTGAGTGCTTCTCCCCTTCAAAACTTGGATAGCTCCCATCCCTGTACTGCACAGTAAAAAAGCTGTGAATGAGCCTCTCCGCGGAGACGCAGAGATAGCCAGTTTGCACTTTGGCCGGCCGAGAGAGTGCCAGGCCAGCTGGCAGCGCCTTTCTTTTCGTCCTCCGCGCTCATCATACTGACTCGAACACCCCGCATGCCGAGTTGTCAATGCTCCGGAGACCATCACCCATCGTTTCTCATCGTGCACCCACGGATTCTCTTTCCATGCATTATTCTGAAAAAACCGTTGTTACTACACCAGCCAGCCCACTTCCTATACTAAGATGCTTTTTGTTTAATTGCAGAGGTGTCGTCAACAAGTTACATCTTCTTCATTTTTTTCCACTCATCGCAAAATCCTGATTTGTTATTTTTGACAGAGACTTGGCTTGATGACAAAATTCTCGATTCTGAGTTAATAGGAGGGTTTTCTTATAAGATTGCTAGATGCGATCGGAATCGTTTAAGAGGGGAGGGGTATGCTGCATCGTTCGCGATTCAATAGCTTTCAAAACGGTCTCTCTTGATTGCAATATGATGTCTGACATGACTTGCCTGGGCCTATCTCCTCTCTCTGAATTCCATTGCATTAGACTTGTTCTTTTGTATCGTCCACCAGGGCTACCAATTGCCGAAAATGACAACCTAATTGGGACCATAGCCTATCTCTGCTCCGCACCCTGCCCAACCGTTCTATTGGGAGACTTCAATCTTGGTATTGACTGGATCAGTAATGAAACACGTACAGCAATTGATGAGAGATTCCTCAATATTTTCTCTTTCTGTAATCTAACACAAAAGGTTCTGAAGCCCACAAGAAATCTCTCCTTCCTGGATTTAGTTTTTTCCTCAGATCCAATCATGAACAATGTCAGTATAATTCCTCCTTTTGGCAATTCCGATCTCAGTACCGTCTACTTCGAAATCAATTCCCGTAGGGAAGAACAAGTATTCCTTCCCACACCAATGTACCATCTGGTTGACTATGATAAACTTAATGAAGCTCTGCATAATATTAACTGGTTTGTGGTTTTTGCAGATTTTTCTTGCACGGGTGAACTTCATTACCGATTTTGCTCCGTTCTTTACGATCTTTTCAAGAAGCTCGTTCTTTTTCGTTACGAAAAGCCTGGCAAGGACCACTATCCAGCTCATATTGCAAACTTGATGGAACAAAAAGTGAGACTCTTCACTTCTTCAAGAAATCCACTCAATAATGAACTATACAAAAAGATTTTCTCGGATATCAGTGCCCATTTAAATTGGCTAATCGGGAGCGCCGTCTTCTGAGACTTTATAAAAATGCTCTTTTCAACTATTTTCGATTTAAGTTTAAGGCTTCGTTGACGACGCCTGCTATTGAAAATGATAGTCATACTGTGCTTATCTGGGTCAAATTCCGGTCCGCAATTGCTTCTAGACACGCTTTGCGGCCGCGCGCTTTCGAGTCAGAAGAAATTCCAGCGACGCAGCTGCCGATCTGTTGACTTTAAGTGGGTTTTAGAAACTGGAAACTAAACAAAATTGAAGAAAACTGTATAAAAAACCTTATCGAGTCGGCTGCGGCGCTGGAAACTCTTCCGACTCGAAAGCGCGCGGCCGCAAAGCGTGTCGAGACGCAATTGCGGACCGGAATTTGACCCAGATAAGCACAGTACTCTGTCCACGGACCGCGAAAAAGCCACAGCCCTGGGCACATATTTCGCAAGTGTATTCGCAACTGAGGAATCGAATCAGCAGCAAAGTAGCTGGTTGGATACAGACGCTATCAGTCGGATTTTAAATACATGCCCGGAGTTCGTTGTCCAGCCCTTTCATGTACTATCAGTCATGAAGAAGTTGAAAACCTCTACTTCTAGCACCTACGATGGAATTCCGCAAATAATTTTCCGAAAATGTGCACACACTTTGCAATACCCGCTATCCTTGATTTTTAATATGTCATTAAAATTTTCCGAAGTGCCTGAAATTTGGAAATATGCTTTAGTTACGCCAATCCCAAAAATACGTGATGCCAAGCGACTTTCAGACTTGAGACCCATAAGTATCTGTCCAACCGCTGGTAAAATCATGGAAAAAATCATTTATGATAATTTGTTGAGTTGGCTCACAAAACAGAAAGTGATACCTTCTGAACAACATAGTTTTATTCCTGTTGCATCAACCACTACGCTTGTTGGTGATTCCTTACATGACTGGTTGGTGGCCTTTAAAGGCACAGTACACCCTCAAATATGAATTTTGAGATTTTCATGTAATTGTGTAGAAGACCCCTCCTGTACAACACGTGCCAAGTGTTAGATCTCAATATCTTCAAATAAGCTAGATATAAGCGACCACCAGGCCCGACCCCCTTCGCTCACCACCACAGGCCCAACCCCCTATCAGATTTTCGAACTCGATAGCGGCTCGATGGATGGATGAATTCCAACAAGTCGTCGTTTTTCAGTCCATTACCGAACTGTCTCCTTATCCTGGCTTTCTCTCACTCAACGAATGCGATTGAACAGAAATACAGGCCTGAGACAACTCGTCCACCAATTTTCACCCTTGAAATTTAGGCATTTTTGAAGAGCCATAACTCTGTTCAAAGGGGGTCTAGGACGATTTCAGATATACCACTGTGATCAGCGCGTGACTATCTCCATGATAAGCATGAAATCTGAAAATTTATTTTTTGGGTGTCCTGTGCCTTTAATGATGGCAGATCAGTCGATATTGTGTTTTTCAACCTGCCCAAAGCTTTTGATAAAGTAAGTCATAGCAAGCTCCTTCTGAAGTTGGAGTTATTTGGAGTGAGAGGGCAACTGCTGAAATGGCCAGCGGCATACCTCAGGGGTCGACATATGACGGGTGAAGTGGGAAACAGCTTCTCTACCCGTTCTACGTGCCCTAGCGGAGTACCTCAAGGAGGGGCTCTCTCACCGCTTTTGTTTCTAGCACACACAGCAGATCTGCCAGATTTCCTTAGAGTAGACCCCAATATCAACGTGAAAACGTTTGCGGATGATATTCGAATCCACTATTCCTACGACCCTGACCATCAACGAAATGCGTGCAACAAAATGTGCGCCTCTATTTTGAGAATGTTTTAGTGGTCGCATAAGTGGGAGTTGCCTGTGAACATCTCTAAAACGAGGAGTTTCCATATTGGATCTTGTACACCTACATCATACACAATCAATGGAACCACATTGAGAATGAAGGATAAAGTCAGAGACCTGGGAATATTAATTGAGAAATCACTTAAAGGCAGCATACACGCTGGTAAACTTTGTTAAGATAGCAATGCAAACCGAACCGTACGGCTTGCATCATAACGCTCACGCATTTCGATGCTTCAAAAACGAGTTTTAACTACTTTAAACCAGTGGTAACCGAGTCCTACCCCTGTAATTGCCCGCCCCAACTGTATTTCGCCTCCTCTGACCGGGAACACATTGAATAACCGATCTTGAGGGAGCAAACGATCAACGAGAGAAATAGCACAGCAAAGTGGGAGACAACGCGACAGATCGCCTGCTTTGATTGAGAGATCATATTTTCACGCAGTGGCCAATTCCTCCACTCTCATGATTCAGTTGCAATAGCACTGGACTTTTTTGAGCCTATAAAACATATTTCCGGTCACTTTCCTCCATTTTCCTCAGCGTAGATGTTTTTTAGTGCTCCGGACCTCTCATAATCTATGAAAAACACGGGAGCAAATTTTAACGTGAACGCTGCCTTTCAGTTCACACATCACTTGGAGAACACGGCCAAAAAAGCCCTCAGTTCTCTGTTTGTGCTTCTTAGGAATGTTCGAAGCAGTGATCTCACCCTACTTGTAAGACTTTTCAAAACCTATGTTTTACCTCATTTAGAATACAGATCCTCTATATGGAGCCCGTTTACCAAAAAGGATAGTATGACCTTGGAGAAAGTTCAAAAAATATTCACAAGGATTAAGTTTTATAGAGCTTTTCCAAATCCCGGGTATCCACAGGCCCTCCCTTCTTACAAGGACCGCCTCGGGGTTCTCAAAATGAGGAGCCCGCGGTACAGGAGGGTTGTGAGCGATTTAGTTCTAGCCTTCCGCATCATTCGAGGGGTGGTGAAACTGAGACCAAGCAAGTATTGGTTCTTCAAACCAAGCAGAGGAAGATCGGGTGGGTTTGCACTTCGAAGTCATGAACTTAAGCGAAACTCCTTCGAAGTTGTGTTCCATTCCTTTTTCTTTCGGACTGCACGGTGACTTAACAAATTACCGATGGATTTTGTAACAGCTGCAACTTCCAAGGAATTCCGAAGAAAGCTAACACGTATTAACGTGTTGGATATCCTGAGCCTAAAAGATTATCTTTAAGTGCAACCCTTGCTATTTTTGAGATGTCCAGGCTCAGAATCTTCTTCCAGCAACTTCATGCCCCCCTTTTCATTCCAGACCGTGCTTGATTGGCGTTATGATTATTGTTTCAGTGAGCTTCCCTCCTCGTCGGTGTTGTTATATCTCTGCTCGGTTCCTTCATTTATCTGGCAATTGCTAAATGGTTATCCAGTGTCACTCCAATTTGTGCACAAGTGCTGGCTGGGACGGTTCCTGGCGTTTCAGACGTTGTTTTGTTGGCTGTCTATTTATGTTCACAGCAACGCATTTAGCTATGCCGATCACTGACCGAGCTTCTATCCCATGTCTCATAAGGCGTCGCTACCTGGATTGGATCCATATATTTCTTCTTTTTTCATCCTTCAAGTTTCTGCCTATATCAAGTAAGGTGCTAGAGGCCTGCAACTAAGAACAGATCTGCCTTAACCTGTCATGTGCGCTTATAAACCGCTGAATTTGGAATTATTTTGAGATACATCGCCCAGATACCTAACAGTGGTCGGAGAACCATATGCATCCTAGGAATCCGCGTGGGTAGGGTCGCTTTCAACTTAGTTTGGCTCCGTCCATAGCAGACGTCCTAGCGTCAAGTGACCGTAATGTGACGCTGGGGAATTGCATATTCAGCATTTGTTATTGATCTGACTCCCCAGCGACTCCAAAGCGAATACTGCAGCCGGCCAGTCGCTGATGGTGAAGGCTTAGTGACCGTAGCGGCTGTCACTAATATTACCGATATCCTCGTTAACCACATGCCATCCTCGGACACCTTGCTTGCGCCAGCCGTCGAGCGTCATGTGCCAGCGTTTCAGCGCTGGCGCATGATTGCTCCGACGCCTTGACGCTTTGACGCTGGTCGTCTGCTATGGACGGAGCCCTACTCAAATAGTATATAAATTGCTATGAATTTATTTCCCGTAATGGTAATATTGATCGGCTCCAGGCTTCTAGCACCACTTCGGCTTTTTGTTTCTGACTACCCCACAACCTGTAATGGCTCCTAACTTTAGGTACTGTCGCCTCTTTGATTATTCTCTAATCAGAATAATGGTCTTGTGATCGGCTGTTGATGCGTTGCGCTAAGTTTTTGTTTGTTTTTGTAATAATTTCTATGTTTTTAACTTACTGTTTTGTAGTTTTTGAGCACGCCGGCAACGGCGTAAAATAAATAAATAAATAATATGCTGGTTGGATTGTCGCTCTGCAGGCATTCATGTTGTACCGCATATGCTAATAGACTGGAGAAGTCGACAAAAGTTTGCTTCTATTTGTACAGCGCAACCGAAAGGATGGATAACATCGGTTTTATTGAAGACATCCGTGGAGATTTGGGCGAAGAGTGTCAAAGCTACATCAAATGTGACACTGGCCGCCTGCCGAAAGACCGCAACATCACAACTCCAACCAGAAGAACCTCAAACTTGGGGGGTGGGGAAGAAGAATAATTTAGTGAAGTAAGTGCACTTCAGAATCGAATAAAGCTTTAATAAACAAACAATAACATTCCACACTCATTATGCATCTCTCGAGGATGGATTGGAGCGATCAACTCTAGAAAATCGCCATAGGGTAAAGAAGGATCCAGAGACGCACAGGTGATCACCAGGGTTGTGGCCCTCTGCTATATTGGAGTTGCCGCACAACTGGTTTTCTTTCAATTTATTCAATTATTATTCTTTTTTTTCTTTCTTCACGTATTGACTGAGGCAAACTGATAGCGTCAGATCAAAAAACAACAAATACAGTAAGCTCACTTCCGTTGCAGCTCCGACCGAGGACTTCAGATGTACTCCAGTAGGAGGTTAGCCAAAGCTTCACTCCTTATTCCCGCATTAAAACTCATCAAAGTTGAGAATTCGATCAGTGCTTGCCCTGATGCTGGTGGGTTAGGGGGAAATAACCCTTTGCATTTTCTTTGCTGGATCGTCTCATGACTAAAAGTGAAGGCCTTGTTGGAACATCAAGAGGTTGGCGTCATATTTACGTTTGTATACCGTATGGTAAACTACGATAACGCGAAGAAACGTCCGGTGAAGGCTGCTTTCGGCACAAATAAATATGCTGTTCAACTTCTATGCTGCAGTCATAAAATAAGAAGCTCTAGTGCTTGGGATAATGTCGATGTTCGTCCGTCGAACACCTCTGAGTTGCGAGCAAAGCCCGCAATTAGGACGAGTATTTCAAAAGGAATGGTGATGAGCAGAGAAGAGATTCTAGAAGAGGAAGGGTCAAGCTCTACTGCGGGGAACTTGGCTGTCTCGTCGCAGCCCCCCCTCGCTAGGCCCCATCGCTGTGATTGGGACTGAGTCTACCTCAGAGGCGAAGGCTAGCCTGAATTGTATATGTTTCGATCCCTGATCCATTAGAAGCAAGTTAGCCTTTTAAATGCACTTCTCAACTATTTGCTTCCTAATATATTCATTATGGCTCGAAGCTGGCTCACTGAGGACGGATTGGACTCCTGGCATTAGATTAGATGGCTGCTATGTGATGTATAGATGTGGCTGAATATGGAGTAGTGGTGCCGCGATTGTTGTAAAGGGTTCTAATACGGCTACTGAGTTCATGCCAGATCCTCTCAACTTCTGCTGTGAACTTTTGATTGTTGACGCGGTGTTTCACTTGGGTTCCTGTTTCCGCTTAACTGCAGTTTACCGACGGCCAGCAACGAGTAGTGAGAAGCCTCTCGAATTTTTAGAGATTAGCTGACTGATGTACGGTATCGTGGAACGATCTCGGGTCAGACGCGGTTAGTCAACTACGGCTCGGCCTCCTCCTCCGAAGCATTCGCCCACGCCGACCCGACGGAGCGCACGGCTTGCTATGGTTACAGTCCTCTTTCCTCACGTATTGTTGATCGCCGTCCCATCATCTGTGACAGTCGTAATATGCTTCTATATGTATAAACGCCGTATAGTTTTTTAAAGCTCTGAAAGACCTTTATATCCATTGCAATCTTATTCATGAAAACGTCTTAGGCTTGCTGCTCAACTGTAATATTCCCCAGTCAATGATGTGTTGTTATAATTTTATTATTATGTTGTTGTTTTTATGCATGTGTTCCGTGCTATCATGATATTTGTTTGTATAATGGTGTTATGGTTTAATTACCCAAGTTTGAGGTCGCTCAACGTCACGACATAAATAATCGTACAACACACCGTCATCTTGAACCACCGCGGAATGATTATACACGATTCATCAATCTCCATGTTCGATTGTCTTCAAACCTGAGCATTTTTAATTTTTTATGATAGTTTTCTTCTGTGCCTCACAGATTTTAAGGGTGAAAGGTTTATTGGCCTCACGTTTCGACAACCCGTCGTTTTCAAAGGCCTAGAAAGTAGTTCCGAAGGAAATGTGAACTCCATCCATTTTTGAGGATTATCGGCTATCTGGACACTTCACCGAACAACATTGAGAAATTTCTGTGCAATGTCGTGAGGCAAAACCACCGTGTACATACCATAACATGCTGAGCCCCACGAACGGCACTTTCTGTCTGGGTGAGTGTAGAGCATCGACACATACAAGAATGTCGTATGCTCAAGCGCATCACTCTCAGGAAGAGGCGATCACTGGTGTCCAGTGAGGTGTTCCATCACTGTCCTCGTGTGTCCAGTCAAAGGAAAAGACCACACTCATCTGGGCCAAACTGACCTTTTCTTCCACCGCAGCCGAGTGCTGCCTCATCTCAGCCGCACTCGGCAATAATGCAGCACTCGGCTGAGGTGGAAGAAAATGTCAATTTTGGCCCAGAGGGGTGTGGTTTGCTCCCTATACCGTACACACGAGGACAGTGATGGAACACCTCACCGGACACCAGTGATCGCCTCTGTCTGAGAGTGATGCGCTTGAGCATACGACATTCGTGTATGTGTCGATGCTCTACACTCACCTGGACAGAAAGTGCCGTTCATGGGGCTCAGCATGTTATGGTGTGTACACGGTGGTTTTTCGAACAAGCCTCACGGCATTGCACGGAAATTTCCTAATGTTGTTTGGTGAAGTGTCTAAATAGCTGATAATCCTCAAGAATGGATGGAGTTCACATTTCCTTCAAAACTATGTACTTTTTAGACCTTTGAAAACTACGAGTTGTCGAAACGTCAGTCCAATAAATCTTGTACCCTTAAAAACCTGTGAGGCACAGAAGGAAAAAAACTATATACGGTCCAATGTCCTTCTATTGTCGTTGATGATTCCAATTAAGTGCTTTCTTTTTACGATTTTAGATGCGTTCCATTTGAGTATTTTTTGCCAGTTCTGGCCCATCTTGCCCAAATTACGAGCCTAATCATGAGAATAGTGTGCTGGATTTAATTTTGACTTCGGCAGAGCCAATTGCAGATCCAATTGGGACCAGATAAATCTTTCGTTGATAGGAACAAACTGGAATATACTTTTTTGGGCGTGCCAAACATTAACTAAATTTATGGAGTTTCTATTTCCTATGTGCACTTTGTAAAAGAGAAGTGTGTTCTACATTCGTACATGGTCCTGCTACCAAAAATTTTCGACCGCACCTACAACGCTTGGCAGCTAAAAAGCACTTCCCATGGCGCGATCGTGTTCAACAGGGTGGGCACCAGGGGTGTGCGTAATTACGGTTTACGATTTACGATTTTACGATTTACGGTGTTTTTGGGTCTCGCAATTACGGTTTACGATTTACGACATTTTGGGCCGTAAATCGTAATCTTTCGTAAATAAAAATACATGAAATAGAAATAAATCACAAGACATCTCCAACTGACCTGCTCTAATCCCACTTTGCGTATACCAATGTTTTAGTCAGGATATGGGGCCAATCCAGGCGTGTGGAGGAGCGTTGGTTTTTTTTACCCGAAAAGTTTGGAGAAAAAAATTGTTTCATCTAGTTAATTTTTCTTCGTTCGCAGGAAACGGATACTCAGAAAAGGCGCGAGCCCTAATTTAAATGCTCATCTTCGCCCTTTTTCTGAAACTGTTATCTCACACAAATGCGATCGTTTGGTGAAGCGCGTTGGCTATATTCCTTAACTATGGGGACCAAGCTGCACAAAGCGGCGAAAATTAGAAAGCGGGTTTTTTTGCTTATGTTGTCTTTGATAATCTACGGTATCGTCATCATAAAGCTACGATTCTGTAAGTGATTTAGTTGATATAGGAAAAATAACTTGTATTGGGTGACCGATACTGTGCTCTAGATAATATAGAGTTGGGCAGTATCGAACTGATGCTTTGCGATCTCTATTGAAATTTGGCGCAAGCTCGTTGCCATATTTTTGACGTACGTGCACCGAGTTTGAGCCAACCTTCCGTAGGGAACTCGAAGTACATAATGTACTATGGTTAGGCTCGTGGCTTATTTCTCAGGAAAAAAACACTTAAATTCAAATCGCGGCTGTCGCGGCGGTTTAAATCCCAGCCGCGGCTGGCTAGTGATTACCAGCCAGCCGCTGGTGAGATTTGAACCGCCGCGACAGCCGCGGTTTAAATTTAAATATTTTTTCCTGGGGAAACAAGCCACGGAGATAACTATACATATCAGTGTGATCCTTACCGATTGTATAATCGGCGTTGCCGTTCCGCTGGCAAATGGGAGGAGTTTTCAAATTCGGGTGTTGAGAATCGCTCAGATATGGTCATTTTGGCCCCTTTTCAACGCTTACAACGGCGTTAGCGTTTTGGGAGAGGCAATGCGAGTATAATTGTGTTCGTGTTGCCCAGCAGATTCGCGGACAGCTGAATCGGACTTCCGGATTTCTCAAGATCTGGGGAGGAGTGGTGGAATGAGTGATGGGGGAAAGGAGAGAAATACGGGTTAGACGGTTCCATCGAGCCAATGGTATTTTTTTGCGACACGCTGTCGCGTCGCTCTGCACAGTGACAGCGACCGCTTCCCGCTCTCTAAACCTTTCGCATTCACAGTGCGCTGCACAGCGCCAGGCTTCGGCACATTTGCAGTATGTTAGTCCTCCGCGACACATCGCTGAGGCTCACGCGCGATACCTGTTCCTACGACAGCCGATGCCGCTTCTCCGATGCGAGTCCAACCGCGATGTAAGCTAGTTTTCATTCCAGTCGCGCATGACAGCGACAAAGTATGCCATCCCTCCTAAACCTGGTTAGCTGTCAAATTCTGAACGCAACCTAATATGTGTGTATGAACTAAGTACGTGAAACGGTGGACAGTAGGTACTTTCCCTTGTTTCACCATAGTAATAATAATTTTAGTAGATATTGTTATTAGCTGCTGTTTACGATTTACGATGGTTTAGTCGTAATTACGGTTTACGATTAAGGAAATTTGAAATTCCTTTTACGGACACCCCTGGTGGGCACGTTGTACTGTTCAGACTCCATGCATTGTCTCGAAGACGGTCCCACGATCTAGCCACTGATGCCCATGGAATAGAACCAAGCCTTCTGGAGGCGCAGTTATGTCCCTCGAAAGCTTGTATGGAATTTACGTCTGTAATTTACGCGAGCGGACATGATTGAGGAGAGAGAGAGGCTGAGAATAAAGGGAAGAATGGGATATCGATTGGAAACCATCGCTCATCTCACCACTGTTCAGCTCGAAAAGTTGTCTTGGGAGCTTATCAAAGTGGCTTCTGGCTGTGAGCGCGCCAGGGTGGTTTCCCTTTAAATCACACTTACTCAGAGGAATTTCGACCTCGCATTTGGCGGGTTTTATATGAAGTGGGTCTACTTCACAATTATGTCGAGATCTCAGATTTCGCCCCTGAGGTTGGACTGTGCCTTTAAATGAGCACGCTAGGGATTTTGAGAAGGAAAGCAAGCGATTTGCTAAAAAAACCGCGGAAAAACCTCTTGAGGGGTCTGCAGAGTAGAAGCTGCGGCGTTGCTCGCAGCGACGAACAACACTGGGTGATGTAATATCGATTACATTCGGCGACGATGGCGACCGACGCGGACTGAAGGGCGACGAGGGGCACCGCAGTGTTTTGACGCCGCGACGGCCCTACATCACTGCCAGCGAGCGGCAACCGACGCCGCGACGATAATGTTTCGAAACATTTCTGTCGCCGCGTCAAGGCTGACGCTCGGCGACCACTCGCCGGTCTCTGCAACTCTGCAGACCCCCTTAGGCTCCGTCCATAGCGGACGACCAGCGGAAAAGCATCAAGGCGTCCGGCTGCAGTGGTCGTTTGGGGAGTCAGATCAATAGCAAATGCTGGAGATGCAAACCCCAGCGCCATATTACGGTCACTTGACGCTAGGACGTCTGCTATGGACGGAGCCTTAAAGGCAGTGTTCACGATAATCTTCGATTTTGAGATTGATCGCTAAATCGATTGTTTGGCCCCCGAGTAGAAATGGAATGACGAAGAAACCGAGAAAAACGCATCAGAAGGGCACGAAATCCTTTACTCTCAGCCCGCTTTTTTACTCTCAGTGGAACTATTTGTTGTGACAATGAAATCTTTTGTAGGCCCGTCTTCTGCAATTTCCTACTTTTTGTTGCTTCGTACATTCTTTCAGACCCTAACTAATAATGTTTTTCCTAAAATAATCTTCCATTTTTTATTTGCCCCATTTTTTACCGGTAACAACCACCATGAACATGTTCATCCAATCGGACAACTAGTCCAGGCCAGAGAATAATGTCACTGAAATAAGACGTTTCAGGGCGTTTCAAGCCGTTTCTTCGTAATTTTGGTAACACTTGGTAGCCAACGCATTGTTTTGAGTGGAAAACTCGGGAACGAAAATCATCGTGAACACTGCCTTTAAGCCTAGTTTTGACTGCAGGTGGTCGCTGCGGCCATGCGAGGGACAACTGCTCCTTTTTCATCGCGCGTAATGGAAAGCCGCTCCAATTGTGATCGCTTCGTGGCAGACGTCCTATATCGCTGGGTCGCGGCGACGAAATCCCATGTTTTACTGCATCGCTGCTTGAAGAGCGATTCTCAATGGTCGCTGAACATCGCTCCATCGTGGCCAAAATGGCAGCGATGGAGCGATTGCCAGCGAATGACACGTCACGTCTAGTGAAGGTTGACCCTTTCACATGACATGATCAGTGTTTTCGAGTCGAAACGCGTTATCGATGAATACCAGCCATTAATTTCACTGATTGATTGAATTTCTTTTATCATCCGAGGGCCTATGCACTATGAACAGAATCGCTGCCGCTGCTACATCGCTGCAGCAGCGGGTGCAAAATCGCTGCGATGAAACACAGCAGCGATGCAGTCAAAACTAGGCTTTACTTGCTGAGGGAATCAAAAACACTTCTTCAAATGCATGATCATTTCTGGGGGGGGGGTGTTCGCACACCTATGCAACGCATTGTATATAGTCACACGACTTGTTCCGGGGTCGTGCACATCGCGCCGTCTATAGATAACGCAAGATTCAAAGATTTCAGTAGAAGACCAAAGTACTTTTCAGAATGAAGGCACCGATAAAATCCTTTGTTTATAGTGTGATAATCGCGAACGTAGGATTGAATTCAGATTATCAAATGGCTCATAAGAAAAGACCCTAGACAATATGATGCATATACGAATACTCGTAACGATGATACTCACAAGTAGTAGCGTTGGGAAAAACGCAGAGCAAGCAGTGCTGAGATCAGGTTTCTGATAAATTGAGTATCTACAAATAATAGCCAAAACAACAACAATAACAACAGCTATGCATTTTCATAGTATTTGCTCTTCCTTGGCGAGCCCAAGTCACTATCCGGTTCTTTCTTCTCCTCAGGCTCTTTTTCCTTGCTTATGGACCCAACCGTACGAAACCGTCCGGTGATTGCTATCACGACAATGTGAAATAGGAAGATTACCACTTCCAGAGCAGTCAGAACAGATGCTCCTGAAATCATTATTGGATAGAACGGTTGAAATAATTGATAATGATTCATTCAAAACATCACTACTCACCTAGCCACAAACCCATCTGCCCTCCGACATCCGAAACCAAGTTGACAAATGAGTACGATTCGGATTCACGCAGCACCTCATAACTCATTTGCTCATAGTAAATTTCCAACATGGCAGCATGATTGCTATAACATTGAACAGCTTCGTCGTGAATTTTAGCACCAATGTATGTACATGTAATGTAAGAGCCGAGGTGGGTATGATTGCAGGTTATGTTTGTATTGTCACAGGTTTCTTAGAAAGCGAATGATTGGATTTTGTTTCGATTTTTTTCCATTCAGCATTTCCCTATGGCACATCGTGTGATCCTTTTATGGTTCCTTAGTATAATTGTAATCTTGTTTCCTTTTTTCTAACGAAGTCTTACATGTCGTAATAAACCTAATCCAAATTCCACGATCAAAGTTTTGAGGCTCAAGAAACGCGAAATGTAATATCGATCGCCTCGTGCACTAGCGGCAGACAAATGCGGCATCATAGACGAAGAATGAAACCCGTGATCGATTGCCCACTGCAAATCAAGTTCCCATCGCGCCTCGCTGGTGGCTCAACGCCTATTGGTCGGAAGCGCGCATTTCCAGCCCCGCCTTCTATTCCCCAGTTCCAGCCACATACTCAGGCAATCGCGGGGGTCGGTGGCCGGTTAAAACGCCCCTTTTTCAATCAAATTGATCGGATCTGGCTGATCGGCGGAGGTTTCGGCATGACTCATAACTGCCGGAGTTTTCGTGGTAATGTCTCATATGTGGCGGAGTTTTCGGGGCGACGTGTGGCAGTGTCTGCACTGTATTTTTCTGATACTCTCTCGTGTAGAGCGCGAAAATGGCAGCCCACAATGTATACGCTGCGCTTGGATGTGAGGAGTTTGTGCTTTTCATGGCTGACATTATTCAGAATATCGACGCTGTGGCTGGCGTCGGTGGCAGGTTGAATCGCAATTGCTGCCTCTTGACCTGCCACTGACGCCCGCGACTGCAGGAGTGGTAGGTGGTGGTCGGTGGGAGATGATCAGGCGAAACTTTCGGTGTAAACAAGTGGGTGTGACGTCACGTTGAGTGGTCGGTTGGAGGTGATTAGGCAGAGCTCTCGGTGTAAACGGGTCAACTGTGGCGTGGCATTGTAGGGTCGGTGGGAGGTTGACACGCGGAGTTTTCGGCATAAATGGGGGAGTTTTCGGGCTTAGCCCGCCCCTTTTTTCGTTTCGAGCGGCATTACGCTACCTGTTCAACTCCCCTCAACCGGCCACCGACCCCCGCGAGTGTGTGAGTATAGAAACCAGCCCTCATTTCACTACTCACTCTCCTCTCCTCTCGTTCACCCATGTTGTGTCATCAATGGTCACTGAATAAAGATTGAATCTTTACGTATTCGACATCACGAGAAAGCGATTGGAAATTAGGCCCACGATCTCGCACATGTTTTCTATCAGGCCATCATCAACTGTGTTTGTTTTAGGGCAAATACAGGGCGACTGAAAAGTTCCCGCGCTTTTTCATTTCTTTTGCTTGCGAATCATCGAATCAAACCCATTCCAACAACCAGAGACTTCTTGAGATCAAGGACAATAATTTCAGGCAGAAAAAGTTGGAAGAAGTTTCCGGAATCATGTCCCTCCGCCTCAAAACATTTACAAAACTTGAAAATGAAAAGATGAAAATCACAAACTTTGGTCACACACTTTTGATCCGTAATTCGGTTGAAACCACTCAGACATTCTGGCCTTTCTAACGCGCACTGAACCGTCCCATTTCGACCTGTACGGGGCAAACGGCAGAGAACCCGTAGGGCCATTCCGATCTGCGTTCAGCGCCTGCCAAATCTCGGATTCCGCCGTTTGGCTGGCGATGACGTCACTGCTGCAGAGAGGCTCGGTGTAGCGTTCGTACATGATTTGACAGGGCATGAACTCGTTTGATCTGCTTAGTCACGTTATCGATGACTCCACAATTGATTAGGCCCATATCAGCAGCAGAGCACGTATATAAGGGGCCTCATCCCAGAAAGAGCGCAGTCGGCCTTTCGGGGCCGCTGCTGGAAGGTGGCTACGAGTTATTCTCTGGACGATTTTTGACCGCTGAGGGGTCTCCCCCACGGTTCTCAGCGAGGGAAGTTCTCTCGTGGTCGACCGTGGCGTGGATGGTGTCCCTGTCGCGGACCGCGGTAGGGTTGACTCCCTCACGCGGGCCGCGACATGGACCGTGTCCTTTTTCGGGGAGACCCGCTCCTATTGAAATAATGGGACGCCGCCCCTAGCGCCACGTGCTTGTATAATAGGATGACGACCTCCCTTTGCCGTTGTAAATCTAATCTAGCATGATCGAAAACTGCAAACGGCAGTGAATCGCCAGATATCGCGGGCGGAACCGAACATGATCGGAACCTGCAAACAGCAGTGAATCGCCGGATATAGCGGGGCAAATGGCGGATATGGGGCACCCGCTTTGCCCATTTTTTCGTTTCTAACGGGAGTGGTTCAGATTATGACCCGCGTTTGCTGCGGGTTACAAACCCCACAATACCTGAGCATGCATCAGAGCTGTTTTCAACGCAACCTATGTGGCGTATTGTTTTTCTGATATTTTTCAGCACAGGATGTGGTAAACCAAAATATTATTGAGTCTAAGTCGGACGAATGTGGCCAAACATCTTGCCTCAGAATTCCGGAACCGATTTCACGAAGCAGCAGTCGTTGAATTGGTCGAATGTTTCGGTGCCTAGACCTTCTACAATGGGAATCCTTCTGCAAGAGGTTTTTTTTTTCAAGCAGCTGACCACAAAACTGGCGTTTATGGAGTCGAAATTTGGTAAGAACCCTCTTATCTGAAAAGAGGGCTTCCTAAGGATGGCGCGCGCCAACGCCGGCCAAATTGAGTACTGAAGCACTTGTAACCCTTTGTTATCCCGCTACGTGGTCAATTTTATTCTTGATAATGTGGGCCCTCATGCTTGACCGCAGCGAACAGTCTCAGGGAGCCGCTCCGCGTGCCATGCGCGCAGCGGCGAGCAACGGGGCGGCCCCGAAACTCAGGCACATCAATACACGCCACGAAATTCGGGGCCGCCCCGTTGCTCGACGCTGCGCGCGTGGCACGCGGAGCGGCTCCCTGACACCGTTCGCTGCGTTCATGCATGCCGCCCCTGGGCTGGGATTCATGAACGCAGCCGGCTAGGTTTGGGTTTGATTAGGGCAGCAACCCCAGCGGTAGCCAAACCGCGAACCGGCATTCACAACAGCCCCATCGCGGTTGGGTGGCTAACCATTCCGCGGCCACGTACTCGCCAATTGACGCCGAGAATCTCGATTGGAGAAAATCAATATTGGCACTCGGGTCGGAATTCCCCTAACCCGTCACTGTTTTTATTGCACATGATTGCTAATTTTGCTTGCTTTTTGAATTCTTATTTTTGTCTACCTTGTGCTTTACCTTCTTCAATGGATCGCAGGCATTTAAAGGGATTTTCCTCAACTTGGAGATGTTTTTTCCATTTTTAAGTTTTTAATTTTTTCCTTTCTTTAACAAATCCTTTTTTTTGGTTTTTTTAAAGTACATAAAGTGGTGCTGCTTTCTCACGGTGAGCCGCAAACCTGCTGGTGAAATTTTGACCCCCAATTTAGCTTTTTTCTCGCATTACTAGCCTTTTCAACTTTTTTTTTCGAAACGCCCCTCTAATTTTTTTTGTAATCGTCCTCTCGATGAGTTTTTGGCTCGAAGTTCTCCGTTTGTCGTTTGAATTCCGAGTATTTTTTCCATCTCTTTTTTTTGTCTAAGAATCCCTTTTTTGATTTTTTTCTCTTTGTCATTCTCACACAAGCTTGCTGTCGCTCACAACGGGAGAAAACTAAAACGACTCCTTAGAAAAATCATATGGAAAAAGCTCAAAATGAAGGGGAAAAACAGAAGTTCGAACTAAAAAAATCGAGAAAACCCAGGCTGATCACAGAACCATGTAAAAAATATTAACATTTGAAATCCAAGTGGACGCTTCGGAAAAAAGTAGAAGAAAACGTTGTAAATGCGAAAAAACAAAATCATGCATCACAGTACCAAACCAAGTCAGGGTTTTCCGACAGAAAAATAACGAAAACGTGTACGAAAAGTGCTGGGAAAAAATTCTGAGGAAAAAATGAGGGAATTCGGAGCCGAAATGGGGGAGAAACCCCAGCGAAGAGCCTGTGGCTGCTCGGTAAATGGTCAGCGCACGGAAGACAAGAATTAGGAACAAAAAGTGGAGGCAAAAAGAAAAACGATGTGCTATAAAATAAAGAAGAGAGCGAGAGCAGGGAGGACAGGCCTTACAGATGAGGTTGATGATTCTGAGAATTTTCGTTGTTATCGAGAGCAACACATTATGGCTAGCGGGCCTATAATGTGGCAGTTTTTATGCGTATTCGCAAAAGGTGCATTTCCTCAGTGTTGTGCACTAATACAACACACCATCTATTCGACGACTAAGCCGCAAAACCGCTGCTAACCGCGGTTAACCGCAGCTCCGAGGTGCGGTTACGCGTAGCCCAATCGTAGCCCAGCCGTAACCAAACCGGATTTTTTGTGAAAGCTGGTTTCCTTCGCTAGCCCAGCCGTAACCGTGGTTTGCCGTTCATGAATCCCAGCCCTGGTGAAACTTTCGGTTTTTGAAGTGAGTCCTTTTGTAGATTCTCAAGTGGTTTTCTTAACCTGCAACGGTATCTAAAAAAGTGCGGCAACTTTTCAGCCACCATGTATGGCCGGGACCATACTTCCCGCGACCAGCGACGGCGGCAGTAGACATCAGGTATATCGATTTTCGGTCGGTATGGATGGTAGACATTGCGTCGGGTTGCTGGTCGCTTGAAGTATGATTCCTGCCTATAAGGTGTTTCGAGTGGGAGCGGGGAAGATTCGAAGAAATCAGACGTTTAGACAACTTCCAAGAAGCGAATTTTTTGAATGAACTTTTGGACGTTGGGTCAGAAGAGTTCTAGTCTTAAAACGTCAGCGGTGTGGCGAAACAGAACAACGAGTGTGTGAGGAAGAGAATTTTGAGCGTACAACTACAACTGCTGTTGCGAACTCCTGCAGCCTGCGATTGATGAAAAAAAGAGCTGACCTCCAAGAAGTGAAGAGCTCCAAGTATCTAAGATCAAAGGTGAATGAGAGAAAAGTAGGGAGAAGTACTCAGCAGAATCAAACAGACCTCTAATACATTTGCTTTGTTTGCTGGTGTCTGGCAGAAACGTCAACGTATCAATAAAGGCAGAGCTGCGTATGTTCCGAGCTTTGCTAATCTCTATACTATTATACTGCTAGAAAACTCAGAAGCTGCTCAAATCGTACCCTGTGAAGCTGAAATCCTTCCAGATGGGAAGCTTGCGTCAGGTCCTAGGATTCTTGACCGCATCCGCAATGAAGTCATTAGGGAGAGCTGTGGTGATCAGCCGAGGGTCGAGGACCAGGTCCGGATTCCATGCAATCGAGGACAACATGCAAATACACCGGAATTTCGACGGACCAGTTGCGTGCTTGCATCTACCCGGGAATAGCCTCCGGTATTCGCTGTGTAGATGCGGTGTGCAGGTATGGCTACGAATCACGAACATCCCAAGGAAAGCTTTATCGTTTTGCACCTATCCCATAATGTAACCTGTGATAGCTGGACTCCAAAGGCCCTTTCATAATGTGAAGACCGACGTCTGACGAGTCGGTATTAAATGTGATAAGCTAAGATAGATACGATGGGAAGGATAGGGTAGATAGATATTTCACAACCGGTAACGAGTCGTCCAACGTCGGTCGGCGAACTATTAAAGGCAGTGTTCACGATAATCTTCAATTTTGAGATTATTCGCTATATTGATTAAGTGGCCCCCGGGTAAAACTAAAATGACGTAGAAATTGAGAAAAACGCACCAGAAGTACACGAATTCCTCAAGTATCACCCCGCCTCTTAAGTATCACAGGAAGTGTTTGTTGTGACAATGAAATCTTTTGTGGACCCGTCCTTTGCAATTCTCTGCTCTCTATTGCTCCTTTCTTTCCTTAGGGCCCTTACTAATCCTGCTTTGCATGAAATATTCTTCCATTTTCGATTGACCCAATTTTTTACCAGTGACAACCACCATGAACATGTTCATCCGACCGGACAACTAGCCCATGTTATAGATTAATGTCACTGAAATACGACGTTTTAATGCGTTTCTCGCCGTTTCTTCGTAATTTTGGTTACACTTGGTATCCAACGCATTGCTTTATGTGAAAAACTCGGGGACGAAAATCATCGTGAACACTGCCTTTAAAGGAGCTTTAGTGCTCCCTTTTGGAGATAACTTGCAGTTACTACCTAGCTTCGGGCGCTTTGTGAAACCGTTCTACCTGCCTCTGCATGATCTGCCTCATTTACGTGAAGCCATGTCAATTATTGTCTCTGCAAGCTGACGCTCCCAGGTCATGCAAGACTTGATTATGTCCGGCGCTGATTTGATTTTATTTGTGTTGTTTTTGTGTTTTTTATTCTTGTTCCGTCTGATTGCCATTTGAGCACTGCTCTAGATTTTTTTTGTTCTTGGCATGCCCGAAAGGAAGTATATAAATAAATAAATGAATAAATAAATAAACGGTGGATCACCAGTTTACTACTTGTCACAATAGATGCACATTTGAATGTCCCATCGCGGCATTACCGCGGCACAACCATGGACCTATAGTGGATCGCGGTATTAACAAGGATCGATTGTGGCATTTTCTCCTCAGAGTGCGGGCTTCTCTAATCCACTAATTGGCAAATCAAGCTCAACCCTTACCGATAGTATGAAGGACAGTCTTTTTCACTGCACTCCATGCGTGTACTTCCTGATGGCCACTTGGCTGCTGAGTAAGTGGTGGTATACACGTCTTGCTTGCAAGCATGAGTACATCTGCAGGATCGTCGCTTGACCATACGAATGCTCTCAGTCAACAAACATTCTCCTGAAATAGCTAGGTCTGACACTAAGTGGAACTTTTTCTCTAGATAGAATGTCAACAGAAACAGTACTCACTAATGTGTTCATTCCGAATATTGCATGTCTGCGTCGCTGGAGAAGGCTTGGGAAATCGCGGATCAGCACATCCACATCGATTGATCATTCGTTTTTGATAGCAATTACGATAGCAACCCTTGAAAATTTTGAATTTTTTTCAGTGAGGGATAAAGTATGGGTATGTGGACATACCTCAGGTTCGTAGCTGTATTCACGATAAATATATCCAAATGGCAGTGGGGCATCGGGATTGAAACAATTACCATTGTCTAAGCGATTCACTTTCCTCTGGAAAATATCGTATTAGCTAGAAAAATTTCATCTAAAGAGCATATTACAGTTCTCACAAGGGATATCCCGAATGATGATATGACTCCAGTGGGAGCCGAATATCCGAATGTGTCCGGAAAAGGACACTCTCGCTGGCTATGAATAGCTATTCGAACTCCAGCCGCCTCCGTGGTAGGCAGATAATCCGACGTGTTCACGAACACCATCAGACGTAACCCTAAACATATGCATTTCAGTAGGGCAGTATGACTTCCAGCCGGGGCAGATACGAGGAACTGCATCCTCAAGAAGACGCACCATCTCAATACTTACAAGGGAACCACAATAATTCATAGTGACCATTCCAAATGTATTGTACTTTACTAGAGCCATTTTTGGACAAAAAGTCCGATTATGCCCATCGCAGCTGCCTAGACCCTCTCTGAAAAAAGTTATGAGCGTTTTTTTAAGATTCGCGGAAAGGTAAGGGACCCCCACGGAATTTTTATGGTGTTTTATAATTTTTTTCCGGATTTCGCAGAAAACATGCACATATATAGGGATAATCTGGGGTGCTGAACAAGAATCTGGGGCTTGCTTGCCCAAATTCTAAGGTTTACTGTAGGTTACGGTAGGTAACATACCATTTTGGAGGCAAACCTACCTTAATAATTCGAAAGTCGACAAATGGACAACGAATTCGTATTCAGCACCCCAAATAACCTCCACACAGAAACTTTGAGGCAAATCTGAGACTTTGACCAAACTACCGTATACCCACCGTAATCTATCGTAAGCTGCCAAAAATCGATAAACCGACATCAGATTCGTGTTCAGCACTCCAAATAACCTCCAGAGAAATAATTTGAGCATATTCTATAGTAGCACTCCAGAAACCGTCAAAAGTCGCGATTTGCCATCAAATTCTCCCCCGATTGGGAATCTGT
Source organism: Aplectana chamaeleonis (assembly GCA_029168955.1). Taxonomy (NCBI): domain Eukaryota; kingdom Metazoa; phylum Nematoda; class Chromadorea; order Rhabditida; family Cosmocercidae; genus Aplectana; species Aplectana chamaeleonis. The sequence goes on from JAPDOI010000127.1 coordinate 228,790, forward strand.
GAACGAATACGTTCGAAAACTTCGCAAAATCGATTAATAAACCTCAGATTCGTGATCAGCACCCCCAAATAACCCCCCAGAGCGAATTTTTAGCCAAATCTGGATTATTTTTATAAAAAGGTTCCGAGAGCCTTCTAATAGGTATAATTAAACGCCCAACCAAAAATCCGTACAAGTCGAAAACGCGGTTAGTCTGCGCAAAGTTTGGAAAGTGTCCCTTCACACAAACTTTGCTTAGTGGGGTAGTTTTCGGCGCTGAACACGATTATGAGGTCCGTTTCCGGATTTTCATGAAAATGATTCGCTTTTTGGAGGGTACAATAAGTACGAAAATCAGAGAAAAAATGCCTATAACTTTTTCCAGAGTGGGTCTAGGCAGCTGCGATAGGCATATTCGGACTTTTCGTCCGAAAATGATTCTAGAAAAGTACATCATATTCGGACTTTTCGTCCGAAAATGATTCTAGAAAAGTACATTTCATTTGGAATGGTCACTATGACTTATTGTGGTTCCCTTGTTAAAAACAATATTCACAAATCGCGCTAAAAAAATCCAAGCTTTCGCGCTAGAGCTGAACCAGCTAGTAGTTTCAAGGAGCGCTGTCGGCAACAATCTGCAGAATACTTATGAAAGAGTCACTCCTTTTCATTCTCTTCTCTCCTATTCTATACTTTCCTTCCTTTTGTTTTGAATTCTGCCGACCCTCAGAGATCACATGGGGACTACTCGCAAATCTCCCCGCGTGCTCTGTCATCTTCGTTCTTGGAAATTTTCTATCCGTTATCCGGTATTTCGAATATCACCATCTGCTCAATCCGTAGCACACACAGTCGACAGCTACAGTCGGCATGGATTCGATTCCCTCTTGATGGCACAGCTTGCATCACCACAAACTCGATACTGGTATGTTAGGAGGTCCACGCCATGATCGGCCGATCGGCTGTAGCCAGCTCGGTCGATTAGCATCTACATCATGCGCATCGGGTGCAAAGATCCACCCGTTGTGACCGCACAGCACGACAGTGCCGTCCTTGGCCTTCATGGTCGATACGTATGTAATACATTACCCACTCAGGTCGAAAAATCCCTCGATGTGGCCGGTCTGAGACCGCCTCGTCAAGCTGTGGCCATCTCGGTCGGTGCCCGTTATGGCCGGGTTGAGCCGGCCGCAGTGCGCTCAAGTGCGCCTGTGTAATCGATTGGCTTGCAGCCGACACACAAGCGGTGGCGCAGGACGGCACGCAGGATCACTACGGACGAGAGAGGACGACTGAGGATCACTAGGGATTGGAGAGGACGGCTCAGTACGACCTTCAGTCCACTAAAATGGGAGCCTAACAAATGTTCACCCAGTTTGCGGCAACTCCGTCAAGGGGTACCAAAATAGTCAGTGCAATCCGTGCCGCCTGTCACTCACCAGTCGCATTGAAGGCAACCATTGCAACTTTTTTCGGATGGGGGGCAGTGACTGGCAGTGAAATATTCTATCCATTTTATTTGAGGCGAGACACGCATTCGCCTGATATCAGATAGGCAGCTTCTCTGAGTTGGGTAAAATTTCGGCCCAACGGCGAATGGAGCATAGCCTGGGTGCTGTTTGACCCGCTGTTGACCTTCGGTGTGCCCGGCGTTACTGTCTGAGTACGCCGTGCTACTGGGAGATCGGTGACTTATTTATTTATTGTTACGCTACATAAGGTAGACACGATAGACATCGAAAGCATATGTGCATCGAAAAAACAACAAAAAAAGAGACGAAATTATCATGAAAGCAGAATATTTGAAGTGCTCCGTTGATAGGGAGGAATGGGAAAAGGGTGTGCCTCCAAATTCAGGGAAGTAAATGCGAAACCAGGGGCCGGATGCATCAACGCGCCGGATTGGGGCAGGGGCTGGGCAGTCGGCATCTTTGACGATCGCAACACGAGGGCGGTAGATCATCTAATAAATCGTGCCCCAGCAGTGTTTTTCGCTGATCTAGCTGCCCCAGCCTCCTAGCTGGGGCAGCACGGGCACGATTGATTTTGTGATTTACGTGGGTCTTCAACGGCGCACACTGGGGCCGCATGCACATCTCTCCCCGAGCGTCCCCGTCCCATCTAAGGCCATCCACGATTGGTCAATTTCGTCTGATGGCCAATCACGGAGTGGCTTTGCGGGAACGGGTATGTTTAGAGAGAGATGTGCATACGGCCCCTGCCCTGCCCTAACCCGGCCTGTTGATGCATTCGGCCCCAGGTGAAAGGCTGAGACCATATCGTCAGTCTCTCTCAAGTAGGAAGCCGAACCCAGCAATCGTGCGTGAAATCATACGATCAATAGCCATCCTCCCTTCGCTTTCCCGCGCGCAGCAAATTTTCCCGCCAAGGAGGGTCGCGGCTTCCACCATCCAGTGATTGACGACACTACCGTCGTGGCCATGAGGCAGAAAAAGCGATATCGATTAATTGCGGCGGCATTGCACATCGGAGTGAATTGATTGTTTTGCTGTGTGAAACGGCAGTTCGTGAAGTGAGGTGGGGTGAGCTAGTGATTCGAAAATGGTCGACACCTCAGGCTTTGGCCGCATTGCCGAAATTTTCAACAAAACGATCGATTCGCTCCGATGCACAATATCGCCGCGATTGACCGATGTCGCCTTTTCTCAAGCAATGCCGCGACGATAGTATGATCGCTGACAAACTGTGAACAAAATCTTCGATATATTATCATTTCATATACGCCGTTGCCGACGCGCTCATAAGCCACAAAGTAGCGAGTTAGAGCCATGAAAATGTATACAAAAACAAATCCAGTCTTAGCGCAACGATTCAACTGCCGAAAACAAGGCCATGGTTCAAATTAGAGAATAATCGAAAAGGCGTCACTAGAGAAAGTCAGGAGCCATTAAGGGTTGTGGGAGCAGTAAGGCAAAAACCCAAGTAGTTATAGAGGCTTGGAACCGTTCAGTGTTTTTTGGTACGGGAAATAAATCTACAGTTATCCGTTTCATATTCAAGCTGCAATGAAAGCGACCCTACCCACGCGGCTTCCTAGGATGCATACTGTCCTCCGACCGCTGTTAGGTATCTGGGTGATGTATCTTAAGATAATTCCAAGTGTCAGGGGTTGGTAAGGTATAGGGGTTGGTACGGGAAATAAATTCATAGTAATCGGTATCATATTCAAGTAACTGTAATGAAAGCGACCCTACCCACGCGGCTTCCTAGGATGTATATGGTCCTCCGACCGCTGTTAGGTATCTGGGTGATGTATCTTAAGACAACTCCAAATGTGAGGGGTTAATTAGTGTAGATGACAGGCGGAGACAACTCATTTCCCAGCTGCAGGCCTATAGCACCAAACTTGAGATAGAGGGAAACTTGAAAGCCGAAGGAAGAATAAATATATGGCTCCGAACCCAGGTAGCGACAACCTTATGAGATATGGGATGGACACTTGGTCAATGATTGACATAGTTAAATACGTTGCTGTGGACAATATTAAACAGCGAGAAGGCATAATGAGAAGAGGAGCTCGTGCAGTGCTAGGCGTTGTAGCCACTGGCAAGCGAGAGTAGGATTTCCCTGAGGTATTCCGGCCAGGAGCCAACGTCAACTTGGAAGTTACTACCCTTGCGGTGATTTTCACGCACCAACACTAATGATTCAAAGTTCAACTTCGAATGTTCAGCCTGGGATAACTCAATGGAAATAAATCAACCGAAGCCTCATACCATAACTAGGTCCAGCTCGACTGCTGGCTAAAACCCTCTGCGGATCTGCATTGAATGTGTAGCAATTACCGAATGAAGCATCAATATGGAGTCTGGAAAAAAAGGACTCCTGATGTATTAAGCAAGTAATCCTGGATGTACGAAAAATCTTACTTGAACTCTTTCTCGATATCACACTGCATGCTGTTGAAAGAGCATTGCTTAATGAGTTCCGATTTTCCATAGCCCAGGGCTGCTCTCCGTTGAGGTGGTAACGAGGACATTTTCAGCACAAGTCTGAATTTTCATAGGAGAAAATTATATTGCATTTCAGTCTCAGAATCATTTGCTATGCATATATATTCCCCTCATTCACAGATCCTACTTCTTTCTGAGGCAATCAAGGCTTCCCCAATCTCGAAAGAGGGATTATTCTTTGATGTTGGGATTAGCATTCTCCGAAAGTGGATCATAAACTTCACCAATCACCTTTCAAGAATGCATCCAAATACTGAATAAATCCTGAATGCAGATACATGTGATTTTTTTGTGGTCTTTCGCTAACTCCACAAAATCATCTAACAAAGCTGTTAGGGTAAGAAACCCTGGTCTTTCTGTATAGAGTAAATGCACAACAGTAGGTCTGGAAAATTCGGGAAAATTATACGGAATGTAGGTGCTCAAATCAAAAATGAACACTAAAGTGACAGATAGGAAGCTTTCTAGCTGACAAAAAGACAGGCCCAGCTCAGGCGAGCCTCGGCTCTTCGCCGCACCCAACTGGAGCCGGAGCCGGCTCAATCTCCCGATCTCCGGGCCACCGCTGTTGCTATTCGGGTGAACTTGAAGGAGCCTGGACAGCAATAGCAGTGGCCCGGACAGCAACAGAAACCGACCCGCACATTGGGACAGCGAACTGAACTGTTAGGCGATTTGGGGCCGAGAATCGCCTAAAAGGAAGTATATCGATGACTGGCACAAGGCGTTTGGTGTAGAGGTAAGTGTTTTACTTCACTTCGCAGACGATTTCAAGTTCGACTCCGCAAACATGTTTTTTTGCAGTTCTGACGTTTATTAAGAAAATACATGATTTTTCTTTACATGACACTGACTGCCACTGATAATTAAAATTTTCGTACGGCACTTTGAAATACGCACATCCAAATTATTAAGGCCGATTGTTGAAGAAAGTTAGGCGCCCTAATAGATTCAGTTTTCGTTAATAAATGGATAAAAAATGAATAAATAAGAACATTTACAAATAAATAAACAATAAAATAAACAAACAAATTAGTCATCAATAAATAATATAAGTACGAAAAAAGGGCAAATTTTTCGTTGTTAGTCAATCCCTTTGGACTGCGCTGCACCTAACGTTACACATTTTCCTTCCAGGAACTGACTAAATAAATGGACAATTAGCTGAATAAGTAATTAGGTGAATGAACAAAACTGAATAAATGGATAACTCATAAATGATTGCACAATTAAATAAATAAATATAAATAAATAAATAAATAAATAAATAAATAAATAAATAAATAAATAAAAATAAGTAAATAAATAAATAAAAAATAAATAAAAATAAATAAATAAATAAATAAATAAATAAATAAATAAATAAATAAATAAATGAATAGTGTAAGTCAGGAAAGGGCGAAATACTCGTAATTAGTCAATCGCTCTGTCCTGCGCCTAACGTTAGACATTGTCCTTCCTGGCAATAAATGAATAAATGAATAATTGAATGATTAAGTAACATACCAAATGAATAAATAGGTACAGATAAACTGAATAAATAAGTACAGATAAATAAAAAAAGTAAATAAATAAATGAGTATGAGAATGAAAGAAGACAAATTTTTCACAGTAAGTCGGTACCTCTGGACGGCGCCTAATATTAGACAGCCTCCTTCCTAGACATAAATAAATAACCAATCATAAGATCAGGTAAACGAATAAACAAACAAAGAAATAGAAGAACAAATAAATAAGTGATTTAATAAACAATTAAATAAACACATGAAAACATATTTGAAAATACAATGCCGCCGCTATTCAAGGGAAAAAATGGGCAAAATGGGCAATGTGGGCAACTAAAGCGTCTTTCGACCACAACTCGCCTCAAAGTGCTCCGTTTTCAATTTTAAAAGGACCAAAATGTCCACCGTGGCACAATCTATCTAACTATATCAGATTAAACTGAAAATTTTCTATGAAAACGCTTTTTTAGGATGCAGTTACTTATGAAATTGATAATGTTATCACAAGATAACAAGCCCATTCGATCAAAAACAACCAAACGCGATCTCTAGCATGGTCAAAATGAGATTGTATTTCGACTTAAAAAATCATGTTGCTCCCAAATTTCGCAAAATATTCTTCCATGATTGATTAGATCACGACATGCTGTACATTTCAGCGTTTTTGAAATTGAAAACGGAAAATTTTGAGGCGAGTTGGGGCCAAAAGACGCTTCAGTTGCCCACTTTGCCCATTTCGCCCATTTTTTCCCTTGGATAGCGGCGGTAATGTAGATAAATAAACTTTAATAGCTGCAATTTCGTGCTGCTCGATTAAAGCCGCACTGATTGGTAGGCAATGAAACGGGTGTACTAAAACGAAAAAATTCTCCAGTCACATTACAATATTTCAAATAATCCAGTAGAAGACGAACCGCGGGTCGGGTTATCACAATGGTTCAAAAGGACTGTTCATATCAGAGTGAAATTCTCGTCTGAAGCTGCAGACAACCGATTTTGCCGCACGCTGCCCAGGGAGAATCGTGCCGGGACAAAAATTAATCGGGCTGGGACACCGTGGTTCACGTACCAATTTGCTTGCACAGCATGTAACACCGGCGATTGCCTGCGGATCGAAATTTAGAAAGAATCCGGTATGGACAGCACGTTCTCGAAAACGCTATAGTGGACATTTGATCATGCAAAGAAACGGCCAAAAAAAAACGGAAAGTTGTGAAATTCCAGAATAAACAACAGAAATTCAGAAAGATGCATAAAGCGGGATTCGAGCCTCGGATTATCGGGACATGAGGCGAGGCGCTTACCTCTGCGTCAGAGATCCCTTAGGCGGCGTCTAGGGTTCATTCGCGGCGCGACGCGACGTTATGATTAGCCTACGTATCGATCAAGCGACGCCGCGTCGCGTCGTCGCTAGGTGTTCACAGCGAAGAGGCTCGATACATCGAATTTGACGCGCAAATTATAATCGCTCCGCGACCATCGCGTCGCGTTGCAATGCAACGCGACGCGATGGTCGCGGAGCGATTGTCATCATCTTTTCTTCCATCACCGGGGACTCAAGGGGCGTTTTTGATTTTCTAAAGCCTTTTCAAAGACTGGGTTGATTGAAATTGTTATGGGTTATTGTATTGTTCTCAGATGATACTGCAAACAATTTTGACTGCATATTTAAGGACAGTGTGATGAGGGTGGTGGTTTCAAAGAGTTGACGAGCTCTAAAGTTTTTTTACGGGTTTCAAACGACACAAGCATACTTCGGTTTCATTTCACCGAAACCTCCCTATTCTGTACTATCAACTCCAAAAAAAAAAATTCTAAGCATCATTTGCTCCCGATGTCTTTTTGAATGTTTCGTCATTAAAGAAGCAAGTTGTAGCAACGAAAACAAAAATGATAAAAAAGTATATCACACTAAAATAAACAGAATAAGACCGAATATTGATTAGTTTTGCCTGGGTACGGAAAATTGCGGAAATTACGCAATTGCGCGTAGTCGCCTAGCGTTCGCGCGCCGTTCACACCTTGATTTCCGCGCGACGCGATTTTCGCGTCGCGCTGACATGTGCCATCGCGTCGCACCGCGAAAACTCTGAACGCCGCCTTACGCAGAAAATCGTTCTTCCGTCTGCCATAGGGAGGTTTCATATCCTTTTTAGCTAAAAGTTTCCAGATGTAATTACTGACTTGCATGGACCTATGGATTTACATATGTAAATCAGCTATAGAGGGATCCGATTACCGTGTATTAAATTTTTCGTAAATATTTTACTCAGAAAAAAAATCCGTTCTGGGCCAGAAACTGCTCACCTTTCTTTCGCCCGTGTAGTAATTGCCACTTGATCGGTCATGTTTCCATATCCAAGTTTCCTCAAATGTGCTAGGAAATCATTTCTGAACGGACTGTCCACCGTTGGCATTTGCTTGCCTCGAAATTCCCAGACACGTTTCAGCCGCTGACTACTTCGTAGCACACAATAGCCCATTTTCTGATAGAAGAAGATAGACAGATGTTTCAGGAATGGCATAGTGACGTATGCAGGAAGTAATCCCCTACCATCTGACACACGCAAGGCACAGAATCGGTTCCGGTGGTGTTCGGCATGTTGCAATATCCAATATCGTTGCATTCCGGACATATCGTTTCCAACCAGGTGCTGAATGCATTTGAGTTATACATGAATAAATAATAAATACATATCAATTACGCAATATGTATATGGCATAGTTGACGTTCCGGCACAATCCAACCAATGTATGTGCAAGACAAAGTCAAAGGGCGAAATCCTTTTTTTCCAACAGCTATTGCGCAGCTTGTACTTTAGTGGCGCACAAGTTGCAAGGTGACTGTGCGCGCTCGCTAGAGACCGGGTACTGCTTGCTGATAGTAAAGCGCAGCCTGCTATGAAGTAGCGCACAACTTGTCATACAGTGGTGTGCTTTAGGTTAATAGTGGTGCGCAGGTACCCTCTATAAAACGTCGAAATTTATATCACTCGAGGCGCGAGCGACGCGCGCGCCGCCTCGGCCTCCGTCTGTCCTACGCTCTCTCACTGTCTCTACCTTCCGCTCCCCTCCAGCACGCGTAGGAACCAAGTGAATTCCGCCGTTTTATAGCCTGTACAATACCCACCCTCGAACATGGCAAATCTGCGAAAAAAGAAGCGTTTCCGCCTTTTTTCGCCCCTTTGGAAAAACTCTGTCAGGTTGGGTTTTCGGGAGTGAGAAAGGTATTGCTAGAGTCGTCTCATCAAGATCTACAAGATCGTGTTAAAATTTCGTTGATAGTTTGAACTACACCTTATCGTACGCGGAAAAAACCGTATCTCATTTTTTATGTTTTTGCGCAGGCGATTCTCTGACATGCAGAATACGATTGGAAAGGCTCCGCTAAACAACTCGTTTTAAAATGTTTCGAATTATTCATTTGCCACCCCCCCCCCTCAATTTCGGTGTGTCAGGTGCAATACGTCGCAGGTTTTTTTTTCACAAACGTCAGATGTGTTTTTTGCTTTAAACTTATTAAAGGCACTGTTCGCCATAAACTTCATCCTCGAGTTTTTCATGACAAACGCTTCTCGTGGCTCTCAGAAGCAGAATAGCGTCGAAGAAACGGGACGAAAATCTACCCAGGAGCCGCAAAACGGCTTAGAGAAGTGGGCAAACCTCGCCGCTGTGGGCAAGTCCCGCCCCTTCCGCCCCTCGACGTGAACAAAGGAACACTCGAAATCGTGAGTTGAGCGATGGTTTCCGATCAATAGCCCCGTTCTTCCCTTCATTCTCAACTTCTCGCTTTACTCAGGTCAGCTCGCATACATTGGCTGCAAAAGACGGAAGTTACAAGCCTTGGACAACTCGTCCACCATTTTCCCTAGCTCAATTTTTGAGCGACCATAACTCCATTCCCAGAAGGTCTTGTACGATTCCAGAAGCATCATTTAAATCAGAATGGGACCGGTTTCAAGATTGGCAAACAAACAGAAAAACGATTCTCATCGCGAACAGTGCCTTTAAAGGCAGTGTTCACGATAATCTTCGCCCTTGAGATTAATAGCTAAATCGATTATTTGGCCCCCGTGTAGAACATAAATGACGAAGGAATCGAGAAAAACGCACCAGAAGGTCACGAAATCCTTTACTCTCACCCCACCTCTTTACTCTCACAGGAACTGTTCGTTGTGACATTTAAACCATTTGTGGGCTCGTACTTTACAATTATTTGCTTTCTGTTGCTCCGTTCTTTTTTCGGACCCTAACTAAAACTATTTTGCCTGGAATATTCTTCTAATTTCGACTGATCCCATTTTTCACCGGTGACAACCACCGTGAACATGTTCATACAACTGGACAACTAGTCCAGGCCAGAGATTAATGTCACTGAAATATGACGTTTTAGTGCGTTTGTCGCCGTTTCTCGGTAATTTCTGTAACACTCGGTGGCCAACGCTTTGTTTTGAGTGGAAAACTCGAGAACGAAAATCATCGTGAACACTGCCTTTAAGTGAGTAAATTTCTCTTGCATTTCGTTCACTGGAACATATTAAAAAAAGAAGTATCCATTGGGCAAGTTTGAATGTTGGGATTTCCCGAATTAAAAATTTCAAATGCTAAATCATCTGCGCCTGTGATGGCGCTTCTGCTCCTTGTGCAAGGTGCTTGGTGAAAACTGGCGGCGGATCGTCATTTTGAACCACTCCAACTTTAGAACCATATGTTTTTGTCGCGCAAAACTTCACCGAAGTGGTCTACCGGGCTCATTCATGAAATTGAGCCTGAAACTGGTTTTCAGCGCAAACGATGCCTTTAATTATGGGTATGTTGCTCTTTCCAAAACAAGATGCGAAAAAATGCGAAAACCCGTTTTTTTTTCGTTGAATTACCAAATTCGAGGGTGGGTATTTAGCTGGTTATGACACACAGCTTGTTGTGTAGTGGCGCAAAGCTTGTTGGTTAGTCGAGTGCAACTTGTTATGTAGTGGAGAACAGCTTGTTATGTAGACGCATGCAGCTTGTAAGGTAGCAGCGAGCAGCTCATCAGATAGTGGTCCACAGCTGGTTGGGGCACCGGCGTTCAGATAGCTGCCTGGTGGCGCGCAGCATGGTCATTAGTAGCACGCAGCTGGATAGGTGCTGGTGCGCACGCAGCTGGGCTGTGGCAGGCAGCTTGTTACACGGTTGTTGTGAGATAGTGGCGCGCAGCTTGCTAGGTAGTGTAGCTTAGCTTGTTGCGTGGTGGAGAACAGCTTATTATGTGATGAAGGATGGCTTCTTGGGCAAAAACGACTGGCTTGTTATGCTGTGGCGCACAGCGTGTTGAGTAGCAGAGTGTGCAGCTTGTGAGACAGCAGTGCACAACTTGTTACGTAGAGGCGGTAAAGAAGTTGGGATGTAGCGCTCAACTTGTTATGTGGTGGCGCGCAGCTTGTAAGGCAGTCACGCACATCTTGTTTGCAGTAGCGCAAGGCTTGTTAGCTAGTAGCGGCACGCAGTTTGTGTTGTGTTGTGCGTTGCAGTGAATTGAGTAGCGGGTGCAGCTTCTATGTAGTAGCGCGCAGCCTGTGAGGCAGTGATGAACAGCTTGTTATATAGTGGCGTGCAGCTTGTTGTTTGATAGTTGCGCATTATTGTGCAACAAAGCTTAGCTGAAGCTGGACATTGACATTACTTTGCACGAGAAGAGAAGTTGAAGCGCCATACTCTTAGGTCGCTGCGAGCAAGTTTTTTCTCCCCCAGACTTGCAGCTCGCATGTTCATATTATCATAGAGTGACGCTGAAGATGTGAAATGAAAACGAGCGCGCGCAAGTTGTATCATTAGAACGTGGTTGCACGCAAGCTGCTCAAGCTGCTCTGGCCACGCACAAGCTGTCTTGAATACATTGGAATCACCAAGACGACAACTGCGGCAGCTAGGGCAAGCGGGGAGCTTGGACAAGACAAACTGGGCTTGACAGGACCACAACTGCAGTTGCTAAGAGAGCATCTGAGTAAGCCTTTGGAGCCGAACTATCATTAGAGTGATTTCACCTCGATGTAGCCCCTCGTGAATCCTCATGGTGAGCATCGTGAAGGATGACGAAACCTTCTTTCCGTCACAGATGTATGCGGATGCTGTAGTTGCGATAGTTTTCTGATAGAAAACCACGATAGCGGCGTCGGCGTCAAAGACCTAGTTATGTTGTACTTCATAGCTGTTCTTGGAGCAAACAGCAGCGATTTTTGTGCCATGGTCGTGAGATTACGCACTGCGTCCGTAGTCCGCACGTGGTTCACGCCTAATTTGTTTGTCTCGTGTTTCGTTTAGTTTCACGAACATTTGTTGAGGTTATTTCACAACTTTTTGGTGTTGTTAATGTTGTTATCATAGCTGAAGCTGTATGCTGTATTCACTGTGATTTTCAATTTCCATTTATTTCGTCGCTAAGGTGTAATCCATGCCCATATCAATCGGGAAATGGCTATATTTTTGTTGACGTCATATATGTGTTTGTATTTCGCATTGTTTTCCATTTGTGCAACTTTTTTGTAGCGTTTGTTTTCTGCAACGTACTTAGTGAATGAATATCCACAATTCGTAAATTCAAAGTGGCTTATTCGCTGATGTTTGTCAACAATTGGCCAAACCAGCTTATTGTCTTGTTGGACTTTCATCTTCGAATACGCTTTGTGCACTTCTACGAAATTTGCAGCAAATAGGGTGCCAGCTCAAATTGCTTTCAGTGTTTTGTTGATACTGCTGCAGGAGCAGATTAATGGAAACGGTCAACGAAAACGCGAAAAAAAATGAATGACAGTGGCCCCGTGGGAATGGAATGTGACAATCACGAGTGCGCATTCAAGCGAAGTTTCATGTTTTGCGGCATTTCTGACACATACTGTCGTCTTGTTTGCGAACGTTTACCTTTTCTTGTGCGTCTATGGAAGCAGATTCGACGTTCCCATTGCTCCATTTAGAAATTTGAGAGGACGATTCGTTTTGACAGCAGTGTCATCACAAAAAAACGAATCACATTTCGGTAATGGGATTGAACGCCACGGTCAGAAAAAAGTATTTGATGAGTTTCCTAAGAGGACAATTATAGAATAGCCCCTGAGATCTGCAATATTTCGACTCAAGAACTCGAGTTTGTCCAATATAATCACTATCGGAATCGCAGATGCCGAAAATCTATACTCACGTGTTTCGAGGTAATAACAATGTCGTTAATGGATTTCCCAAAACTTTTTCGAATTTCAGATCGTTGCAGGACCCCCTTCCTTCCCCATAATAGAAACTTCGAAGTGAGTTACAAATTGTTATTGAATTTCATTTCAATAGTCAACAGGGCTATAGCGCAGCCTAGAAAAAAACAAACAAATGCTTTGGAATGCTATCGTAAGGATTCGTGATGGTTTGAATGCCGATTGAAGCGCATTTCTTGAAGATCTGCCTGTTTCAGGTAAGAGAAGTTGTTGAGCTGCCGGCGATCCGCATGGGCACAAAGGGCAAGTATGGATACCGTGTTATATTTAACTCACAAGGGAAGTATACAAAGCGTAGGTCGGATCTGCCAAAACGACTAGTATGATGAGTATCTCTTCTGGCTCAATAGTGAAAATGCGCAGTATCCCGCCCCGAGCCGCAGGTTCGAAAAAAGTTGTGAGCATTTTTTAAGCCTCGCAAAAAGGCAACGGTACCCATAAGGCATTTTTTTGAATTTTCAAAAAATTTCCTCGGATTTAGCTCAAAAGTTGTATGTAGGGGTAATCTAGGGTGGTGAACACGAGTCTGGAGTCCATTTGTCGAAATTTTGAGGTTTACTGTAGGTTACGGTCGGTAACATGTCATTCAGGGGTAAAACCCACCTTAGTATTTTGAAAAACGACAAACGGACGTTAAATTCGTATTCTCCACCCGGAATAACCCCCATATGCAAATTTTGAGTAAAATCTGAGAGTTTGACCAAATTTCCGTATACCCACCGTAATCTACCGTAATCTGCAAAAAATCGATGAACGGACTCCAGATTCGTGTTTAGCACTCCAAATAACCCTCAGCAAATGATTCTGAGACATATCTACCGTAGAAAACCGGAAATCTTGAAAGTGGCGTTATTCCCTCGAAATTTTCCCCGGTTGGGAAGCTTCAAACAAAATTAGCCGAAAACTTTGGAAAATCGACTAATAAACCACAGATTCGTGATGAACGCCCCAAAAAAAAACCCCTGGAAGAATTTTAAGTCAAATCTGGAACATTTTTCTAAAACGCTTCCAGAGCCCTAAATTGGTAGAAATAGACGCGCAACCGAAAATCTGTACAAGTCCAAAACGCTGTCAGTCTGGACAAAGTATGGAAGATGTGCCTTCACCCAAACTTTGCTCAGGGGGGTAGTTTTGGGCGCTGAACACATCTATGAGGTCCGTTTCAGGATTCTCCGAAGACTAACGCGCTTTTTGGAAGGTACAAAAAGCACAAAAAATTAGCTTCTTAAGCTTGTAACTTCTTCGAAACTACAGCTCGGGGCGGGATACTGCGCAGTTTAACTACTGAGTCACAAGAGATACTAACGATTTTGGTCGTTTTGACAGATCCGACCTACGCTTTGTATACTTCCCTTGTCAGGCAATCGCCGCATTCAATGCGTGTCGAATATGCATTCAACTCGAAGACAAGGTGGTTTCGAGCACAGTCAAGGAAAGTGTTGCTAGGAGAGCACGTGCTCCTATTGTGTTTAAAATTACAGCACGAGCCCCAACAAATAAGCCGTGCAATGCGTGCATGACACACATTCAACTCGATGACAAAACGATTATCCAAAAAAGGAAGGTATACGACGCACTCCTGAGAGGAACTAACAGGTTTCCAGCCTCGCCGGTTCATTTACCCAAGTTTGGTACCTTACCCGCCCGGCCGCTGAAAACCTCGTCCAATCGCTGACGGCCCCAGATGGTGCTCGGCGAGCTGGCTGCGTCGCACGTCGGTGTGCCAGCCGCGTCGCGTCTGTGTGCTGCTACGATAGTGCTGGACTACCTTGCAGCACGAACTCCTGCGATTGGATTTCGCGGCACATGCTCCTGCTATGCAATTTTGCAGCACGTGCTGCTGTTTGGGGCACGTGCCCCTGTGATGAAGCCTTTCGAAGGGTGTGGTCACTCGAGTTGAATGCATATTCGACACGCATTGAATGCGGCGGTTTTCTGAGAGTCTGACGCATGGACCAGGCGACTGGCCGCGCGGTGTTGGCGGCATCACCGGCCAACGGGGTTTCGATCGCGCGCGGCGATCTACCGTCGCAGCCCCGTCCATTCACCAGACTAAACTTATTACATGAACTCTACTCCCCATAGGTTTTTAATGCTGTGCAGGTCCGGACTTCGCGCTGGCTAGTCCAGAAGTGCTACACCATTTCCCTTGAACCAACTCTTTGTCGGGGCATTAACATGACAGGAAAGGTTCTCTTCTCAAAAATTCAGTCTGTTAGGGATAAGCTCCTGATAGTCTGCGGAGCGAAAACAACGTCAACTTACATAATGCCATGAATGTTAGCGCAACCCCATACCATGAGTTAACCTTCTCAAAGTTCTTTGGGAAGATGTGATCAATCTGCTTTCAGATTCCTCCAGTAACGGACTAAGCTATCAAGCCCATCCAAGCTGGACTTCTTCTCAATGGGAAGCGGCACCTGATCGTCGCCGAAGCATTTACAGCCCAGCGAAGTTTTACCTATAGAGCCAAGCCTTCGTTCAATCTGCCCATAAGTTCCGCTGAGGAAGTTCATTCAAAACTGCCTCATGGGTCGCTCTGAGAGCCGGAGTTAGCTCCATTGGGACATAGTGTGTGCTCTGCTCTGAAATTCACCCAGACTCGTTGCTTTCTGCATATGCAGCCCGAGAGAAGGGAAAATCCCTGCAGATGCAGATAAGATGATGTTGTTCAGTACGTCCTTTAAAATTCGCTGGGAATCGTGCTCCATAAGCCGGGAGACCTCTTTGTCCGTATGTGACGGATATAAAAATCAAAACACAGAGAAAGATCGTTTGAGCACCATAATCCAGCCCAAGCCGTAAACTGGAAGTTTTGTGTGTGGTTACACCAAACTTCACATTACACGCCTAATACGCCGTTTTGTTTCGGCGTCGTAGACACTTCGCTATTCAGATGACACCAAGATTCTGGTTGCGGGCATGGAGATTGAATAGTATGTTTTCGAACAGGTGCTATCCAAACGGGAGGGGAGGTACTATGGCGCCATGCAATAGGCCACGCCCATTTTACCGTGCCGCACTGAACTTGAGCACCTACATGGGCTTTCCCTCCCCTGCCAAAATCAGGAGAGTCCTTGCGGCACGGAAAACTGGGCGTGGTCAAATGCGATACCACAGTACACCCCCCCCCCAGTTCTACTTGTGAAGCGTGAAGGATTCCATCCGTTAAGCAAGAAAAGAAGGTAATTTTTAAGCGTGTCTTCAACACTGGAGACATCTCGGAACTTTAGTGGGCGTTAGGTCAAACATATGCTTCAAATCTCTAGTTTTCTATCGAGTTTTCGGTGAACATTAGCCTAGAGGAGCGCGTTAGATATTGTGAAAGGAGCGTTCCTTCAAAGAGTCAGGCAAACCGATTACGAAGCTGTGTTAAATTAGAGTCAAAACCATGTGTATGGCTAGGTTCGTGGCTTGTTTCCTCAAGAAAAAAAAACATTTAAATCAAAACGGCGGCTGGCGCGGCGGTTTAACCCTCAGCGGCGGCTGGCTTATAATAACCAGCCAGCCTCCGTCGAGATTTAAACCGCCGCGCCAGCCGCGGTTTGAATTTAAATGTTTTTTCTTGAGGAAAGAAGCCCCGGACATGACTATATCTTTATCGCTCACCTTGTCTGCTCCTATCGGACATGCCACAGTCAGTTTGGCACGTCGCAAGAGTAAACGGGACGGTACAAGCTTGAAATGCACTCTTTAGTGCATTCACACACAACGCGTCTTATTTTACGGCCGAATTGGAGTACGGTGTTCGAACGATTTTTCTCTGTGTTTCGATCAGTGTGTGACGGATTCTCGAGGTCGATAGTAATTGCATGGGTTGAGCGTCCGAGATGAGCAGCAAGTAAGAAAGGTATCTCCTTGAGCCATAATGATTGCAGAGTGACGGGATCGCGGAAATTCCCTTTTTTATACTCCAGGGTAGATCACAGAAATCGATTATGGGACGTGCACGGTCAAACTTGGAGTGGGGGGGGTAGATTCTGAGATTTTGCGACGGCCTGAAATTCGAAAAAGTGTAGGGTAATCCCAAGAAGCCGTTGTCATGACCTGGAAACACGTGCGTATAGAGTTTACGTAATAAACTTAGTCTGATTAATTCAAGGGGCCGCGACGATAGATCGCCGCGCGCGATCGAAACCCCGTTGGTCTGTGATGCCGCCAACACCACACGGCCAGCCGCCTGGTCCACGCGTCAGACTAAATCGATTACGGAAACCATAGGCTTCCAGCAGCTGCGATAACGATACTGAGCACAGCAAACAGATATGTGACCATTTTAGATGGTCTTCAATCATTATGCAGCGCACTGTATGCAAAAATTTATTTCTTCTTCCCCTGTAAGTAGTTCATATGTGACACTACACATGTAGCAGCGAATGAGGCCGCAAAACATGAAAAATAAGCGCATCCAATTTCGTGTTTTTAGGGTCATATTATTTAGGTGCAAACCTGAATGGAGGGTAAACAGGCCAGTACACAATATACTTTTACATTTTCAGATTTTTTTCGAATATTCGACTTTTCGAATAATTCGGGATTTTGAACATTTCGAATATTCGACTTTTCGAATAATTCGTGATTTTGAATTTTTCGAATATTCGATTTTTCGAATAATTCGGGATTTTGAATTTTTCGAATATTCGACTTTTCGAATAATTCAGGATTTTGAAGTTTTCGAATATTCGACTTTTCGAATAATTCGGGATTTTGAACTTTTCGAATATTCGATTTTTCGAATAATTCGGGATTTTGAACTTTTCGAATAATCGACTTTTCGAATAAAAAGTCGACTTTTTCAATCGACTGTCGAATAATTTTTCGAATTTTTCCATTCGACTCTTGGAGTATTACGAAAAAATGTCATCGCCACTATTTTCCAGAGAAAAGCTATATTACTTCAGCTAGCATTATCTATCTTTTTTTCGGAGTGAACCAAACTGTCGAATAGGGAAGCAAACAAACACTATCGAGACGGTTGGCAATGTCTGAAAAATATACGAATTATGCGACAAATTATGCAGATAGCTGCTTCTCATTATTTAATTCCGATAGGAAGTGAGTACAAAACAATAACTCGGGCTTCGGTTCCACAACTAGACTATTAAAACCCTTCTCAGTTTAGGTACACTCTAACATCAAGAATTGTGAGACTATCCTACGGTGCCGTATACACAAGTGCAAGCGAGAAACTTCTGTGTATGTCACAGTTAACGCCCAAATTTAACCCGCACCGCCCTGCCGATGCCGCCGGAGATTTCAGTTGTTTCTCGCGTGTACGCTGCGTGCCGCGAAGTGAAAACTTTCATAGTCCACCGCACGTGCAACGCTTAGGCCTAGTGCATACTTCGTCACGGGGTCGCCGCGACAGAGAGTCCTCAATCCTTCTGCATACTTCGTCGCGTGTGCGAGGCGTCGCCGCGACAGAGTCCTCAGCGACGTGATCGGTCATCGGCCGGTCGCATTGCAAATGGAGTTGACGCATTATTTCGTCCACTACCAAATGCACACATTATATTCTTGACAGAGATCTCCTATCAATCATAGGATCTAATGTTCTGTAGTCTAAAAGCGGTTCATTTGTTAATACTTAACACGGAGCTGGACTTTGTTTTCGTCCTGCCCCTTTTTTAACTGATTACGCTGTGTGTGAGGTAATTTGGTTCAAATTTAGATTCAACTGAAATTGTGGTGCGCGCGAAGCGCGCATTTAGATTTGGCTTTGATTCCTTACCGCGCGCAAACCGCACACAGAGTCCACCCACTCACACTGAAGTTAGGAAAATGAGCGGTATACCATTGAAACCGCCCCACAAAGTTATGTATGTTAGCAATTTTTCGTCCCGATAGACCCCCATCCAAACTGAAAATGTGACCCCTAATGTGGGCGTCAAGTCCAACGCGGTCGCCGAAGCCTTCGGAGCGGCTCTTGTCAGCTCCGGCGGCTTCGGGGACCGTGTTGGACCTGACTGATCAAAAGACGTCTCATCCTTCTTTTTTTTCTCTTTTCTTTTTCAAGACTTTTAATATTTATATTGCGCTTGCCAAATCTTTTTTTCTACAATTTCACAACATTTAAAAGATTTCGATAATCGTTAAATCCAATAAGAGAATTTTAACAACAATTCATGACTTTGCTCACCGCAAATTCTATCCTCAACATTTTCACAACATTTCGCTGTATTCGATCGCTGTATTCATTTAAAAGGACTTCACAATATTTCAATAATTTCTTTGATCGCCAAATCTAGTTTACAATTCTATCCAAAAGGGGTCTTCCAAGCGAAAGAGGTTTGGTGCGCGCCAGAAACGTTCCAACAAAAAGGGAACAATAGGAAAGTGAAGTGAGGAGAGCGCACAAAAAAATGAACAATATTTTCTCCAAGCGATATTCTTGGTCGACTCTTCTATACAGCGAAAACAGACCGTTGCGGTATTCTACTTGGAAGTACTTTGTAGTTCCAAAAATAACTCCGATCATGCGAGAACCGGTAAAAATATACATGTATTTGTATCTGATAGTTTTCATCCATTAAAAGAGATGATGTCAAACTGGCCAGAGCAGACGGTTACCTCCAGCTCTTGAGAAAAAAATTGAACAATT
The DNA here is from genome assembly GCA_029168955.1 of Aplectana chamaeleonis. Classification (NCBI taxonomy): domain Eukaryota; kingdom Metazoa; phylum Nematoda; class Chromadorea; order Rhabditida; family Cosmocercidae; genus Aplectana; species Aplectana chamaeleonis. The sequence goes on from JAPDOI010000127.1 coordinate 248,087, forward strand.
TGTATATTAAGTATATTATCAAGCAAAAGTATTCCGGTATTCCGTGAATGAATAGAAGTCCTTTTTTTAAAAACCATTATGTTCTTCCTCGTAAAATACCACAACGGTTTGTTATCGCTGTATAGAAGAGTCGACCGAGAATATCGCTTGGAGAAAATATTGTTAGCTTTTTGTACACTCTCCTCACTTCACTTTACTATTGTTCTCTTTTTGTTGGAAAGTTTCTGGCGCGCACCAAACCTCTTTCGCTTGGAAGACCCCTTCTGGATAGAAATGTTCACTTTTTTCCTGATATTACGCAGTAATATCCCACAAAAATATGCAACACTTACTGTGCTTATCTGGGTCAAATTCCGGTCCGCAATTGCGTCTCGACACGCTTTGCGGCCGCGCGCTTTCGAGTCGGAAGAGTTTCCAGCGCCGCAGCTGCCGATCTGTTGACTCTTGGTGTGTTTCAGAATTTGAAAACTAAACTAAATTGAAGAAAACTGTATAGAAAAGCCATATCGAGTCGGCTTTGGAGCTGGAAACTCGATTGACTCGAGCGCCTGCGGCCGCAAAGCGTGTCGAGACGCGATTGCGGACCGGAATTTGACCCAGATAAGCACAGTATCAACCTTTTTGGACTGATACGATAATCAGTAAGCAATCAACAGACGATTATAAGTTGCCATCGGCACAAAATTCTCACCGTCAACAAAATTCATGATAACCAATTGATAAAGAGGAGGGTATAAAAGAAATTGAGAGCGGTGTGTTTTCATTCTCACACCGTCTTTCTCTGGAGGTGAGCGGCTGAAGCTGAACAGACTAGGGATTAGGGAAAAAGCCTCACCGGTTATAAAGATATCACGATATCTGGGCCTAAACATGGAAAACTCTGGCAAGAAAATTTGCTACACTTCCGTGAGAATTATGCGCCGATGGCTTACTATCAACTTGTGCAATCGAATTGTGAAGCACACAACAAATGAAGCGCTACTCACATTTCGTGGCAACACGCACATATTACATGAACCGCTCTGCACTTTCCACAACGTCTTGAAGACGTCATTTGAAGCCCGATGCACTTTTCACGACGTTCAGTTGACCTCATCGGAAGCCCGATGCCCTTTTGACGACGTCCCGATGACGTCATCAGAAGCTCGAAGTACTTTTCGCGACGTCCCGATGACGCCATCAGAAGCCAGATTGACCTAGAAATCGATTACTGACCAGCCTGAATACCTCCTACCAACTTACCTGCCTGCCCAATTGATCGCCTGCTATCATTGGCAGTGGCTACTCCTGACTCAGAAGTTTCAACCCTATTTACATGTTTTCCTTAGTAACATACAATAAAGGGCACAACTAACTTACTTAAAGGCAATGAACACGATAATTTGTGGATGTTCAGTTTCTTACGGATTGTGGTAGGTCAAGACCTTACTGATACACCAGCATCAGGAAAAACTGCAGAAAACGCTCTTTGCTCTTTGCCGGCTGTTTGCGTGCCCTTCAATGTATGTTACTGAGGAAAACATGTAACTAGGGTTGAAACTTCTGAGGAGTTCCATTAGCAGTGAATGGAAAGCGTGAATGCCTACGGCCCACGGCGCACACCATGAATTTTTCTTAAGCTTTAGGGCTCACAACTTTGTTATTTGTAAACCGATTTGGCCAAAATTTTGACAGGTGGTGTGTTTTCGCCAAATTCACGTATATCCGGAAGGGAATCTGTAAGAAATTCGTTTCAATGGTTTTATAAACTACTTTATAAAATTGTAAGTGATCACAAGGCCTAGGCAAAAGCAAACCTCTCCAGCAGCTTCGCGCCTGGAGCGATACATTTTCACCACATTTGAAAAAATTTGTTGACCGCCAAATCCATCAGAAGGAATTTCACGAATTTTTTAGAAATACCGAATCTTTGACCTTTTCCGCGGAGCCTAACCCTTTTAAAATTCTATCTATGCAGAGTTCCAAGGCACTGATCACTTATAAGATACTTCTTTCAATTTGAGATAGTCCTGTAAGGTGGCTGAGTGGCGTTTTATACACCGAAAAAATTTGCGATCCATGAAAAATCTCGAGCCGATGGTGACTTACTAGTGATCAACACACAAAAAGACTCATTCTGTTCAATGTTGCATCTCCATAAATCCAGAACATTTACCTACAGATGAAGTTATTCGTTTCGGCGTGGCCTTCCCCACCCTTTTGAAAATCGTCCAAAAAATCTCATATTTTGGTTGACCGCCCAAATTAACCCTGGCAGCGGTCCCGTGCGAAAGATTTCAACCGAATTTAAAAAAGTGGAATAGTGCCAGTTTTTGTGAAATTCAATGCCATTTTTCCATTTTCGTGATTTTCATTCTCCGAGTGGAGCGTCTCTCTCTATGAATATCAATGCGAACATCATTTAGAGAAGGAATAGTGCATTGCTTAAAAAAATCATGAAAAAAATAAATTTTGGAATGATCGAAATCAAGAAGAAATCCATGGTAGTATTTAGGAAAATAAAAATCCTCTGAGTGGAAGATGGTCGTTACAAGAAAAATTCTGAAATGAACATATTACTGCCTACCAGGCCGGATTTCTGTCACTTGCGTCGCGATGTCGTAGTGCAGTGCACGACGACGTGACACACCATCCAGATGGCGCTAAACAATGCGCACGTCGTGAAAAGTGTAGATTGGCCGCGACACAGCCACGACACCGTCGCGTATAGCAGCTCCCACTAGATTCTTCGTGCGCGACGACTGTCAGTGCTAGGCGCGATTGAGTGCTGCGCTAGGCGCGGCGGTATGTATCAGTTCCTACTCCGCAGCACCGTCGCCGCGACGCAAGTATGCACTAGGCCTTACGGTAAGGACTGAAAGATTCCTTAGTCGCTTGCCACATGAGTGAGTCATCATTGATAATTTCGCTCTGCCTTGATTTCGAAAAACACCTACGATTTGCGACAGTGTGCATCCTTGGCGCGCGAACTGCTCTTGGGTCCATGGAATGTTCTTGAAAAACAATTTATTCGAAAAATTCGACTATCGAATTCATTCGAATGTTTTCGTAGATTTTCGGATATTCGATCTTTCGAATAATTCGGGATTTTAAACTTTTCGAATATTCGGTTTTTCGAATAATTCGGAATTTTGAACTTTTCGAATATTCGACTTTTCGAATAATTCGGAATTTTGATGTTTTCGAATATTCGAGTTCTCGAATAATTCGGGATTTTGAACATTTCGAATATTCGACTTCTCGAATAATTCGGGAATTCGCCTTTTTCGAATATTCGACTTTCCGAATAACTCGAAGTCGACTTTTTCAGTCGAATGACTTTTCGAATCATTCGATTCGGTCAAAGTATAGTACACAACACCGAAAAAAATTTAGGTAGTGACATTTTCAGTGCCATCCACATACCCAGAGCTATAGCACGGCCATGTGCTACCATCCTGACGATCGTAGGTGCATATACAAACATTCGTAATATCTGGTGGCACAGCATCAGAACCTATGCATTCGCCATCCACGCCTTGTGGACAGCTACAAGCCGAATACACCGCTTCATACTGCACAAAAGCAAAATCATCTGAAATGGGTAATGTTCGGGTTTTACAAGGACATACATCTCAGATATAGTCTTATTCTTATAATGAAGTAAATGAGCTCTGCGTCATGCTGCCGATGATTACTATTCGGAGGTCATCAGGTGTCGTTTCCACTTCCGCCGCCGACCGTGGTAAAGTGAAATCCCTCAAAGGCAGTGTTCAGGACGAATATCACCCTCGAACTTGACTCAAAAATGAGGTTGTTTGGTCGTGAGTTAACGAATAGTGAAGAAAATGTAAAGAACAGCGCTCAGTGTAAGCTAAAGTAGCGGTTTTGAACGTACATATAGGTTCAGAGCGCGTACGTGTTTACGCGCCCTACTAGTTCCCGCAGACGCGCGCTAATGGCAAAATGTGCGCGAATCGATCGGGCTGGATGTGGCGTAATCGCTTAGCGATTTGCCATCGAAAACGTCCGCGGCGCCACAAGCTCGTCAGAACGGAGGGCGGGGCGGGCTAAGCAGGTGTACTGAGCTAACGAAATTCCTCACTTTGCGGCCGTTTTGATCGATTTCTGACCCGTTTTTGCTGTCAGCCAATATACAAGATTTATTGTGAACACTGCCTTCGATATCTATCGTGCCGCGCCGCGTCATCGGGGATAATGAGATAGCACTTCGCCGGAACGAAAGTATAAACGACACTTTATGGCGGCATGTCGCACGACGTCCCGTATAAAAACTAGGTTACAATTTTCCTACCGCGGCAAGCGACTGTAAGTGCACAGAGCAGGCATATCGATTTTAGGCTGATATTGGTGCTAGACATTGCGTCGCGCCACTTGTCGCTGGAAGTATGACCCCTCTCTTAGGGGTATGGTATACTTTGTCGCTATCGTGAGCGACAAGCATGTAATCTAGCACAAATCGCGAAGGGACCCGCATCAGCGCAACGGCATCGGCCTTTGTAGAAACAGTTGTCGCTCCTCCGTCGCTGTGACGTGTCGCGGAGGGCCGACATACTGCAATTATCCCGAAGCCTGTCGCTACCACTGTCGCTGTCGCTGTGCAGCGCACTGCGACAGTGGCAGATTTCAAGGGCAGGAGGCGGTCACTGTCGCTGTGCACGAAAAGTCCAAAAACGTATACCATACCTCTAACTATGACTGCTGGTCAGGGAAGCCCGTGCACTGCTATGAACAGATTTTTTTCGAAAAAAAAGTTTACAAAGAGCGAGAATATTTCACGCCGTACTTCCTTGCTTGCTGTTACGCTTCCTCCTTTTCAGCTCTTCATCTTTAGCATTATTACTATAAGTGACGGCCTGGTGGAACGCGTCTAACTGAAAAGTAAGGAATATCAAGTTTTTTTCTCGGAGATTCTTTAGAAGGAAACAGAAACTCACAGTTTCCCGAATTTCAGGCACACTCCTAGCCAAATGATTCTTGAATGGATTTAAATTGCATACGGTAATCGCCGGGAATGGTGCAGACTCAAATTCTAACTGAAATCAACGCTTTCAGAACTACTTAGAATTAGCTAAATCGAATAAAAACCACATATATGGCCGCACTAACCTCTACATTGACAATTTTCTCCTTCTTCTGATATTTCTCCACCACCAACAGACATTGAAAACAAAAACATACAAGCGAAACTACGCTGAAAGTGATCCAAAATATCCGTAATGAGATTGTAGAAGTGTTGAGAATCTGAAAAGGACTTATCCATATGAAGATGTAGAAAGTCCACTTGTCCCTTGTACTTGTTCTAGAAGCTTCAATAAAGGCCGCATTTTAGGCAGCCAACGGCTTCTAATGTGGATCGGGTGGGAATTTCGGGGTGATAGACGAGTGTTTCGCGGCGATTTTGCCTCTATCAAGTTGTGAACAGGAAGTAGTGGTTCATACTATTTTTTACCCGAAATTCATATTCTACCCTCTTTTTGCAGCGAAAAACTTGCTGACCAATTACGTTTCCCTAGAGGGCTCATTTTAGGCAGCCAAGAGCGTTGAGTGTGGATCTGATGGGAATTTCGGGGTGACAGACGAGTGTTTCGCGGCGATTTCGCCTCTATCAAGTTGTCAACAGGAAGTGGTTCATTAGGAGACATTCAATAGACCATCTGTCGACAACTAGGATTGTTTGAGTTCGAACCTTCTTCATTCTGATCACCACCAATTGAATTTTTATAATATCTTTGCGCTTCTTGCGTGAAACTGCCTATAATCTTCAGGAATAGAGCGACTGATGCTTTTCTGGGATGTTGGAGTGGTTCGCGATTTTCGAAAAAAAAAACTGTTGAATAGTAAATATTATATATAACTCCTTTCCTAGTTTGAAATCTAGAAATTACATGTAAAATCGTGTCCTGGGTCAATCCTAACTGCCTGATTCAAAGTCGGAACGAGTTTCGGAGACATATCCAGTGGACTATGTCAACGAATATTCGGAAAACGAATATTCGGTCGATTAAGCGAATAGTCGAATATTCGAATAATTCGATTATTCGGAGAAGTCTACTTTTCGAATAATTCGTTTATTCGAATATTCGGAAAAGTCAATTTCCGAATTATTCGTTTATTCGAATATTCGAAAATTTTTATTCGTTTGATATACTCTAATATCCAGCCGGGTAGTGCGGTCGTATATGCGAAAGCGATTCAGTTGAATCAAATGTATATGTATACTGTTTGTTTATACTACTTCCATTACTTGTTTATTTTATATTTTTTGTTTGTTTACTTTTCTATTTACCTAATGATTTGGTAAGGTATTTATAAAATCACGGCTGTTTGCGAGAAAAAGTTACGCGGAAAAAATAGAGAAGGAAATCAAAAATATTTTCGAACTAAAAAATCCCCGTTTCGTTGTGGGTATTAATGAAATCAAAGTTATTTTCGATTGATAAAGTCGAAAGGTTTTGCGTCGCGCGGAATCACTTTTTCAAGATCTCAATTCGGAGTGAACCAATAAATTAGCTTTAGACTGCATTGAAAAGAGCATAAAAAGTTGATATAAGCGTTCACGATGTTGTTGGTACTCTTAAAATTGAGCTAGGAAGAAGATAGAGCATTGTTGGACAGGAGGCTGGAAACAGATGCAGGTCGCTCCTGTTCCAATTTGAAGCTGACAACTTAACTTTGAATGGTACCTCAAAATCTTGGGTTAACACTAAGGGCACGGGACACCCAAAAATTTAATTTTCAGATTTGATGCTTGTTTTGGAGAGAGTTACACGCTGATCACAGTGGTATCTCTGAAATCTTCCAAGACCCCATATGAACAGAGTTATGGCTCCTTGAAGATGCCTTTAATTTGAGGGTGAAAAATTGGTGGACGAGTTGTCTCATGCCTGTATTTCTCTTCAATCGTAATCGTTACGCAAAAGCAAGCCAGGATAAGGAGATAGCCCGGCAATGGCTTGAAGAACAGATTCTTGTGGGAATTCACCCATCCATTTAGCCGCTATCGAGTTCGAAAATCTGTTGGGGGGTCGGGCCTGTGGTGGTGAGCGAAGGGGGTCGGGCCTGTGGTGGTCGCTTATATCTCGCTTATTTGGAGGAATTGAGACCTCGCATTTGGCACGTGTTATACAGGAGGGGTCTTCTACACAATTACATGAAAATCTCAAAATTCATATCTGAGGGTGTACTGTGCCTTTAAAGGCAGTGTTTACGATAAAAAAGTTTTCGAAATTCCACTAGGATTGGGTAGTGGAGGGACACTCTGTAATGTTAACGTCGAAAGAACGCATGAAAACGAGCCAGGAAGAGCCTCAAAAGAGCCCGAAGTTGCAACTTCGAGCGCATTGAAAACCCCAAAAGCGCATCACACGCCCACCGACGTGAACAAATAAATGCTCGAGATCGTGAGATGAGCCATGATTTTCAATTTATAGCCCCGTTCTTCCCTTCATTCTCAGCTTCTCTCTTTACTCAGGTCAGCTCGCATAGATCGGCTGCAAAAAACGGAAGTTACAAGCCTCGGACAACTCGTCCACCATGTTTCCATAGCTCAATCTTTGAGGGACCATAACTCCGTTCCCAGAAGGTCTTGTACGATTTCTGAGACATTTTTGAAATCAGCATGGGACCGTTTTCAAGATAGGCGGGGAAACAGAAAAACGATTTTCATCGTGAACACTGCCTTTAAGAGACCGCGTGTCCACACTGCGCACCCACGCCATAAAACTTTTAATATTTTTTATATTTCTATGGCGTGGAGTCTTTCTTAATTACGGATAGGTTCTTTATAATGTAACCTATTTACACTCACAGTGGTCAAGCATTTTGAGTGTTCCTAGTAATTTTACAAGGATCTCCGGAAATGGCACTTTTCGATTTTTCGAGCTTCTTTGGCTGGAAAGAAATCGTTTAAAAAAAACCTGGCTAAGAAGGGCTATGAATGATGTTTATCACGGAACTGATGTTCTACAGTTGATTGTCGAAATAGTAGTGCCACCTACTATTTGAGATATCTGTAGTAGGTCATCGTTTTAAATTTTGCTGCCTTGACCTCGAAGTTTATTCGAGTTGCTGCACGAGGTTCGGGTTTTTCACTTTTCAATTCCCAATGAAATTTCCTTCGACTGCGGTATATTAGCCATCGATCAACTTTGTTTGAATTTTCGCTAAATTTCGAGTGGAGGGTAACTTGGGGGGGGGGGGAAACGCGTGAAAACCTTGAAATAGTTCAGTGCTTGAAATTTTATTGAAATTTATTTTAAGGCAGTGTTCACGATAATCTTCAATTTTGAGATTAATCGCCAAATCAATTTCTTGGCCCCCGATAAGAACTGAAATGACGAAGAAACCGAGAAAAACGCACCAGAAGGGCACGAATCCCTCAAGTATCAGTCCGCCTCTTAAAGGCATCGTACACGATGAGAACCATATTTGGGTTTTTGATGTTTTCGTGTTGTATTATCCCTATAGTGACTAACGGTAGCAAAACGCCCCCTCAAAAACGTCAACTTTTCGAGAAAAACCCATTTTTAGAAAGTTCATAGCAAATTTGAATTTCGCGCCGGCATCAACTTGTGATAGTTGCGCAGAGAATGCAAGGAACAGTCTTACGCTTCGTTCCTTGGCGCAGCGTTGGAAGCAATTCATCGAGGATGCCTCTCAACTACGACTTCAGCGAAATTAAAATGGGCTACCCACCTGCTGCGTCCAGTGCTGCCGGCTGCTTTCGATCGATGCCGAATTCGAAATTAACTGGCGTGTGTATTGCGCCCTACGACGCGTCAAGGCACGCCCGCCGTCGGCAACCCAAGAGTTTTGTTCTTTGTAACAACGGATCGACCCCAAGGCCGGCCCCCCAAACCCAGGAAGCCATTTTGAGGTAAGCGAATCTCCACTCAGAGACGGTTTTGTAACTCCAAACTTTCTGAGTGACATTGTCATGGCCCACTAGTCCGAATGAACGCATAAACCCAAATTCGGTTTTCATCGTGGACGATGCCTTTAAGTATCAATGGAACTGTTCGTTGTGACAATGAATTTTTTTGTGGACCCGTCTTTTGCAATTCTCCATTCTGTGTTGCTCCGTTCTTTCCTTCGGGCCCTAACTAATACTGTTTCGCCCAAAATATTCTACCATTTTCGATTAGTCCCATTTTTCACCGGTGACAACCACCGTGAACATGTTCATCCAACCAGACAACTAGTCCAGGCCATAGAATAATGTCACTGAAATAAGACGAATTAGTGCGTTTCTCGCCGTTTCTTCGTGATTTTGGTGACAGTTGGTAGCCAACGCATTGTTTTAAGTGGAAAATTTGGAAACGAGAATCATCGTGAGCACTGCCTTTAAGGGGTATGTTTGGAGGCGCTGAGCAATGAAGTGGTGTATATTTCACAGTTTTCTAAAACTTCGCAGGCGTCTGACGTTGGTTATCCATTTGTAAAGCTTTCACGTTTTATATATATATATATATATGACTTACTTGACTTAATCGGTTGGCTTTCGCCTGACGCGGTCATTCCGCATCTTCACCGAGGTGTGCCGTCCTAGTAGTCAGCCGTGTCCATTTTTCACGGTCTTCAGCCACAATTTGAACACATTCCATCCAGCTGTCACTATTCCATTTCCTGCGAAACGAAACATCGCGCCTGAACTGTCTTTCGATGCCGAGTGACTTTAAATCCTCTTTAACCACATCCGTCCAGAACTTTCGCCTACGCCCAGGTGGCCGTTTCCAGACAGGATTTGGAAGCATTTTTAAAGCGTGTTGTACGAGACGATCCGGCGTTCTTCTTAGTATATGCCCGAGCAGTCGAAGTCGACTTTCCATTGCTGCTTGAGATGGCGTTAGGAGATGCTGGCACCTCCCTCGTGTCAAGCGTTGATGTACTGCGTCGATTTCCTTGTAAAGGTCTTCGTTATGGCATACACGCGGCCAGAAATATCCAAGCAAACGCCTAAAAAGCTTCCTCTCCGTGCAATCCAACCTTTCCATCTGCGTTTTCGGTGCTGCCCACGTCTCCGATCCGTACATCATGATAGGGCGAATAGCGGATAGGTAGACGCGCAACTTGACTTCCTTCGCGATGGTGGTAGACCACAAACACTTGGTTAGAGAATTGAATGCAGACGTAGCTTTCGCACATCGTTGTCGAATATCCGCTGCATAACTACCATCGTTCTTCAGCAAACAGCCCAAATAACAGAAATCGTCCACCAGTTCGATACGTTGTCCGTCCACACAAACTCCCGTTGAAGGCCTCTGAGAGACCCACATCTGCTTGCATTTGTCGGGACGAAGACGAAGTCCATAGGCTGCGGCATACTTCGAAACGAGGTTCACAATCCTTTGCAGTTTTGCGTTGTTTTCAGCGAATAACACAATGTCGTCGGCGTACTCCAGGTCGACAAGGAGCGTCCTGATGGTGTTAGGATCACATCCGCAGGAAACTGTTCTGCAACTCTACGCATGATGTCATCAACGGCGAAGTTGAAAAGAAAAGGTCCTGCAACGGCTCCTTGCCTTACCCCTGTTTTCACCTCGAAAGCTGACGTAAATCCGACAGGTGTACGAACTGCTGCTGTTGTTCCTTTGTTCATGTCCTCGATTAACCGAACATACTTTTCCGGGACTCCATCTGCTCGCAGAGCATTGAGCAATCGATCACGATGAGGAGAGTCGAACGCGGCTTCAAAGTCCAAAAAAGCAAGCTGTAATGGCTTCGAAAACCGCTGCCACGATTCAATTTCTCTTTCTACGCCGAACACTTGGTCGATGGTCCATCTTCCAGGTCGAAAACCGGCTTGCTCATCTCTGGTCGTTCCTTCACGATGTTTGATAAGTCGCTCGAGAATGATACGTTCTAAAACCTTGTACATGACACGAAGTAGAGAGATTCCTCTGTAGTTCTTAGGATCCGTGACGGATAGCTTCTTGTGAAGAGGTACGATGATCGCATGTCTCCACGAATCGGGTATCCTTTCGCTCATCCATATGGCACGGATGGTGTTGGTCATTTCACGAATCCCAGACGGAGGAAGAGCTTTCAGCATTTCAGCAGTGATGTTGTCATCTCCACCTGCCTTTCCATTCTTCATTTTCCGGACACAATCCAAAACTTCAGACTCAGTCGGCGGTTCCTCACTGACATCGTAATGTGCTCTCTGAACATGCGGGAGCTCAGGTACTGATGGCGCTGGACGATTCAGTAGTGAACTGAAGTAATCCTTCCATATTGGCAGCGTCGCATCACCAACTGCAACTCCATTGGTAGTGTTCAAGACAGGAGAACATCTCTTCATCTTCCCGCTATACTGTCGCAGCAACGTGTAGGCTTTCCTCGGATTCTTCTCCTCCCAAGCCTTCTCGAACTCCTTAGCTCTACACGTCCACTCGTTCGCGGTCACTTTGAAGCTGCCGACGCAACTTCCTCCTCAGACGCTTCTCCTCCACGAAGTTTCCTGCAGTTCGGAGAGCACATACTCTGTTGTAGGTAGATGTTGTTTCTTCTGAGACGTAGGCGAACTTCTTCTTAGGCTGTACAACCGGGAGTGCCTCTTTCGAAGCGTCCTGGATGCATTTGACAAAAGAATCCGCGTCGCAAAGTTTCTTCTTAGTCCGTACTCCGATGTGAATAGAAACGCGTTGTCGGAAATTCCTTCTGCACTCTTCATCTCTGAGACTTGTCATGTCAATCCTCTGGAGAGGCTGAGCCCCTCGCTTCCTCTTATGAATCCTCGCAGTGAAGTTCAACAGAACAGGACGGTGATCCGAATCGAATGCGACATCCCACACAGCTCTAGATCTTCGAATGTCCGATACTGGAATATTCCTCGTCAGGACATAGTCAAGCTGTAGTTTCAAAGTTGTCATCTTCCGCTTCCGCTGCTCTTCTGGAGATAGCCGGGTTGGTCCCCGCCACGTAAGCTGATGGCGGCGATGATTCCTCTTGAATCTCGATGCAATAATCAGACCACTGCGTTCACAAAGTCGACAAGGCGGTAGCCATTGTCCGATGTTTGCTCCACTGGGTAGAACCATTTACCGAGTACTTCGGATTCCTGATCAAGTCCCATCTTCGCATTTGCGTCAATCCCCACGACAACAGCATGTTGACAAGGTATCCTGGCCAGCAACGTATTGAGTTCCTCATAAAACGCATCCTTCGAATTGTCTTCGGCGGTTTCAGTGGGCGCATGAGCACTCACTATCCACAGATTGAATCCTCTGTGATCCCGCAGTCGTACGAATGCATTCCGACACGACGTTGAGCCGAACTCCTTGACCATACCATTGAAATCCTTCCTTACAGCTATTGCACAGCCTCCCACTCTCCTATCGTCAGCGTTGCCGCAGTAGATGGTGTACTCTCCGACGCTGATGACGGGTCTATCCTGAGGCGGGTTTCCTGCAAAGCAGCAAACGGTGCATGGAAATAGCTCAGAAGTCTGGATAGCGCAGTTTTTTGGATATCACTCGACAGCGATCGACAGTCCAGGGTGGCGAAATTGTGGCTTGTGGCCAAAGACTCCATGACTCCCTAGGTACGGATCCTAAGGTGTTATGGACCAGAGGCCTTAGTGTGCCGGACGGCGACACCTTTATGCAATGTGCGGGATACTTTCGCGATATAGTTGTGCACGCTATATCGCTCGAACGTTCCCTGTGTACACTCAAACGTCTGCTGGGTTCTAGTAGAAGCTAGGGGCACCAACGAGCAGGTACCAACAGACTTGTATACACACTCTCATATATATATATATATATATATATATATATATATATATATATATATATATATATATATATATATATATATATATATATATATATATATATATATATATATATATATATATATATATATATATATATATATATATATATATATATATATATATATATATATATATATATACATTAATTTATTTATCTATTTATTTATTTATTTACTACATGATCGATGACCATGTTGAAAACCGTTCCTACGGAAATATCAGCAACCAACAAATTCCAGTAAACCACATGAAAAACAAATTTAAAAAATAAACGACGGGTAGTTTAGAAGAGAAAGAGCCTAATAGTAAAAAATGAAATTACTTTTGTAAAACGCTTATTCATGGTCAGCGAAGCGAACAGCGGCTAGCTGCTCCGTTCCGAGGAACTCAGAAAACAGTCCACTATCTTGATGAAGCTTTTCATGTCACGAGAGGTAGGAAACTTTTTGCTCAATTTCAAGTAGTCAGACCCAGCTCTATTAACGAAGAAGTTGTGTCAAACAGCAGTCTTTGCAGTGCTAATGGCGATTTTTCGCTCTCCGCCTCGCGTTCTTGAGTCTCTCACTGCGAAAAAAAAACCTTCCTTATCGAGACCGCAATATTCATTAAAAATTTTGTGGACCATAACAAGATCATTCCTTCTCCTTCTATACGACAAGGATCGAAGGTTGAACTCCTTGTTTCTAGTCTTACTGCCAGGAATGACATTGTACACAAAGCCTAGTTTTCTGATGAATAACTTTGTAGTGAAGCTGTTCTGTACAGTTTTGGTGCCACTTCGCTCACGTGGTCATTGGAGGGATGCTGATAATGAATCTGATTCACATTTTAAGATTTCTGATAAAATTTGTGTCGGTGGCATCAGACATCTTGGTAGAACAAAGTATTTGAGTCCGCCGAAAATTCTATATGAGGCTTATTAGGGCATTACAAAGGAGAAGTTTGATCATTTTTCAAATTTTCCATACTCCGGGTCGGCCTAGCACGGCTCAATCCCAACCATCAGCTGTAACCTGAAGAAAATTCCAGAAGTCGACAAACAAAAGCTTATTTCGTTACCAGCCTTGTGCATGTAAAGCTGGAATAACTTCCAGAACAAAAAAAAAACAGGTCTGCGAAAAAGCGGTGGATCATCGCTTCACCATGACCTTACTCCAGACCTCTGTGGAGCGACATACTCTCAGGTGGAGTAGAAACGGAATACTGGTTGTCTAAGTAAGGAAGCCTGCTCCGATAAAAATGGTTCCCAGCGGACCACGTGTCCACACATGCCCCCCATGAAAACGTTTAGCCGTGGAGCGCACCGGTCGGCTGTGGAAATTCGCCGTGGAGCAGGCGGTTTCTTAAGGCCTCTGTCAGAGTTTGATCGCCGCGCGACGCGATGGGATGATAACCATGAGCATCGATCGAGATCGCGTCGCACGTCGATCTGTATTCAAAAGATGCCATCGCGTCGCACAGCGATCGCACTCTGAAAGAGGCCTAAGTGTTAATATACTACATTAGCCGTGGAGCACGAAAATTGCTTGGACATTTTCCGGCTGTGGAGACCAAGGTAAGTGGGCGGATCTGCAGCCAATTAACACAGGTCATTGGGGTAAAAACTGAACTCGTCAGAATTTGTGATCATGACACGTTATCGATCGATAATCAATATTATGGATTTTCGCGCTTATTCCACAAAAGCGACAAGGACCGGTGACTGTTGATGGGTGTAGGTCTCTTGGTTGAGGAACTTTACTCATCAGACATTATCGGTTTTTACCAATCAATAACACCGATTTTTTTGCCTGTTGCACTAAAGGCCGCGAAGGGTGTTAGTTGCTGATTGCTAAGAGCCACTAGTTTGGGAAATTTGTTCATCACGAATTATCGATTATTACTGATCAATAATATCGATTTTTTAATTGTTGCACAGAATGCGGCGATGAGTTGTGTTTTTACGGTTGTGGGACAGAAATTTAAAAAAAAAATGTTCTCATCCGATAATATCGTCTGTTGGAGGTTTCACCTCTCCAAAATGGAAATTGTTGAGCGAAATTCATGTCAGGAAGGGAATCTTTGGGGCAACATGAAATTTATGAAAATTTAGCTTCCTGTTAAAAGTAGCGATTTGGAAATACCTAATTTTTAAGATATTAGAAGTTTTTGACTGCGCGACGCAAAACCTTTCAAATTATCAATCGAAAATATCTTCGATTTCATTAATACCCACAACGAAACGGGGATTTTTTAGTTCGAAAATATTTTTGATTTCCTTCTCTATTTTTTCCGCGTAACTTTTTCTCGCAAACAGCCGTGATTTTATAAATAACTCACTAAATCATTAGGTAAATAGAAAAGTAAACAAACAAAAAATATAAAATAAATAAAAAATGGAAGTAGTCTAAACAAACGGTATACATATACATTTGATCCAACTGAATCGCTTTCGCATATACGACCGCACTACCCGGCTGGATATTTATCCAAAACTCGCTCCGACTTTGAATCAGGCAGTTAGGATTGACCCAGAACACGATTTGACATGTAATTTCTAGATTTCAAACTAGGAAAGGAGTTATATATAATATATTTACTGTTCAACAGTTTATTTTCCAAAAATCGCGAACCACTCCAACATCCCAGAAAAGCCTCAGTCACTCTATTCCTGAAGATTATAGACAGTTTCACACGAGAAGCGCAAAGATATTTTGAAAAATTCGATTGGTGGTGATCAGAACGAAGAAGGTTCGTACTCAAACAATTCTAGTTGTCGACAGATGGTCTATTGAATGTCTCCTAACGAACCACTTCCTATTGACAACTTGATAGAGGCGAATTGGCCGCGAAACACTCGTCTATCACCCCGAAATTCCCGTCCGATCCACATTCAACGCTGTTGGCTGCCTAAAATGGCCCTCTAGGGAAACATAATTGGTCAGCAAGTTTTTTGCTGCAAATAGGGGGTAGAATATGAATTTCGGGTAAAAAAATAGTATGAACCACTACTTCCTGTTGACAACTTGATAGAGGCAAAATCGCCGCGAAACACTCGTCTATCACCCCGAAATTCCCGTCCGATCCACATTCAACGCTGTTGGCTGCCTAAAATGGCCCTCTAGGGAAACATAATTGGTCAGCAAGTTTTTTGCTGCAAATAGGGGGTAGAATATGAATTTTGGGTATTGCTGACAACTTGATAAAGGCAAAACGGCCGCGAAACACTCGTCTATCACCCCGAAATTCCCATCCGATCCACATTCAACGCTGTTGGCTGCCTAAAATGCGCCCTCTAGGGAAACGTAATTGGTCAGCAAGTTTTTTGCTGCAAATAGGGGGTAGAATATGAATTTTGGGTAAAAAAATAGTATGAACCACTACTTCCTGTTGACAACTTGATAGAGGCAAAATCGCCGCGAAACACTCGTCTATCACCCCGAAATTCCCGTGCGATCCACATTCAACGCTGTTGGCTGCCTAAAATGGCCCTCCAGGAAACGTAATTGGTCAGCAAGTTTTTTGCTGCAAATAGGGGGTGAATTTTGGGTATTGCTGACAACTTGATAAAGGCGAAACGGCCGCGAAACACTCGTATATCACCCCGAAATTCCCATCCGATCCAAATTCAACGCTGTTGGCTGCCTAAAATGCGCCCTCTAGGGAAACGTAACTGGTCAGCAAGTTTTTTGCTGCAAAAAGAGGATAGAATATGAATTTCGGGAAAAAAATAGTATGAACCACTACTTCCTGTTGACAACTTGATAGAGGCAAAATCGCCGCGAAACACTCGTCTATCACCCCGAAATTCCCGTGCGATCCACATTCAACGCTGTTGGCTGCCTAAAATGGCCCTCCAGGGAAACGTAATTGGTCAGCAAGTTTTTTGCTGCAAATAGGGGGTGAATTTTGGGTATTGCTGACAACTTGATAAAGGCGAAACGGCCGCGAAACACTCGTATATCACCCCGAAATTCCCATCCTATCCAAATTCAACGCTGTTGGCTGCCTAAAATGCGCCCTCTAGGGAAACGTAATTGGTCAGCAAGTTTTTTGCTGCAAATAGGGGGTAGAATATGAATTTCGGGTAAAAAAATAGTATACAAACAAACATGGAATTGATCTTTCTGAGGTTTTCCAAAGGTGGTCCCAACCAGCTTTCCATCTGCATGGGAATGCAAATCAATCGTCGCGTTCGCCGGCAATAAAATTCCTCGAAATATTGCATGCACCTATTTTTATGCGGTAATGGGGCTTGTATCCGCTATAATGTACACCAATTGCTAAACAACACGCGAAAAACAAGAGCTCGAGCGGCGTTTCTCCACATGAGATTCCGCCCTTTCCACCAAGAAGAAGTTGGATCCTGGAGATTTGGGAAAACCTGTGATCTGGATTTCTTATCTGCACAATTTCACGAATAGATATCACTTTGCATTTTTTCTCGTCTACCACCCAAGCTGCTGAAATCTTGAGAACAATTGCTCTTCAGCTGAGCACTCCACCAACGGAAACGTTTTCTGTGGACCTCCAAGAAGGGCAACCGCACACTCCGAAATCGCAGTGAATGTTTCCGCTTCTGGTATCTTGGTTGCTCTGCCCTTCATCTAGGTTCTATTAGGGTGCACTAATGCTGTCCTACTGGGATAACTACAATTGAGTAAAAAGTTTTTTTTTTGCGTTCGCAGAGAACCAGTTGTCGATCAGTGCCCACTATACTTAGTATCCGAATCACTTCTTTTCGGATATCCGACCATATATCCGAGGTTCGGATAATACGGTATCCGAAAATTTGAAAAAAGGCATTATCTGAATCGAACCAATATCCGAAGGATGCGAAATTCGGATAAAATCGAATAAAACTCGGATAAATTTTGCATAAAATCGGATAAAATTCGGGTAAAAATCCGGATACTATCGGATAATTTTTGGCAAAAATAAGATAAAATCGCACTAGGCTACGCCCATTTTTCCATACCGCCTTCTATTTAGTACATTAAAGGCATCGTACGCGCTGAAAACCATGTTTCGTTTTTAAGCGTTTTTGAGAAGTTAGCCCCCTATAGTGACCAAAGGTAGCGAAAAGCCCGCTCAAAAACGTCAACTTTTCAAGAAAAAACGTTTTAACAAAACTTCTGAAAATCATTTGAATTTCGCGCCGGCATCGACTCGGGATAGTTACGCGGAGGGCCTCGTTGTGTGACGAGAAATTTCCAGTCGATAATGCCACTTTCGTCCGACGGTGCGTCAGTGTACAGTGGCATGTCCTGTACTTAGCGACACGACGTTCTGCTCAAATACTGCGACAGTGCCAAATGACTGACGGAAGGGCCGGCCCCTTTTGGCGGAGTTCCTTACTTTCCACTTCCTCTATGCTCACAATGGTACGTTTTTGAGCAGCCAAGCTCGTTGTACGTTCTCACAGGGGCCCGAGGAAGGGATTGAGCATAAAAAATGGAAAGTGGATTTCAGCGCGTACGATGCCTTTAACCCAGGGTTGTCCTCCTCCTTCCGAAATCGGAAGAGTCGCTGCGGCGCCGAAAAATGGGCGTGGTCAAGTGAGATAATCAATTGGCTAGTTATTCAGGGTAGTAGTTTGTTGTATAATTGCTTTGCATACTTTATACTTGCTAGTTGTCCTGAAAAATCTGTGTATGTATAATTCTGTGCCTCTCAACGACGATAGAGTAATTGAATACATGTTTTCATACTTTTATTAAATGCATATATGAAGATTGAAGTTTGTTCGTGAACATGCTGCAAATGCAATGAAGTCGCTCTTTACTCAAATATGGATGTTTTCAAAGGCTTGCCTCGAGTACCTGGTTTACTTTTTACCATTTTGCCTCAACTTTGTTCCGAAAATATCCGAATTTATCCGAAATTAACCGACCGGATATCCGTATCCGAATCACCGGAAAAATGGCATTATCTGAATCAATCCATTATCCGGAAATTTGAAAACACGCATTATCTGAATAGAACCAATATCCGGGAATTTCAAAATCGGCATTATCCGCATCGATCCATTATCCGAAGAATTATCTTCGGATAACAAGTATAAGGTCCACGGTAGATTCAGTCTCCAAATATTCACTTGATTATGACAAATTGTGGCTTGATAGGAAGGACGATATAGAAAAACGGCTCTTAAGTCCCTAGCTCTAACTAACCAAATGTGGCATGGTGTTCCCCCCGATCAGAAAGCTAATGAGTGTTTTCTGGCCAAATCTGGCACGCTATTTACGAATCTGATATCAGTTTCGCTGAGTCCAGCTCTTAACAAAGTTGCATGCATTTTTGCAGGTTCACCGGAGGGTAAGGGCAACCATCATTAAAAAATTTCGGGTGTTTGGAAAAACTGTCTCGGGTTTGACGCAAAACTTTTAATTGGGGGTTATTGAGGATGCTTAGAGACATCGCGCGCGCTGGAAATCACTTTCAATTTTTTTCCTGTGCAGTCAAACAATTCGGGCTAGTTGACATTACCCACCAAGCTTTGAGCTCTGAAGATGCGCCCTTAAAGACATCGTACACGATGAAAACCATACTTGGGTTTTTGACGTCTTCGTGTTGTTATATCCCTATAATGACTGAAGGTTGCAAAAAGTCACCTCAAAAACGCCAACTTTTCAAGAAAAACCCATTTCAAGAAAGCTTAATACAAATTTGAGGTTCCCGCCGACATCAGTTGGGATAGTTGCGCGAAGAACGCAAGGAACACTTTCACGATTCGTTCCTTGGCGCAGCGTTGGACTCAATTCACCGAGGACGCCATTCAGACGAGTGATCATTTTTCTTGAACCGAATTAAAAAGGATTACTAACCTGCTGCGTCCATTGCTGTCAGCTGCCTTCGATCGATGCCGAACGTGAAATCGAATGGCGTGTGAATTGCGCCCTACGACGCGTCGACGCACAATCGCCGGCAACGACCACGGGGTTTTGTTCCTTGCAACAACAGATCGACCTCAAGGCCGGCCCCGAAAACCCAGGAAGCCCTATAGAGGTAAGCGAATCTCCTTTCCCAGGCGATTTTGAAACTCCAAACTCTCCGAGTGACATTATTATGACCCACTAGTCCGATTGAACGCAAAAGCTGGAAATCGGTTTTCATAGTTTACGATGCTCTCAAAAGTTATGGCCACCTGAAAACCCCATTGGGGTCGATCATCGATGTATGTAGCACTTATTGATGGAACGTTGATGCGGCCGTAAAAAATGGAAAACAATCATGGTACAAACTCTACATGCAGGAAAACTTCAAAAAAAAGACAGAAATACAGAAAAACTCCAGAGACGGTTTTGACGCAATGTTCGACTTTATTTTACAGGGTGCTCAAACTGGTTTTTCTTCACAAAGGAAGGTTTTCCAGATGCTCTCCCGACATATTCGTACCTTAAAGGCAGTGTTCACGATCAAAAAAGTGTTTGAAATTTCACTAGGAATGGGTAGTGGAGGGACACTCTGTAACGTTGACGTCAAAAGAACGCATGAAAATGAGCCAGGAAGAGCCTCAAAAGAGCCCGAAGTTGCCACTCTGAGCTCAAGGCCAACCCCAAAAACGCATTGCTCTCCCACCGACATGAACGAATGAAAGTTTGAAATCGTGTGATGAGTGATGGTTTCCGATTATTGGCTCTGTTCTTCCCTTCATTCTCGACTTCTCTCTTTACTCAGGTCAGCTCGCATACATCGGCGGCAAAAGAGGGAAGTTACAAGAGTCGGAAAGCTTGTACACCATGCTTCACTAGCTCAACTGTTGAGGGACCATAACTCCGTTCCCAGAAGGTCGTGTACGATTTCAGAGACATCGTTGAAATCAGCGTGGGACCGTTTTCTAGATAGGCTAAAAAGCAGAAAAACGACTTTTATCGATTGGCTCCGAAATCCGCTCGCGGTAGCTTTTCCCGCTCGCAGTCGAGTTTTCCGAGGAACAGTTCGGTCCGCATCTTCATTAGCATTGGGACGCACCTGCACATGCTGTCTGTCTATTTCAGGCCCATGCCCGCACAACTAATCCAACCTTGAAATGGGGCTGTGAAGAAGTAGAGCTGATTTTGGATGTTCCGCAGCGTTTTTCATTGTTCCTTCTTCATGGATGAAACAGTCAGATTCTATACCTTCGTTTTTTGGTGAAAACTCGAAAACTGAAAAACAGAAAAACGATTTTTATCGTAGACACTGAAGGCATAGTACACCCTCAGATATGAAGTTTGAGATTTTCATGTAAATGTGTAGAAGACCCCTCCTGTATAACACGTGCCAAATTCCAGATCTCACTTCCTCCGAATAAGCGAGATATGAGCGACCACCACAGGAATGTAGGTATGGAGCTTCGGGAAGGATGGCTCATCTTCGCTGGTCGCGCGTGGCTGCGACGCGGCGTTAGCATCGTAGCGCGCCTGCTGTCCCCTCTCGCACTCTTCATCGGGGTTGTTGAGACTCCCGACAAACGTAATGATTCTCTGAAAACGTATTTTCGCCTATTTTTCCCTCAATAAAAGTTTGGCAGCCCCATTATGCGGATTCTTCGTAAGCTTTGCACTGCAGTTTCGATATTGCTACTTCTTCAAATATAGATCTTTCTCTCGGGCTAAACCGAGTAGGCGACTGTACTTTTCGCTCAACATTCGAGCTTTTTCTTATCATTTATCATAGGTCTTGAATGTGATAATAGGTTACCTGACAATTTACACTTTCGACCAGAAACAAATGAAACAAAAAACAAGTGCCAACATAATTTTTATTAAATCTAGTTGTATGGGGTGATGCTAGTGTCTTCATCAACTAATATGATTAGAAACGCCCCACCGTTATACTTGCACATGCCGAGTGACTTCTCGAAGACGTGCTTCTTCTACCGATAGATGTAGAACTATGTTAATTGGAAAGAAGAATATATGTGATGGAAAGCTGCTGACTAATACAACGAAGTATGGAACGAAATATAAGGGTGATTGAAATTGCATGTAAGGAGTCATCAGTTCCAGGAACCTAAGCTCACAGAAATTCAGTACATATTAGGGTAACAATTTGGGAAATGAGGAGATCAACGAAGGAAACGCCATAATTTACTGCTGGCTCAATCGCTATCGATCTCTTTAGGTCTCCAAATTCCTTCCTTACATGTAGTACAATTAATGCCAACTTCAGCGCAACATGTCATATGTGCCCATGCCCTACTCTGCCAGCACGTAGCTAGATGCCTCACACGGAAACCGGAGATGCCCAGGGTTTCGGAGGCACCTAGTCTAATTTCGACACGAGAATTTACGTAAATTACGGAAAGTTTAGCCTCAGCTGGTGAAATCTTAGCTACGGCACCCGCATATTCTACGCAAATTCTCGTTATAGCACTCGGTCGATCGACCCACCCAGTCAGGATCCGTTCTAGAAAGGCGTCTGCAGCTGCGATCAACCGCATTACCGGTCCTTCCCCCCCGGTCTGCAGCATCCCAGCGGTAAAAATTATCTTTAGCAAAGTCTTCCAGAGAGCGACACTGTGTTACCCTCAGCCACAGAGTGTCAAGTAATCACTACGTGAGTTGTCTGGGCTAACACTGTTCGAACGGCCTCCCTGCGTTCCCCGTAGCCAGCTCGGGTTTGAGATTGCATTTCAACACAGGCTGTCATTGAATCCGCAGATTCCCGCTTCAAAATTATAGCGAGAATATACGGGTTTAGCGACAGAGAGATCAATGTATCGAATTTAGCCTTCGTTTTTACGTAGAACAAGCGTAAAAATTGCACCCTTATACCGTCGACACAAGAATATGCGGGTTTTAGCTATCGTAGCTAAAAGCCGTAAATTCTCGCTACATGGAATGGGGCGGCGTACAGGCCGCGCCCTCGGAGGCATCTATGTAGCTACGGGTTGGCAGAGTACATATAAGGGCGTTTGTCATCCTTCGCTTCGAGAAACAGAAGTGGTCGCAGATTCGCATTGGATTAAGTCTTCCTCCGGCATTTTGGCCTTATTTACCCCCTTAATGATGTTTTCAATCTCCAAGGAGGTGAAGAAGGCCAAAATTACTAGTATTGTTAGAAGGCGCCATTTCACAACGGTTATTTGCGTATTGAGAGCGACTTGAAAAAGCCATCTGCACAAACAGTAGTTATCAGGGGTCTCAACAGCCCCGTTCTAGACCTGATCTTACTGCGTCTTATAATCGTTAATTAATTGTTGTTGTGGCGTAGTGCTGCTCCGTGCTCGTGTCCTGCGCATCTCAAACTTTTCTCTCTGTTTCCGTTTATCCTACGAGTTGTCAAGTTTATTCTTATTCTATTGACACTAAATAATCTTAGTATGCTCCTGTGCATTGTATAGCTGAAGATGAAGGCGTGTAAGCCAAGTATTTGGTGGGAAATATGTGAAATGAAGAACGGTGGAGTGCGAGGGGGCTAGCAGGCGCGCTACGATGCTAACGCCGCGTTGCGGCCGCGCGCGACCGACGAAGATGAGCCATCCTTCCCGAAGCTCCATACCTACATTCCCACCACAGGCACGAACCCATTCGCTCACCATCACAGGTCCGACCCCTAACAGATTTTCCAATTCGATAGCGGCTCGATGGATGGATGAATTAAAACAAGTCGTCGTTCTTCAGTCCATTACCGGACTGTCTCCTTATCCTGGCTTTCTCTCACGCAACGATTGCGAATGAAGAGAAATACAGGCCTGAGACAATTCGTCCACCAATTTTTCACCCTTAAAATCCAGGCATTTTTGGAGAGCCATAACCCTGTTCAAAGGGGGTCTTGGACGATTTCAGAGATACCGCTGTGATCAGCGTGTGACTCTCTCCTAGATAAGCATGAAATCTGAAAATTAATTTTTTGGGTGTCCTGTGCCTTTAAAGAGACCATGCCATACAAAACAGAAATGCAAAAAAAACAATATACGGTTTTTTTGCGCGTACGATGCCTTTAACACGAGTTTTGAGTACGTTTTTCGATATTCCGAATTTTAATTTACGATATTCGTGGGGAAGTTCCCTCGAAACAACAGTGGAACTTCTCCCGAATTGAGGGGCTGGCGAAGGGGACCTTCGGCTAGCAGGTTTTCCCTTCTCAGGCGATACGAGGCCCCGAGCCGAACTGGCTCCTCCCACTTCCGCCATCGGCAACAGCTGACCAACTGCAGTTTCCAAAGGAACTGGACCTGTATTTGTGTTAAAATGGCAACTCCTATTGGTATTCTGTTGCTATCCGGGCCACAGCTGTTGTCCACCTTATTGATTACGAAACACGCGGGAACACGTCTACATCCTCCACGTATGCACACAACACAACCTGAGTTCATTGATTCATTCCTTCTTGTCCTTCCCTCATCACTTGTGGCTTGATCCTCCCTTTTATTCATTTCGTTCGGCGAAGCCATACGAATTCTACATGCGGTTTTTCAGGAAGGGCGGCAAAGCCAGTCTTTCGGTTGGCAAAGACAAACGATTGCTACCCGTGGCGTGGTTCAAGGGGGAAGGCCGGCAAAGGAGGTCCATTGTTGGGCGAAGCCAAACGAGTGCTACATGTGGTTGATGGGGGGGGGGGAGGGGTAGGGCAAAGCCAGTCTTCCGGTTGGCAAAGCCAAACGAATGCTACGCTTGGGTAATGCAGAAAGGCCGTTGATTTATTTCCTATATTATTTTACAGGAGTCATACATGAATTCACTGTTCAGTTATTTAAGTTTAATTTGTTGAGTTGTCTGTTGATTGTTTCTGTTGAGTTGTCTGTTGATTGTTTTTTTCTAAACCTAATAAAAAGTTGAAAAATATGGACTGCTCCTAAAGTTGATACTGAGATTACATAAAATTGTGTAAGGGATGCCGTTTGATATTTGCAACGCTCGGAGAATACGATAAAAAAAGTTCTAATGATTCATTTTGGGAGGTATTCTCAATTTATCCAAGGTACTACGATGATGGGGCTATAGATAGGGCCAGTATAACTACTTGATTAGGGCTGGAAGACACGCTAGTTGGAATTCGTGCAGAAAAAAAACATCCCTGGAATCGGAATAGCTTTTACCGCGATATTGCCATTGGAAAAGTCACTTTTTGGAGTGGAACAGCATTATGTTCTACAGAAGCCGGATTCGTCAACGGGTATACTTCGGGTATAGGAATGCTAAGGAAAATAGGCTTCCGGACTTTGCTTAGCAAAGTGCTTCCGGACTTTGCTTTTGCTTACCAAAGTCCGGAAGCTTATACCCAGATGTGCCCTTATACCCGGGGTATAAAGGTAGGCGAACCAATGGTGCGGAGTAAAAAGTGAAACGAGCGAAGAACGGTCTTGTACGAGAGAGCTACAGCGGTTTCTGATATCCCTAGGACTACGAACTGCAGTTGCCATGGCAACAGGATACGAGATCGAGCCGAGCTGCGGGCGCCCGATCGGCAACAGCTGTGGCCCAGAGATCAGCGAATTCGGCGCCCCGATCCGCCCTGTCAGGCGGCTCGTGTTCCTAGTCAGTGCGGCTCGGGGCGGTGAATCGCCTGAGTTGTTCTCCCCAACCCCAGTCTTCCCCAAGCTGTCGCGACCCAACACCCATTGGTCATTGATTTATCAGGAGTCAGCTTGCGGAAACTCGCTATTTTCAACAGTTTCTTTTTTTTTCGAAAGTAGGAATAGGGTCAAAAATATTCACCTTTAGATAGATTAGCGAGAAGCTTGGTGTCTCCCCAGATAATCTGGACAGAGATACCTTACACCGTCCTTGAAAGTCAGATCTGCCCCCTCAAATTGCGAAGTGCGAGACCACATCGAGACTAGCCAGATTGCACCATCGTAAGCACTGGGGCTTTGTTTTCTCGTTCATCATGCTCGGGGGGAGGCCATGGGGGCAACCGTGAAGCGAACTTTCCTTGTTCTCCCCCGACCACCTTTCGGGTACTTGTAAAAACCCTATTTTAGCTGCCCGAGTAATGATAAAATTTTCAACATTTTTTTCTATAAAATTAATCCAAAAGAGAATTTTTTTGCCCAAACTTCTCTTAAAGAGGATATTTGAGGCGCTGAACACGAATATGAGTCACGTATTCGATAAATCGAACGATAACGACAGTTTACGGCAGATAAACTTTATCTTATCTACAGAGCTCGCAACTTCTATGCCCATACCTTTTCTTTTACCATTATTCGGGCAGCTAGGATAGGGTTTTAATGACTACCCGGGAGGTGTTCGATCAGAAAAACCTGGTCTCACGGATAGTTGTGGCGACCAGGTCTGGTCATTCTCTTGTTAGTTTACGCTAGGTATAGTGCTTATCTGGGCCAAATTCCGGTCCGCAGTGGCGTCTTGACACGCCTTGCGGCCGCACGCTCCCGAGTCGGAAGAGCTTCCAGCGCCGCAGCCGCCGATCTGCTGACTCTAGGTGGGTTTTGGAAACTGGAAACTTAAAAAAACTGTAGAAAATTGTATAAAAAAGCCGCATCGAGCCGGCTTTGGCGCGGGAAACCCGACCGACTCAAGCGTGTGCGGCCGCAAAACATGTCGAGACGCAATTGCGGACCGGAATTCGGCCCAGAGAAGCACAGTATGAACCCATTTAGGGTGCGTGTTCCGAAAAACGACAAATAGACCTTAAATTCGTGCTTTGTACACCGAATAACCTTTGCTACGAAGTTTTGAGCCAGTTTTAAGACATCGACCAAACCACCGTATACCCACCGTGACCTAAACAACGAGTGTGGACTCCTGGACTCTTTGAGCTTGTAATTCACTCAGCCCTAGCGTGTAAGATCCGAGAACTGAAAAGAAAACCTCACAGCCAAGTCTAGTATGCCAAATACCCTTTGTAACAAATTTTTAAGCCAAATCTGTCAAAAATAAGCGCACTTGGTGCTGAGCGTAGCTTTAAAATATACAAACTTTGACAGCCTTTGACTTGTTTCTCAAACGCCAACAGCAAAATCTGTTTTCAAAATCGGAAAAAAGGCTGCCAAAATTGACCTCAAAACCTATACCAGCCTTCTAATCCATGAAAACCCAATGCGGGGTTCTCGGAAATCCGGATCTTTTCTTTTTCAAACTTTGCTTCTAAAGGGCTTTTGATGCTTTGCACCTCAGACCTTCTCCGTCGTTGGTGCTTACAAGGAAAGTACACAAAGCGTAGGTCGGATCTGCCAAAACGACTAGTATCATTAGTATCTCCTGTGGCTTGACAGAAAAACTGCGCAGTACATATCCCGCCCCGAGCTGCAGGTTCCAAGAAGTTACAAGCTTAAAAAGTTAATTTTTTGTGCTTTTTGTACCTTCCAAAAAGCGCGTTAATCTTCGGAAAATCCAGAAACGGACCTCATAGTTGTGTTCAGTGCCCAAAACTACCTCCCTGAGCAAAGTTTGGGTGAAGGCACATTCTCCATACTTTGTCCAGACTGAGAGCGTTTTGTGCTTGTACCGATTTTCGGTTGGGCGTTTGATTCTATACTCTGTTTATCTTGAATTGCACAAAACGCGGTCCGCCAATAGTCCTCTAATTGGCCCGCTAGTACCGTAGTGTACGTCCACGACGCGTTCTCGGAACACCCGGGTGGCAGGGTGGGTGGCCGAGTGACGGCATTGACGGATCGATTGCTCTGCACACCGGGTGCACACCCGGGCCTGCCGAGAACGCGTTGTGGACGTACACTACTGTACTAGCGGGCCAATTAGAGGACTATTGGCGGACCGTGTTTTGTGCAATTCAGGATAAACAGAGTATACCAATTGAGGGCTCTGGAAGCGTTTTAAGAAACTTTTCCAGATTTGACTTAAAATTATCCCAGGATGGTTTTTTGGGGTGCTGATCATGGATCTGTGGTTCATTAGTCGATTTTCCAATGTTTTCGGCTAATTTCGTTCGAAGCTTCTCAACCGGGGAAAATTTCGAGGGAGAAACACTACTCTCGAGATTTCCGCTTTTCTACGGTAAATATGTCTCAAAATCATTTGTTGCGGGTTATTTGGAGTGCTAAACACGAATCTGGAGTCCGTTTATCGACTTTTAGCAGATTACGGTAGATTACGGTATGTACACGGTAGTTTGGTCAAAATCTCAGATTTCACTCGAAATGTGTACATATATGGGGGTTATTCGGAGTGGAGAATACGAATTTAATGTCCGTTTGTCGATTCTCGAAATACTAAGGTGGGTTTCGCTCCTTAAATGACATGTTACCAACCGTAACCTACAGTAAACCTCAAGATTTCGACAAGTGGATTCCAGATTCGCGTTCACCACCCTAGATTACCCCTACATACAACTTTTGAGCCAAATTCCAGAAAATTTTTTGAAACTCCAAACAAAAATGCCTGATATATCCTTACAGGCCATAAAACGGCCAATGTCTCACCGTCGACTGCGTACCACTGCGCTGCGCGACCGCACGTGCGTCGGAAGCAGACGAGTTTTGCCGCCGCGCGACGAGTTTCGGCCGCCGCGCGGCGGCCGGTGCGTCGCGCGGCGTCCAAAACTCGTCGCGCGGCGGCCAAAACCCGTCTGCTTCCGACGCGTGTGCGGTCGCGCAGCGCGTGGTACGCAGTCGACGGTGAGACATTGGCCGTTTTATGGCCTGTACCTTTTCGCGAGGCTTAAAAATGCTCATAACTTATTTGAACCTTCGGCTCGGGGCGGGATACTGCGCATTTTTACTATTGAGCCAGAAGAGGTACTAACCATACCAGTCGTTTTGGTAGATCCGACCTACGCTTTGTATACTTCCCTTGTTAGTCCACAACAACAATATGTAAAACCTCTATTTTTTTTGGGCAGCAGCAGCTCCTGGATTAGCGCTGACGATTAAACTCCGCTACATTTTTATTGCCACTTAAACGTTATCCACGCTGAAGACCCCAATCCAATTCACCATAATCAAATCTATTGGCTGAATAATTGAAATTTACACCTTTAATTGAACCTGCGAAAGTGCAGTGCACATAAATCAATGGAACAAAATCGAAGTAATAGCAAAATGTGTAATACTATGTATTCTAGCCCTCCAGCACTAAGGGAGCTCGAAATAGCCCAGGATATATCTCTGGATAGCCAATGGCTGACCTTTGTTCCAATCTAGCAATAGCATTTCTATGATTTTATGGCGCGCAAACAACTTCTGTTTTCGTGGACCGTTCAAATTCGATTAACATAATGAACTCCTTGGATAACCTGGGCCAGTAGTCCATAGGTGAGGCTATTGGGTTACTGGGCATAAACACATTGCTTTGCACCACAACAATATTTCGGCAACGAAAATGCTTGGACTCTCCATCATACTTGAAAGAAGACAAAGAATCTACCCAAATATGATGCTCCATGACAAATTGATTGCTCTCATGGGATAAGCAAGATGAATTTCCCCTGAGCAGAGACATCATTCAAGTCTACAAAAACTTTTATTCACTTGTCAGAAATGAAATTTATAGTTAGGTCCGCGGCTTGCTTCTTAAAGAAAAAACATCCATATCTAATCCGTTGCTTGCGCGGCGGTCGCGTGCGGCAACCCGCTAATCGATTCAGGTCGAGAAAAGAGCCCAGCTGGTCAGCTTATCATACCCCCAGCCGCCGGTGAGTTTTAAACCGCCTGCGCCAGCCGCGGATGAGATTTTGCGGAAATCGCTACACTTCCTTCAGCAGAATAAAAATGGGCAAAACTAAGTAAATAAATGATTAAATAAATAAATAAATAAATAAAATAAATGAATAAATAAATAAATAATTGAATAAATAAATAAATGGATAAGAAAAAAAAAATTAAAAAAATAAGTAAATAAACGAGTGAATAAATAAATAAATAATGGAAAATAAATTTATTCATAAATATATAAATGAGTGAATAAATGAATAAATAAATAATTATCTTCTGCTTCCGAGTGTGATTTTTCTTCGTTCATTACGTGCGTCTGCGTGCGTACGCTGCGTCTCCTTCTCCCCACAATTCATCGCTGTCTCTACCCTCGCTGCGCACAAGCGCGCGAGGGAACAGAGGAAATTTGTTTCGGAACCAGAGGATAAAAAAATAAGTGAGTTGATAAATAAATAAACAAAAATAAAAAAATAATAAATAAATAAATAAATAAATAAATAAATAAATAAATAAATAAATAAATAAATAAATAAATAAATAAATAAATAAATAAATAAATAAATAAATAAATAAACAAATAAATAAAAATAAATAAATAAATAAGTAGATAAATAGATTAATGAATGAAATCTGACCATCGATGCAGAAGTTGTGATGTGCATTTGTCCGCAACAATTATCTCAAATTTCGGATAAAAAAAATATTCGAGTATTCATTGGGACAAAGTAATGAGCAGGTGAGAAAACTCACTCTTTTAGAGCACTCGCAATTTGATTGTTATACACTATTTCACAGAAGTAGTTCGAGAAATTTTTTTTCTAGAATTTCCTGAAAACTTCTCTCGCCTCAAACATTCTCAAAAATTTTACAAAAAAAAATCCTTGGTGCTAGATTCTTCAGAGAATCCTCTACTCGAAACTCAGAAGAAAGTCATTCATTAGAGATTTTTTAAAAGATTCGAATAGATTTTTACGAGGAGTTTATTCAAGCGAAATTTTTGAAAAACTCTTTCATTCGTAACTCTGGTTTTTTTTGCGTGTTTGTGTGCTACAATCATTCGATTGTAAACCTGTTAGCAATCCAGGGTTCGAGTTCTGGCTCACATTTCAAAGAAGAAGTGAGTGAATAACAAAAAGAATTACGAATTGTAAGTACTGTGCTTTTCTGGGCCAAATTCTGGTCCACAATTGCGTCTCGACACGCTTTGCGGCCGCACGCGCTCGAGTCAGTCGTGTTTCCAGCGCCAAAGCCGACTCAATGTGGCTTTTTTATACAATTTTCTCCGATTTTTCTTAGTTTCCAGTCTCTAAAACTCACCTAGAGTCAGCAGATCGGCGGCTGCGGCGCTGGAAGCTCTTCTGACTCGGGAGCGTGCGGCCGCAAAGCGTGTCGAGACGCAACTGCGGACCGGAATTCGGCCCAGATAAGCACAGTATATGTATACCGTCTGTTTATGCTACTTCCATTATTTATTTATTTTATATTTTTTGTTTGTTTACTTTTCCATTTATCTACTGATTTGGTAAGTTTGGTAAGTTATTTATAAAATCACGGCTGTTTGCGAGAAAACGTTACGCAGAAAAAATAGAAAAGGAAATTAAAAATATTTTCGCACTAAAAAATCCCCGTTTCGTTGTGGGTATTAATGAAATCGAAGTTATTTTCGATTGATAAAGTCGAAAGGTTTTGCGTCGCGCGGAATTGCTTGAATAGAAAAGTAAACAAACAAAAATTATAAAATAAATAAATAATGGAAGTAGCATCAACAAACGGTATACATATACTGTGCTTCTCTGGGCCGAATTCCGGTCCGCAGTTGCGTCTCGACACGCTTTGCGGCCGCGCGCTTTCGAGTCGGGAGAGTTTACAGCGCCGCAACCGCCGATCTGTTGACTCTGGGTGGGTTTTGGAAATCGAAAACTAAACGAAATTGGAGAAAATTGTATAGAAACGCCACATCGACTCGACTTTGGCGCTGGAAACTTGACTGACTCGAGCGCGTGCGGCCGCAAAGCGTGTCGAGACGCAACTGCGGACCGGAATTCGGCCCAGATAAGCACAGTATATGTATACCGTTTGTTTTTGCTACTTCCATTATTTATTTATTTCATATTTTTTGTTTGTTTATTTTTCTATTTACCAACTGATTTGGTAAGTTTGGTAAGCTATTTATAAAATCACGGCTGTTTGCGAGAAAAGGTTACGAAGAAAAAATAGAAAAGGAAATTAAAATTATTTTCGCACTAAAATATCCCCGTTTCGTTGTGGGTATTAATGAAATCGAAGTTATTTTCGATTGATAAAGTCGAAAGGTTTTGCGTCGCGCGGAATTGCTTGAATAGAAAAGTAAACAAACAAAAATTATAAAATAAATAAATAATGGAAGTAGCATAAACAAACGGTATACATATACTGTGCTTCTCTGGGCCAAATTCCGGTCCGCAGTTGCGTCTCGACACGCTTTGCGACCGCACGCTCCCGAGTCAGAAGAGCTTCCAGCGCCGCAACCGCCGATCTGTTGACTCTGGGTGGGTTTTGGAAATCGAAAACTAAACGAAATTGGAGAAAATTGTATAGAAACGCCACATCGACTCGACTTTGGCGCTGGAAACTCGACTGACTCGAGTGCGTGCGGTCGCAAAGCGTGTCGTGACGCAATTGCGGACCGGAATTTGGCCCAGAGAAGCACAGTATCATTCTACACCTAGCGAAATTTCCTTGCCACCGAAAGAATGGATCATTTGAATCAAAATCGGACTTTCTCGAAATCATAACTGCGACCTTAAAAACATACAAAACCAGCGCTAAGTTTTGTAAAAACGGGGAGCATCTGGCAAACTTGGCAAAAAGCTTCCGATGCTTGTAACTTTTTTGAATGAAGACTTTTTTGAGTTCTGAAAGAGCCATCATATTCACAGATCAAATTGCTACGTAATTATGTGACTTGTTAGCCGAAGC
Source organism: Aplectana chamaeleonis (assembly GCA_029168955.1). NCBI lineage: Eukaryota > Metazoa > Nematoda > Chromadorea > Rhabditida > Cosmocercidae > Aplectana > Aplectana chamaeleonis. The sequence continues at coordinate 280,366 of JAPDOI010000127.1, forward strand.
TCCCCAAAACCGCTTTGTTTTTTCAAGGAAATAGTTTTGCAATCGTTTTTAAAAAGTCGCGCGCGGCGAGGTGCGGCGAAATTTTGAGCAGTATTTGTACAAGTAATGGAAGACCAATCTGTATGAACTCTTCATAAATTAGGTGCAGGTGAGAGAATCTCAAGGTTTTTGTTGGTTGAATTTTCGAAATCCCTCATCTAAGCGTCCAGGGTTTTTGCAACAAAACTCCGACTTTTCAGGTAGTTCTCAAGCGTGTTTAATAAAGGATTTCAAAAATTCAACCAACACAAACCTTAAGATTCTTTCACCTGCACCTAATTTATGGAGAAAGCATACAGATTGCTCTTCCATTACTTGTACAAATACTGCTTAAAGTTTCGCCGCACCTCGCCGCGCGCGACGTTTTTAAAAAAACGATTGCAAAAACTATTTCCTTAAAAAACAAAGCGATTCTGGGGCACTTCGGCACACAAGTAACATAATTAGGTAGGAATTTGATCTGTGAATATGATGGCGTTTTCAGAATTCAAAATGGTCTTCATAAAAAAGTTACATGCATCGGACGCTTTTTTGCCAAATTTGCCAGTTGCTCCCCGTTTTTACAAAACTTAGCGCGGGTATTGTAACTTCGGAAAATGTGCCTGTACCCAAACTTTGCTGAAGGGGTTGTTTTGGGCTCTGGACACAATTATGAGGTCCGTTTCCAGATTTTCCAAAGACTAATGTCCGTTTCGGAAGGCACCATAGGTACGGAAATCAGGGGAAAAACGGTTATATTTTTTTCGAAGTGATTTTTGGCAGGTGCGAAGGGCATATTCGGACTCTATGTACGTCCAAAATGGTTCTAGAAAAGTACATTTCATTCGGAATGGCCAGGGTGACTAAAAGTAGTTCCGTTGTAAGAAACACTATTCGGACGTCCGGACGACTTCCCAATATCGCAGCTATGTGGCTCATGAGAGTCGCTTGCAACAAAGCAACGGATACTCTGGGGATGTTTTGATATCTCGCTTTGAGGTAGTCCAGCGGCGTTCAGAGCACAAAACAACTCAAAACTTTGCTGAAAATCATGCCAAACCGCTTCTTTGCGATATGATTAGAAGCCGAGGAGGACCAAACAACTGCTAGAAATGAAATTTGACGGCGTTGACTTGATAAAAACGTCGTAAACGTACAGATGCTGTATAATTACGATGCAACGCAGAAACATTCTGAAAATCCGTTCAAAAACTTCGAAAACTATTAGTAGCCAGATAGAAGAATTTCGGGGTCATTTTGTGTGCTGATCACATTGATGTTAACGGAAAAAGTCCATCTGTTCCGTAAAGCTTGATATCACAAAATAGTCTAGAAGAAATTCTGCGAACCGGTGTCCAAATCATCAAGTTCATGAGCACTCGGGATCAGTTTTCGAATGAGTCAGTAATTCGAATATAGCATATTTAGAATTCACATAGATTTAAGATCACCGACTGATAAATCAGCCCTTTTACAGGCTCGAGCATCTTAGGAAAATTGAATTTTTAGATAATCCCTTTTCTAAAGTCCCAGACAATTTTTTCTGTTCGGTCCAAGTTTTTCTTTATCAATTGAAGGCAGTGTTCACAATAAGAACATTCTTAGGGTTTCCACCAACATTTCTAAAGCTTGTGATCGGGGTTCTCTACACGGCGAAAAAGAAGTTGTCTTGCCATTTGCGGCTATAATTCCACTCGGGACCCCTTCCTTTGAATTGAGTACATAGCGTGACGTGTCGAACTATAAAAACGGGACAACTCCTCCCTCATTGTGTAGAGTACACCTATCCCTAAAGTTCCGGGATCTATTGCAGCAAAACTATTGAAAAATCACTGAAAGCGAACCAAAAATAGTCCTAGTTGTTCCTAATGGTGGGCTGTGCAATTACCGCCCCGCCCAGTCCCTCAGTGGCCAACAAGGAAGTGGGCGGGACAGGCGCACAAAATCCAACTTTTGCGGCCGTATAAGGCTAGTGATGGCCCGTTTTAAGCCGTTTTCTGACACTCTTGTTGCGAAGGACTCCAAAACTTTCAATTTCCGGTAGAAAATCGTAGAACTTTTCTTGATGAACAAAAAAAGTTGTTCTCTATCCGAAGTGAGCAAATATCCGTGTTCTTATGAAAATATTGGATCAGCCTTTCCAAAACATCCGGTCTTTGAAGCCGTACTTGGAAACGATCAAGGATTTTATTGGGATCGAATGGCCGCACATTATCAGCAAAAATCGGTCGAATTTTCGGACGCTAATTATTCCATTTTCCGAATGAAGCAAATGTTCAAGTAATGCCAGGAACCTAATTATTTCCTTTATTCGGAAAATAAGCTGAATAAGTATTGACATCCTGAATGAACTAGAAATTCAAATTTTCGGAGTGTGCGTTATTCCAACAACTATTCTAATTAATGTAATTTTTTTCAACCACCAATATCCTATGATGTCAAATGCGGCTACACACTATACTTTGACCGAATCGAATGACTCGAAAAGTCATTCGACTGAAAAAGTCGACTTCGAGTTATTCGAAAAGTCGAATATTCGAAAAAGGCGAATTCCCGAATTATTCGAGAAGTCGAATATTCGAAATGTTCAAAATCTCGAGTTATTCGAAAACTCGAATATTCGAAAACTTCAAAATTCCGAATTATTCGCAAAGTCGAATATTCGAAAAGTTCAAAATCCCGAATCATTCGAAAAACCGAATATTCGAAAAGTTTAAAATCCCGAATTATTCGAAAAATCGAATATTCGAAAATCTATGAAAACATTCGAATGAATTCGATAGTCGAATTTACCGAATAAATTTTTTTCAAGAACATTCCATGGACCCAAGAGCAGTTCGCGCGCCAAGGATGCACACTGTCGCAAATCGTAGGTGTTTTTTTGAAATCAAGGCAGAGCGAAATTATCAATGATGACTCACTCATGTGGCAAGCGACTAAGGAATCTTTCAGTCCTTACCGTAAGGCCTAGTGCATACTCGCGTCGCAACGACGGTGCTGCGGTGTAGGGACTGATACATACCGCCGCGCCCAGCGCAGCACTCAATCGCGCCTACTCAGAAAAATCAAAACAAGTTACTTGTAATATAAATGTAACTTACTTGAATGTCTCAAGTAGCTTACATTTATATTACATGTAACATAAATTTATATTACATGTAACTTAAATTTAAATTACATGTAAGTTACACTTATGTTACATGTAACTTGCATTTGAATTTTCACTATGGGTGGACATGACGTAATGCAGACGACACGCGACGCAAAGTGCGCGCCCCAGACCACACACTACGCAAAAAAAATTCTGTGCAGGGCCTTCCCTGCTGGTGTTTGGGTCAAGTACCTCAAACTTGGGTAATTGAACCAACAGCAACGCCAGTCGTAAGCCTGACCCCGCCAGTGCGTCGTAAATCAATTTTGGAAATATCTTTTGCCCGATTTAAGTTACTTGCGACTTATACTGTGCCATTTAAGTTACATGTGACATATCGGAGGCGCACCGGACGCAGTATACTCTCAGAAATCGAAAACAAGTTACTTTTAACACATCTAAGCTGATGTGAGTTACTTGCGACTCAGCTCAAGTCATTTAAGTTACATGTAACATATCGGAAGCGTACCACACGCAGTATCCCGCCGATATGTTACATGTAACTTAAATGACCTGAGATAGGTCGCAAGTAATTTACATCGGCCCAGATATGTAACAAGTAACTTGTTTTCGGCCTTTTATGTTACAAGTAAGTTGTTTTCATTTTTCTGAGTAGCACTGACAGTCGTCGCGCGCGAAGAATCTAGTGGGAGCTGCTATACGCGACGGTGTCGTGGCTGTGTCGCGGCCAATCTACACTTTTCACGACGTGCGCATTGTTTAGCGCCATCTGGATGGTGTGTCACGTCGTCGTGCACTGCACTACGACATCGCGACGCAAGTGACAGAAATCCGGCCTGGGAGGCACTAATATGTTCATTTCAGATATTTTTATGTAACGACCATCTTCTACTCGAAGGTTTTCATTTTCCTGAATACTACCATGGACTTCTTCATGATTTCGATCATTTCAAAATTTCTTTTTTCATGATTTTTATGCAATGCACTATTCCTTCTCCAAATGATGTTTCGCATTGATATTCATAGAGAGAGACGCTCCATTTGGAGAATGAAAATCACGAAAATGGAAAAAATGGCATTGAATTTCACAAAAACTGGCGCTATTCCACTTTTTAAATTCGGTTGAAACTTTTCGCTCGGGACTGCTGCCAGGGTTAATTTGGGCGGTCAACCCAAATATGAGATTTCTTGGACGATTTTTAAAGGGTTGGGGAAGGCCACGCCGAAACGAGTAACTTCATCGGTAGGTAAATGTTCTGGATTTATGGTGATGCAACATTGCACAGAATGAGTCTTTTGCGTGTTGATCACTATGTAAGTCACCATCGGCTCGAGATTTTTCATGGATGGCAAATTTTTTCGGTGTATAAAACGCCACTCAGCCACCTTACATGACTATCTCATATTGAAAGAAGTATCTTATAAGTGATCAGTGCCTTGGAACTCTGCATAGATAGAATTTTAAAAGGGTTAGGCTCCGCGGAAAAGGTCAAAGATTCGGTATTCATAAAAGTGTTGGGAAATTCCTTTTGATGGATTTGGCGGTCGACAAATTTTTTCAAATGTGGTGAAATTGTACCGCTCCAGTCGCGAAGCGGCTGGAGAGGTTTGGTTTTGCCTAGGCCTTGTGATCACTTACAATTTTATAAAGTAGTTTATAAAACCATTCAAACAAATTTCTTGCAGATTCCCTTCCGGGTATACGTGAATGGGGCGAAAACACACCAACTGTCAAAATTTGGGCCAAATCGGTTCACAAATAACAAAGTTGTGAGCCCTAAAGCTTAAGAAAAATTCATGGTGTGTGCCGTGGGCCGTAGGCCGTCACGCTTTCCATTCACTGCTAATGGAACTCCTCAGAAGTTTCAACCCTAGTTACATGTTTTCCTCAGTAACATACATACATTGAAGGGCACGCAAACAGCCGGCAAAGAGCAAGGGTTAAAAAAGCGCCTTCTCGTCTTTTTCTGCAGTTTTCCTGACGCTGCTGTCACAGCAAGCTCTTGACCTATCATAAACTGTAAGAAACTGAACATCAACAATTTCTCGTGTACATTGCCTTTAGGTAAGTTAGTTGTGCCCTTCAATGTATGTTACTAAGAAAAACATGTAACTAGGGTTTAAACTTCTGAGTCAGGAGTAGCCACTGCCAATGATAGCAGGCGATCAATTGGGCAGGCAGGTAAGTTGGTAGAAGGTATGTAGGCTGGTCAGTAATCGATTTCTAGGTCAATCGGGATTCAGATGACGTCATAGGGACGTCGTGAAAGAAGCCTCGGGCTTCTGATGACGTCATCGAGAAAAAGCTTCAGGCTTCTGATGACGTCATCGGGACGTCCTGAAAAGTGCTTCGAGCTTCAAAATGACGTCTTCAAGACGTTGTGGAAAGTGCAGAGCGGTTCATGTAATATGTGCGTGTTGCCGCGAAATGAGAGTTGCGCTTCATTTGTTGTGTGCTTCACAAGTTGATTGCACAAGTTGATAATAAGCCATCGGCACACAATTCTCACGGAAGTGTAGCAAAATTTTGCCAGAGTTTTCCATGTTTAGGCCCAGATATCGTGATATCTTTATAACCGGTGAGGCTGTTTCCCTAATCCCTAGTCTGTTCAGCTTCAGCCGCTCACCTCCAGAGAAAGACGGTGTGAGAATGAAAACACACCGCTCTCAATTTCTTCTATACCCTACTCTTGATCAATTGGTTGTCATGAATTTTCTTTACGGTGAGAATTTTGTGCCGATAGCAACTTATAATCGTCTGTTGATTGCTTACTGATTATCGTATCAGTCCAAAAAGGTTGACAAGTGTTGCATATTTTTGAGGGATATTACTGCTTAATATTCGGAAAAAGTGAACAATTCTATCCAAAAAGGGTCTTCCAAGCGAAAGAGGTTTGGTGCGCGCCAGAAACGTTCCAACAAAGAGGGAACAATAGAAAAGTGAAGTGAGGAGAGTGTACAAAATGTGAACCATATTTTCTCCAAGCGATGTTCTCGGTCGACTCTTCTATACAGCGAAAACAAACCGTTGGGGTATTTTACGAGGAAGAACATAATGGTTTTCAAAAAAAGGACTTTTATTCGTTCACGAGATTATATGGGAATACTCTTGCTTTATAATGTATTTCAATTGTTTCATTTTTCCCAAGAGCTGGAGCTAACCGTCTGCTCTGGCCAGTTTGACATCATCTCTTTCAATGAATTAAAACTATCAGATACAAATTCATGCATATTTTTACCGGTTCTCGAATGATCGGAATTATTTTTGGAACTACAAAGTACTTCCGAGTAGAATACCGCAACGGTCTGTTTTCGCTGTATAGAAGAGTCGACCGAGAAGATCGCTTGGAGAAAATATTGTTCACTTTTTGCACACTCTTCTCACTACACTTTACTATTGTTCCCTTTTGTTGGAACGTTTCTGGCGCGCACCAAACCTCTTTCGCTTGGAAGACCCCTTTGGATAGAATCGTAAATTAGATTTGGCGATCAAAGAAATCATTGAAATATTGTGAAGTCCTTTAAATGAATACAGTGATCAACGGTTTCTCGAAATGTTGTGAAAATGTTGAGGATAGAATTTGCGGTGAACAAAGTCATGAATGGTTGTGAAAATTCGCTGATTGGATTTAGCGATAAAAGAAATCATTTAAATAACGAGAAATTGTAGAAAAAAAGAGTTGGCAAGCGCAATATAAATATTCAAAGACAAATCCCGCGCCAGAAGGATCGAGACGTCTTCTGCTCAGTCAGGTCCAACACGGACTCCGAAGCCGCCAGGAGCTGACAAGAGCCGCTCCGAAGGCTTCGGCGACCGCGTTGGACTTGACGCCTACGTTAGGGGGACACATTTTTAGTTTGGATGGGGCGTCTATCGGGATGAAAAATTGCTAACATACCTAACTTTGTAGGGCGGTTTCAATGGTATACTTCTCATTTTCCTAACTTCAGTGTGAGTGGGTGGACTCTCTGTGCGGGTTGCGCGCGGTAAGGAATCAAAGCCAAATCTAAGTGCGCGCCACGATTTCAGTCGAATCTAAAATTGAACAAAATCACCTCACACACAGCGTAATCAGTTAAAAAGGGGGCAGGACGAAAACAAAGTCCAGCTCCGTGTTCAGCATCCACAAATGAACCGCTCTTAAGCCTCTTTCACACTTGCCCGACCGACGTCGGACGACTCGTTATCGAATGTGTAATATCTATCTACCCTACCCTACCTATCTTATCTCTCTTAACTTATCAAATTTGATAACGAGTCGTCCAACCTCGCCCGGCAAACTATGAAAGGGGCTTTAGATTACAGAACATTAGACCCTATTATTGATAGAAGATCTTTGTCAAGAATATAATGTGTGCATTTGGTAGTGGACGAAATATTGCGTCAACTTCATTTGCAAGGCGACCGGCCGATGACCGTTCACGTCGTTGAGGACTCTGTCGCGGCGACCCCGTGACGAAAGTATGCACTAGGCCTGGTGCGTTGCACGAGCGGTGGACTATGAAAGTTTTCACCGCGCAGCACGCACGGGACGCGCGAGAAACAACTGAAATCTCCGGCGGCATCGGCAGGGCGGTGGGGGTTAAAGGTGGGCGTTAACTGTGACATAGACAGAAATTTCTCGCTTGTACTAGCGTATACGGCACCCTAGCATAGTCTCGCAATTCTTGATGTTAGATTGTACCTGAACTGAGAAGGGAAAATTGATTGATATGGCCGAACCGCCATGGCGGTTCGGGCGGTGCTGCTATGGCGGCGCTAGATGCGCGGCACGGCGCGCGGAGAACTTTAATAGTCCGCCGCGCTTCCAGCGCGTCACGCGCCAAATAGACTCCCGCCGTGGAAATACGCGGCAGCATTTAAAGGAGGGGAATCGATCGTACGGTGCCGCATGATCAACTATATTCCATTGCATGCTGCAGCGCCTTTCAGAGGCGGGAGTCTATTCGGCCACTAAGACGGCAGCGGCGGTGGGTTTTATTAGTCTAGTTGTGGAACCGACGCCCGAGTTATTGTTTTGTACACACTTCCTATCGGAATTAAATAATGAGAAGCAGTTATCTACATAATTCGTATAATTTTCAGACATTGACAACCGTCTGGGGAGTTGTTTGTTTCCTCCCCTATTCGACAGTTTGGTTCAATCCAAAAAAAAAAGATAGATAATGCTAGCTGAAGCAATATGGCTTTTCTCTGGAAAATAGTGGCGATGACATTTTTTGTATTACTCCAAAACTCGAATGGAAAAAATTCGGAAAATTATTCGACAGTCGATTGAAAAAGTCGACTTTTTATTCGAAAAGTCGAATATTCGAAAAGTTCAAAATCCCGAATTATTCGAAAAATCGAATATTCGAAAAGTTCAAAATCCCGAATTATTCGAAAAGTCGAATATTCGAAAAGTTCAAAATCCCGAATTATTCGAAAAGTCGAATATTCGAAAAGTTCAAAATCCCGAATTATTCGAAAAGCCGAATATTCGAAAAGTTCAAAATCACGATTTATTCGAAAAATCGAATATTCGAAATGTTGAAAATCCCGAATTATTCGAAAAGTCGAATATTCGAAAAAAATCTGAAAATGTAAAAGTATACTACACACTGTCCATATCGGAGTGAACTTCTCATCCCCACTTGAGGGCAACCGCTGTTGCAGCGCGCAGCTCAAAGGTCATCGTTTTGGGACAAGGATGAATTGCGCAGGAAGGAACCCCGCAATCTCAGCATCATTCTTTCTGATCTGGGTTCATACACAGCGCAAAAGGCTAGAATAGTTTCATTTGCTAGAGGGTTTAGTGTCTGAATCTTCTTTCCTAGAAGTGATTCAAAAATGGTTTCGGTAAGAGTTGTATTGTCCCCTAGGGAATTCCAGTCTAGTCTGTGAACTGTTTACGCGTGATATTCGCCACGTATGCAGCGCAGAATCGCATGTGGGTTAAAAGCAGGGCTGTGCGGAAATCTTTTTCGAGATTTTCGGAAACGGAAACGGAAGAAAAATGGCTGAAAATCGCCGGAAACGGAAATCCGGAAACGGAAACGGAAGTTAACTAAAAATTATAGTACGCTTTAATAATAATTTTCGTCGCTACTCACGGCCTGAAGATGTAATTCGATTGCTTGTGATCTCAATCTATTCGCTCACTACCAATGGGGCTGCTCTCTAAAAGTGCTAGCGAACCGAAGGCAAATAGAATTTAGGTATGAAAGGAAGACGTGCAGCTGCAGGTTCTCCCATTGGACTGCAAGCAAGTCTGCTCGAGCAACCCCTTCTCTAGTGTGCTGCTTATCTCTCCGATGTCTAGTTCTTCCTTTCGATGGATTTTTCACTGCAATCGCTGTTCTACCACGGCTACAGGTACACATGGCACCCACTTGTGTTGAGACTGTTTGCTTGAAGCCGATCTGAGAAGGTGATCTCGAGTACACAACTTTGTGGATGTCGATTTTGGGCGCTGAGAAAATCATCCCCACAGCGCATCATAGGGAAGCTTTCTTGTTGTGAACCGTATCAAGAATTATGCCTTTGTTGCGTACCTTAGCAAAATTTACGTCCTTGCTGCGGGTCGCACCTATGTAGCTCCGGTAGAAGAGGTGGTGGCTCAAAGACTCTCCATTGAAATAACGCGCTGCTGCTAGCTACACATGCTGATGTTGATGAGGGGTCGCGCTCGGATGCCGACATCGAGTTCAACCCCTCGTCGGCAGCAACAGGCGATGTTATGTAACTGCAGCATAAGCTGCCGATGAGAAGTCGAAATCAGTATGAGTTGGCAGCTCATGCTGCTGACAAAGAGGACTTCAACTCGGTGTGTGCCTGACCGTGCAAATTCTATTGCGTTGAACTGCAACGCCGCAAGGGCATTAGTACCAGGTTGTCCAATAAATCTTGTCCGAAAATTTCACCATTTTTAATTTATTTCAACTTTATTGAAAAACAAGTCTAATCAACAATATAATCACCACAGTTATCCACAACAGTGGCCCATCGATTGGGCAGGTCGCCAATGCCCTTGGCCCAGAAATCCGGGGGCTGCGACTCGAAGAAGTCCGCGATGTCGGATTTGAGGTTGTCGTAGTTGGTGAATTTTCTTCCGGCCAAATGGTGCTTCAGCGGGCGGAACAAGTGGTAGTCGGAGGGGCGAGGTCCGGGGAATACGGCGGATGGGCAACCGTCTCCCAGCCGAGCGTCGCCAACTTCTGCTGGGTCTCCTTCGCCACGTGGGGGCGCGCGTTGTCGTGCAGCAGGTGGACCGAGGCCCGTCGGGGACGCTTTTCTCGGATGGCGGCGGCTAGTTTCTTGAGCTGATCGGTGTACATGGAGGCGGTGACCGTCCTGCCTTGCGGGAGCAGCTCGAAGTATAGCATGCCCTTGGTGTCCCACCAGCAGCAGAGCATGATCTTCAGCGGGTGCAGGTCGGCTTTCGGCGTCGTCGGCGGCTCTTCTCCGCACGGGATCCAGACGGCACGGCGGGCGACGTTGTCGTAGAGGACCCAGCTCTCATCTCCAGTGACCACGTCCTCGAGAAACTCCTTGCGATGCGGACGAAGGAGGAGCGACTGGCATATGGCCCCGCGGCTCTGCTTGTTGGCGTCCGTCAGACGGTGGGAGATCCAACGGGCCAGAACTTTGTGGTAACCGAGTAAGTTGAGTCGATTGTGTATGGTGGACTTGCTGCAACCGAGCGTCGTCGCCAGTTCACGGGTGGTGGCTTCCGGCTTCTCCTTGATACAGCGACGGACTTCGTCATCATCCGCCGTAGAAGGCCTCCCGCTGTGCTCCCTGTCCTCGAGGCTCGTGTCGCCGCTCTCAAAACGATTGAACCAGCGGCTGACTGTGCGTTGGGACACTGCATCCTCCTTGTACGCTCTGCAAATGTTGGCGAACGCGGTGCCCGTGTCGTTGCCCAGCAGCCACTCGTAGTACACGAACGTACGAATTCGACCTTGGTCCATTTTAGCTTTTACTGGTAGATAGACGCGGCGACTGCGCCTTATATACCCCTAACGTAGAACTTTGGAGAACCTTCTAGAAGGTTCTTACACTTGCCTGATATTATAACGCTTCTAAGGAAAATTCAAAAATTTTGAAAATTTTCGGACAGGAATTATTGGACGGTCTGGTGGCTAGACAGACAAAGAGAAAAAGTTTTTGCCTCTTTCGTCCCTCCATGCGCCGAGTCGATTGTAAAAAAAAAGTTTTGTACTGATGCACGAAAGAGTAATGATCAGCCAATAGTTCAGTGGTTCGAGAAAAATATTGTGATAAAAAGTGTGAGAGGCAAACTTTGATGATTTTCGACTAAGACAATAATGTTAAGCAAGGTTTGATTGCGAGATAACATCGCTTACTCACTCGTGCATAAGTACCCAGAATATGCCTTCTCTAGCCGCAAAGGTCAAGCCCAATTTGGGACCGTCCAGTACGTTGGTGGGGGACCGCAAGCTCTGAGAAGCTGGAGGGATGCGTGACGTTTTATCTTGTAGTACATTTTCTTCCGTTTCCGAGCACAAAAACCGGAAACGGAACGGAACAGCCCAAAAAATACCGGAAATACGGAAACGGAATCGGAAACGGAACAGTTCCGCACAGCCCTGGTTAACAGGTACAAACGAATGCGAAACTGGCGCTCACGAACGCGATGTCGTTAAGGGCGACGGAGACCACACGCACGCGATTCATTGACTGGAATACACTTCTTGAGCCGAATACACGAAATAGTTCTACTTCCCGAAAATATTTAAAAAATAAAAAAACCAAGACTTAGTGTGTGGTCTCACCATCGGAATCCCATGAGCCGTTGTGCTTTCGCCGAACTCGATCATCGTGTGCTTCAACTCGTTGCTTTGGCATAGTTTCGATGAGCGGCCGAAATCCTGAAACGAAAAGAACGGGTCACCTTCGGAAAAAAATTGCAATTTTCCTCTAATTCCCACCTCAGAAAATCGAAACTTTTCCTTGCCTGACAGATATGAATCTCTTCTTTGCGAGTCGATAGGGTAATTAGGTTTCAATAGAAATTGGCTAGGATTCGACGTCATCGTGGGCATATCTATGTAAGGCGGATCAAGTGGCTCTGTGCCTACAACATGGATTGGTGGCTTTAGGAATGATGCAGCACTTTCGGTAGGTGAGCGTGAATGTGGTCTTTCGAGTGGACATGGGCCTCCACAGGATTCAGTTTCCGTGTTCTCATCGATGTCAGCAATCAGAAGATTCTTTGATGGAGAGCAGCCAGGTACGGACAGAATCAAGGACATCGTGAAAATAGAAGAAGTTCAGCTGAAATTGTCCGAGATCTGGTGGAGGAAGGGGTGGCTGGGCCCAGCTCGGCCGACCTCAGCTCGCTGTGTGGGTGGAGCCCATAACTGGTTCGCAGGGTTGAACTAAAGTATCCCTACGCTCCTATTTGCAATAAAATACGAGGGAGGAGCTCCATATTTTTCAAAATCGTTTATATAATGGGATTGTCACAGTTTCTAAGCAAAGTTTTTCAAAGCCTTTCGCACGGAGTCGCTCACGAACAAGCTACTTATTTGTAAAATCGTGTATAGTATTTTTTCGATGATTCTTCGGTGCAGAATCAGAATTCATGGTTTTTTCTAAAATGAATTTGAACTGGAACTCAAAATGGGTTCGATTTTAGTTTCCATGTGTTAAACGCAAAACAACATTAGCGATAGAATTCCTTCTTAAATGTCCATGGAACATCCAATTTGAACTAGGAATGAGCGATTTTTAGATTTCCGCAATTCCAGTTGTTTTCAGCCTTTTAATCTCCGTTTCATTTTTCGATGGTTTGTAGGGTGACGGTTCGGAAACATTTTACTCTTTCTTGGTCCGGACCAGGGATGAGCGGAACAAAAATATGAAATTTCGGAAAACGGTTTGCCGGTTTCGGAACGAAAATTTTTTCTCGGGTTTCGGAAATCGGGCGCGAAACGCCTGAAAATGCGCGGTTTTCGGAACGCGGAAAAATTTGGAAATAATCCGATGTTTTCTTCCTCCCGGATGACACGATATTTTCGCATTCTGCGGCGTTTTTCGCGGTTTTCGGAACGCGGAACACGGAATGCCGAAAATGCGCGAAACTGCGGGTTTCGGAACGCGAACCGCGGAACTCCGCTCATCCCTGGTCCGGACCCGTTCGTATGAAATTTTTGGGCTTTTCGAAGCTATCTGAACAGCTTTTTTCCGCCAGAACAAGAAAAATCAGAAATTTGAATGATATGAAAAGTGCTTTTGATTTGAAAGCTAAAAATGCGTTGTATCAGATTTAGGTGATTGAAAGAAATACAAACTCTACCTATCAGATTAGCTAATGAGCCGACAGAATCATTGGATAAGTTTTTATACAAATTTACCCGACTAGATCATAGGATTTCTAGAGTTTAGTTTTTGAGATATCGAATAATTAGAATTTCGCATTTTTGACATAGAATCGGCTTTCGTGGATCAGCCAGATTCGCATAATCGGGTGATCTAAGAAGACAAACACTAACCCGAGAAAAATTCCGCAAAAAAGGGATAAGGATAGTACACACACATCTGGAATGAGATGCCCATGGAATCCAGTTCTGAGTTATGGATTCATATTTAAGACGAATTTATTAGGTTAAAGGCAAGGTTCGGTAAAATTTTGACACTACCGAAATTTCGGTTAAATAGATTGGGCTGGCCTAGCTGAACATCGTCTTAACGTTTCACGAACTCTGAGTCCTTAGTTCTGGAGAAAACAGCCTGAAAGTCAGGGGTTACGGTATTCACAGCATGATAATCATGGCTGGAATGACAGATAATTACACAGCACTTTTGAAGAATGCGTGGACAACCGCTAAAATATGGACGGTGGCCACACTTTTCTGAATTTTCTGGATCATCGGCTCACGGAAGTGGCTAGAATAACTTGATGAAAACCGGTTTTTACGCAGTTTTCGCAGATTCCTTGGGACTACCTGTAGGAAGAGCACCGATTTAGCGGGAAATCTCAAAATCGAAATTCTGCCCGGACCCTGCCTTTAATGCAGAAGTTTCCGGACTTTTCACGACTTTCAATAAAAATCATTTATTTCAAAAATAAACAAGGCTCATCCAACAAAATATACTGCCTTTATTCAGGAGTGCACAAGTTCCCCTTTTCACTCGCACACGCTGCTACAGTAATGCATCACTGCGGTGCGGTCTGTGACGCGCCCGTTCTCCCCCACCCCATGTGGCACGCATCGACTTTCGCATGACCACCGTTCATTCGTCCGCATGACCGGCGACCATGCTCAGAGAAGGTGAGTTTCGAATTTTTTTCGCCGTCTTATGTTGTTTCGATAATAATTTAAGTGTCGTCGTAATGGGATGCGGGTAAATAATCCATGGATTTGAAACAGTAGATTAATGTTCGAAAAAAAGGTGTTTTTTTTTTGGTAAAAAACAGAGAACAGATGTTTTCTCAATTTCTTGGTAGCGCGAAGGATTGTGTAAAGCTTCATGTACACCCTAACCTTTAGCCAATACGATGACATTTGAATTATCACCGAAACAACTGAAAACGGCAAAGAAAAAATTGAAAAAACTCACCGTCTCTGAGCATGATCGCCGGTCATACGGACGACTGGACGGTGGTCATGCGAAATTCGATGCCTGTCGCATGGGGGGGAGAACGGGCTCACCACAGACCGCGCCGCCGTGGTGCTTTACTGTAGCAGAGTGTGCGGGTGAAAAAGGGAGCTTGTGCACTCCCACACACTTCAATCACATTCAAGGAGTCTTCGCCATTGATTGAGCAGATCATTAATTTCCGACGCGTAGAGCTCTGGCTGTTTCCAGTCGAAGTATTCTTCCAAGGCCATTTTGACTTCGTCACCTTTAGTGAACTGTTTTCCATCCAGTAAGAGCTGCATAGAGCGGAACAGATGGTAATCGGGAGATCCGGGCTATATGAAGGGTGAAGAAGAACCTCCCAGTCCAGGTCCAGGTCCCTGGGATCAACACTGTTCACCTTCTTCATGACAATGCTCGGCCACACGTACCTCAGATAACCCGACAGAAACTGCTGGACCTGGGCTGGGAAGTTCGCCTTCCCTTCCATATAGCCCAGATCTTGCTCCTTCCGACTACCATCTAGGGCGGCATGCACGTACGCGGAGGGTTAGGTTGGGGTTAGGCAGGGTTTGGAGGGTCGGCGCATTTAATGATGGTGGCGCGAGGGCTGAAAGGGGGTTAGGCTAGCACTGAAAAATCGTTCCCTCGCAAACCCTACCTAGGAGGATGGGGCAGCCGAAACCCCGTTGAGACCCCAACTATTGATTATCTCCAGCACTCGCACAGCAATCATGAAACGCGCCGACGCCCCAAACCCTGCCTAACCCTAACCTAACCCGCTGCGTACGTGCATGCCGCCCCTGTTCTGCCCGATGCAACACTTCCTGGATGAAAAACAGTTCACTAACGATGACGAAGTCAATATGGCCTCATTGTTGGAAGAATACTTCGACTCAAAACAGCCAGAGTTCTACGCGTCGGGAATTCGTTATCTGCCCTTACGGTGGCAAAGGATCCTTGAATGTGATGGAAATTATTTTGTTGGGTGACCCTTGTTTGTTTTTGGAATTAATGTTTTTTTCAAAGTCGTGAAAAGTCCGTAAACTTCTGCATCAACCTATAGTAGTACAATTCTGAGGCGCGGGCAGAATTCCGAAATTCGATCCGACCCCAAAAATGCAAAATCCTGAATTTTCGAAGTCCGGCGAAGGGAAACTGAAGAGCTCTACATTCGATCGAATAAAAGCGATGGTAGCCAAGGAATCGATTATATAATAATGACCGGATGGAAGCAGAGATGAGCGGAACTTTTCTAGAGTTTTCATAGATCACAAAACGTGAATACCATTCCAAGTTCTGAAATAGGAAACCGGAACGCGAAAAATCATAGCAAGCGAGATTTTGGGAATTCGAAACATTCTGATCCGAGTTATCTGATCGAGTATCCGAAACTGGAATCGACCAGAAAATCTCATTCCAGGCGTTCGATTGGCCCGAGGGCTCGAATTTAGGTATTTGGCATTAACCGCAAACCAGAGCATCGAAAGGATCGTTGGAGAAAGTAGACTGATCCACTCATTATCCGATTAATAACATATTATTTGCTCTTATGCGAATTTCGGCTGTATTTATGCATACTGATATTTTGCTTTCATCTGACTCAATTTGTTTTCTTTCAATACATAGTCGGGTCCTTTAATTTCAATTGGACCGGATTAAGATACTTTGGCATTCGCAACTTCACTGCTCTGATTCGAGGCGAGCCTATTTTTTGATTTTTACGGATCAGATTCCGGATTTACAGTTTTTCACACACGAGGCCTACCATAATCTACGAAAAATTTGAATGCGAGGTTCATCGTTCATGCTAAATTTAACGCAACATCACAATAATGAGAAACCTTCATTGAATATGGAAATTAAATTGAATGTAAATAAAAACGAAACATCGGTGCTATGCAGAATATTACAGGATTCCCCGAACATCAAAATCCATTTTAGACAAGGGAAGCGGGCAAAGACACACTTATAGGCTGACGAACCAAAGTATTTGGCCCTAAGGCGAGTGCGGACGCATTCTCGGGTATTTAGCGTTTTTTCCATAAACAATTGTCTTCAAAATTAGATTTATATGAGATTAGAAATATTGTGTGGGATACAGACGAGGAGGGCTATTCAGCAATATAGTGGTTGCTAGGGTTAAAATTTGAACAAAAAGCTCGGAAAGTGATTTCCAGATTGTTCATGGAGCCACACACATTTCGCTAACAAGGGAAAAAATCATTACATGCCATGGCCATTTCAAATGAAATATGCGCTTTTAGGATCAAATTTTGACGTTGAATTCGGATTTTTACTCTGTAGCTGCAAATCTTTTCTCTGAACGGAGCAATGAGCATTTTTATATTCATTTCTATAGAAAAATAGCATTGTACCTGCCGTAACCCACAGAAATCTTCCTAATAATCGGGAACGGACCTCATATTCGTGACTAGCACCTCAAATAACCCCCCTGGACAAATTCAGAGCAAAATTTTTTTTTCGACCTTCGGACCCCCAAAAGTGGATTGAGTTACCTACCACCTGCGTGAGGCTACGAAGGTGAAATTTTTTTTGTCCAAACATCGTATAGGAGGGTTACTTGGGGCGCTGAACACGAATATGGCGTTCTTTCTTGATACTTATGTTGATTATTGCATGTTACGATAGAAATATGGTAGTTTGGCTACTACAACCTACAGTCTATGTACAAGCGCATCACTTCTCACATCATAGCACACGATGTGGAATATTCCGTATACTCATGTGAATCAATCATTCAATTGTTATCTCTTGTGTAGTTTCAATTTTGTGCTCCAAGATTCATGATTCTCTCGCTCACTCATGGTATGCGGCAGGGTATCATGAAAACCATCCAGTACAGTTTGAAACTCCCGTTCAGTACTGTTTCCCTCCTCAATTGGGAGGCCTGTGTGATTTTGATGGTTGTTCGAAAGTTCATTTCATTCGTTGTTCTCATTGTGAGAAAATCCTTCGTTTTGAATATTTTGTACACAATAACCACATGTGCTCGTAGCTATAAATTTGTTGCAAGTCCATTCATTTTCACAGTAAAACACCAACCGCGGGGATAAGAGATTCTCGGCTGAAACGCTTCATACTCCTAAAAAAGCCCTCCCACGATAAAACTGTTAATTTTCTACACCTTCAGTGATCGAAACGAGTATTTTACAAGTGTGCAAAAATTTCTGGTGCAGCATGGATTCCAAGCTGTGACCTCTTTTTTAGTGCGGCACCCACTTCCACTGCGCCAACCGGTCACGACTGCAAGTCGCCGACTTCGTATATGACGGCGCGTAGCCTTGTTAATCGTAGCAACATATTTCGGCGCTATAACACATTATGAAGTGATTCCTGTTGCAGAAGTCACATCAGTGTATCCCAGGATGCGACTAACAAGGGAACCACATTAAGTCATAGTGACCATTCCGAATGGAATGTACTTTTCTAGAACCATTTTCGGACGAAAAGTCCGAATATGCCCATCGCAGCTGCCTAGACCCACTCTGAAAAAAGTTATGAGCGTTTTTAAAGCTTCGCGGCAAGGTAAGGGTACAGCCCCCATGGAATTTTTAGGGTGTTTTTAAATTTTTCTCCTGATTTCGCCAAAAACATGTATGTAGGGGCAATCTGGGATGCTGAACACGAATCTGGGGTTTGCTTGCCCAAATTTTAAGGTTTACTGTAGGTTACGGTAGGTAACATGCCATTTAGGAGACAAAACCTACTTCAATATTCCGATAATCGACAAAAGGACATCAAATTCGTATTCAGCACCCCAAATAACCCCCACATAGAAACTTTGAGACAAATCTGAGACTTCGACCAAACTACCGTATACTCCCCGTAATCTACCGTAAGCTGCCAAAAATCGATAAACCGCCATCAGATTTGTGTTCAGCACTCCAAATAACCCCCAGAAGAACGATTTGAGCCACATCTGTCGTCACATTCCGGAAATCGTCAAAAGTCGCAATTTGCCATCAAATTCTCTCTCGATGGGAATATGTGAACGAATATAGTCGAAAACTTCGAAAAATCGCTAAATGAGTCTCAGATTCGTGATCAGCGCCCCAAATAACCCCTCAGAGCAAATTTTTAGTCAAATCTGGAATATTTTTCTAAAACGCTTCGAGAGCCCCCTGATTGGTATAAATAAACGCCCAACCGAAAATCCGTACCAGTCCAAAACGCTGTTAGTCAGCGCAAAGTTTGGAAAACGTTCCTTCAACCTAACTTTGCTTAGTGGGGTAGTTTTGGGCGCTGAACACGATTATGAGGTCAGTTTCCGGATTTTCGTAAAAATAATGCACTTTTTGGAGGGTACAAAAAGTACGAAAATCAGAGAAAAAATGCCTGTAACTTTTTTCAGAGTGGGTCTAGGCAGCTGCGGTGGGCATATTCGGACTTCTCGTCCGAAAATGGTTCTAGAAAAGTACATTTCATTTGGAATGGTCACTATGACTAATTGTGGTTCCCTTGTTAGTGTTAACTTCTTCTTTTAGAAGCCGGATCCTCTGGAAAAGTAGCTGCGGCAGAATCACGGCATTGCCTGGATTCTGAAGAGATCCTACTGCCTCGACCATGCCGGGATTCTGCCGTAAATCTACCGTGATTATCGCCACTGCATACATCTTTCGAAAATCTCGAAACGGACCTCATAATCGCGTGCGACACGCAAAACACCCCCTGGGCGAGGTTTGGGTGAAAGCACATTTTCCGAACTTTGAACAGAGTCATCGCGTTTTTGACTTGTGCCGATTCTTGGTTGAGCGTTTACCGTTTACTAACTAAAGGGACTAAAGGGAAAGCGTTTAAAAAAATGTTCCAAATTTGACTTAAAATTCTCCCAGAAGAGGTTATTTGGGGGCTGATCACGAATCTGAAGTGTACCTGTCGACTTTCTAATGTTTGCGGCTTAATTCGCCTTAAAGCATTCCGTCAGGAAAATTCAAAGGACGAACGCGACTTTTGACGATTTGCGTAATGCTACGATAGATGCGGCTCGAATTCTTTCTCGGGACGTTATCTGGAGTGCTTAAGACGTATCTGAGGTTCGCTTATCGATTTCTGATGGCTTACCTAGACTACGCTGGGTATACGGTGGAGATGTATCGAAGCACGTGCTGGAATGTTAGAACCATTTACATAAGATTGCCCTCTTGAAAAAAAAATGGATGATTCGCTTTGAGATTCATTCCAGGTCCGAGAGGTCACTGTTGATGGGAACACTCTCTCTGCCACCGTACAGCATTCATTGAGGAAGACCGCAAAATCCAGAGGTAGAAGTCAGAATATTATCCTCAACGAACTTCACAGAAACAAATAAACAATTTCTATTAGAAAGCTTTACAGTGGTTGTAAAGAAAGGAGCATTCACTTGCTGCCAGTT
Organism: Aplectana chamaeleonis; assembly: GCA_029168955.1. Classification (NCBI taxonomy): domain Eukaryota; kingdom Metazoa; phylum Nematoda; class Chromadorea; order Rhabditida; family Cosmocercidae; genus Aplectana; species Aplectana chamaeleonis. The sequence goes on from JAPDOI010000127.1 coordinate 300,481, forward strand.
CACTTTCCTTTATAATCAGAGGCGGAGCTAAAATCGTAAGCTAGCATACGAATTTTGATGCCTCTTTGGGGATCGCATTCTGAGCTGTGTTCTGAACCAGGTTTTTAAGAATCTGATTCATGAGTGCTTCACAGAACTATGAATTTTCTCTAAAATTTCATCGCTGTCAGTCCAGTTCCAAAATTTTCTGTGTTCCATGGCGTCGAACAAGCAAGAGAGGATGAGGGAGAAACAGATGCAGCATACTCGCGGCGAGCCTGGGTGAATTCGGCTTTGAAAAGGCGCTTATACAGCAGGATAGGACAGATTCTTCCTTTGAAAGCGCGATATCCTCGAGATTTAATGGTGATTAAGTATCACAATTTCTTAGCTCTTCGTTCACAACGAAAAAGTGCGCACAGACACGAATGATTCAATAGTAATGAGAAGTTTCGATATAATCGCCTTCTTTCGATATAATTTTATTTCACAGAGGAAATTCACATTAAACTTTGTATTAATCATAGAATTGCCTGATGGCAAGATGATAGTTAAAATGTGTTGATTGGCTGCAGATTCATCCACCCACCACGGTCTCCACAGTCGTAGCAGAAAGAAGCAGTTTTCGTGCTCCACGGCTAATTTAGTATGTAAACCCACGATTTTGAGGTACCCTTCAAAGTTGATGTATCAAGTTCAAAATGGAACAGGAGCGACCTGCATCCATTTCCAGCCTCCTGTCCAAAAATGAGCTCTCTAGCACAATTTTTGTCGCTGTTGCTGTGCAGCGCACAGCGACAGCAATTCACTTGAGGTGCTTTCGTGAAAGGATTTTTCTGGAAATCGTAATTGAATACCTATGGCATTGTCATGCATAATCATTCCAGAGCAGCCTTCACACGGGACCTTATTCGAGTTCCGAAATTGATTCGAGTTTTCGAATTCAGTTGAAATCTGGGTGTCATTCGAATTGCGGTGCAGAAGGCCGATTTAGAAAGAATCGGCACATGGTAAGTTCCTCTTTGAAAGCGCTTCTCCCTCCCCTACTGATAAGCACGGGGAGGGAAGCGTTTATTCATCACTGTTTGCCGTCTAGGGGTGAAAGTGCGAAACGGCTCCAATTCTGTAGATATTCGTTGTCGAATAAAGATTTCATTTCAATGTTTCAATCTGTTGTGTAATTCCCAACAGCCACTGCTTACCAAGGAGCAGTCTCGGTTAGTTCCAGACTAATGGTAGAAGAACCGGCTGAAATTGAAGTATAAAGAGGAATGCTATTGCTGGAGGAAGGAAGGATTTCAAATTTCAAAATATATCTTTGTGACAGATTTTAACGTTGGAGCGCGTGAGTTGGTGGTGTTAGCTTGCAATCTCGCAATAAGTCAGTGAGTTCGCGGTGTGTCCGCGAGTTCGCGAATAACAGTCAGCGAAAAACCCCAAAAACATACTACCCGAAGGGTGGTATGATTTCGGTGTAAACAACAACCAATGCGCGCGAGAAAACGACGTGAACGCGCATTTAGAGGAGTGCGCGAAATCATACTCAAAGTAGGTAGTATGATTATTTTTAAGCGCTTTGTTGTTTTCTATTATTTTTGCTTCTAATCAATTCCACTGGTTTCATTGAGTGTATTGGATGGCTCATGTCTTACTAGACTCTCACATAATGCCACAGTGATGAGTGTTGCATAGCCAACCGATCGAGACCATCCAACCTCTAGGTTAATTGGGTGTGGCATTGTTTCGTGATGATTGGAGATGACTTTATTTCTTTGTGGTTCTCAAAAAGTCTCTTGTATCTAATATGCATGGGTGTCGAGGCACAGGGGCGAACCTTGACGGTGCATAGAGTAATTACGTGGATGGAGGAGTGTGAAGGGTTAAATGCAGGCTCACCTATAAATTATACTAATTCTAGTCCACTACACGCTCGCTGTCAAACTATTCCAAAGCTAGCCGGAATATGTCAAAGCAGCTAGCCGGAATATGTGTCAAACTATTCCGGCTAGCTGCTGTTCGTCATTCATTGATGTATTCTTGTGATTTCTGCTTGAATGGGTAGATTCGTTCGGTCTGCCACACTCTTTCACATGACGTACTCGGATGATTTCGTTACGTTTCGTGATTAACACATTAGAGAACAGGGGTGAATACGCTGGGAATGTGAACGGAAAAAGAAAATTGAGTACATATATTTGCTGAATTTCTGTGGAAAATTGTGAAAAAAGTGAAAAAGGAATTGAAATTTTTGGTTGTCCTCTGAATCCCCCACTTCTCATTGTTTTCATAGAAAGAATATAGGTGCCGGGTCACGGAGAATGAAAGAAATTAGCACAGAATACAAATCACGATTATTACGAAGAATCGTTGAGAGCTGAAGACGGGGAAAATGCTTGGAATAAGTGTGTTTTACGTCTTTTGAGGCTGCAAAAAGGATCTTTGCATTGGATAGAAAACTATTTGAAGAGTGTTCAAAAAAGGAGAAGCGAACTTGAAAGAGACTGATAATCAGGCTCTGGCTACGGGTAAAAACCAGTGAAATCGGTCCTGCTGCATTTTCAATATAAGACGTTTTTAAACTGGTTCTGGTGTCATAGGACACAATAGCTGATGCGTTTTCTTCGTGGTCAAGTTTTGTGAGACTTCTTCTTACCAATTTATTGGTAACGCTTTCGTCTCCCTAAAGACTTTCTCAAACCAGTTGTTGGTCCTTTCCCAGGCAGTAGAAACTACGGCGGCTCTACGGTTGTGACGCTCGCTCTTCCCTACGCGACTCTTTGATAGCTAATATTGATTACTCTATATATTATAAAATCTAAACCGATAGAACCGAATGAAAAAAAAATCAAATCTTCGCATTTCAAAATCTCCATAAAAATTATGTGAGAAGCTATTTTTTCAAATTTTTGAAAAAATTCAAATTTTTACCGACAGATCAGCGTGGTAATGACTTTTCCCAACCCGTTGGGCAAGACTTCCAACGCGTTGGGCTAAACCCAACGCGTTGGGCCACATTTCCTCGACGTGGTGCTGAAATGACGAAATTTTCTCCCGGGTCATTTACTAAGATTTATGCTTAAAAAAACTGAATTTAATCTATTTTCGGAAATCGCCTGATATTTTCATCTGAACACGATTCTATGTCTTCTATATCGGTATTCCTGCCTCTTCTCAGTCAAAATCTAATGGGTTTTGATATGAAATCATTGTATGCAAGCCACATTAGGCGTCAATTGTACGGTGTCGTCGTAATGCGCACGGTGTGTAAACACACTGCTGGAGGTATGCCGAGTTTTTGTCGCAAGATTGTGGACATGTCTCTCGCTCTCTTCTTTCTATTCATGTGCATGAATCTTTTCAATATTCCATTCCACTTTTTTAATCAACTTAATGACTTGCTCTTCATTCCAGATTTGTTGAGGATGCGATTCCTAGTCGAACTTTAAACTTCAGCATTGATCTTCTGGCCAAGTGTGAAATACCGTTACTGGGGACAAATTATAGCTTTTCTCCCTCATTCGAAGCCAGTCGAAGTGATGCTTATCGTGTTAATAATGTCGGAGACTCCCTATCAGTGTTATAACATGCCATGACCGACCGCTCCGCTGCTTCCTCCTCCCGGACTCGTGTGAGCGAGACAAGTGCCGTTTTATCCCCTAATCATTGCTTCCTTCCGCTTCAGGAAAAATTGTGGTGAGCGCGAAGCGCTCACCAAGGATTTAACTTTGATCTCTTTCCCGCGCGGATGCCCTACAATGAGATCACCTATTCCATACCGTCAACAGAGGTATGAGCTGTACACTATCTCAACGCGCTGCAAGAAATTACATATGTGTGCAACTTTTCATCCTAACTGGTCCCCTGCTTTCTAAAGTTATGACCTCTCAAAGTACGCAAAAACGTTCTCCACCACCGCCTCCGCCTCCCTCTCCCGCCACCGCCTACCGCCTCCGCCTCCACCTCCGTCCGTTTCGAAAACCATTTTTTTTGGAAGGCGTGGACCAAATCGCTCGAAAATTTGTGACTAGAGGTAATCGGCCACGGGAATGACGAAAATAATTGTCAGAACTCACCATAATGACTTCTGGGCCCCTAACGGGCGTTTGAAACTCCGGAAACCGGCCTCTCTGGATTAGTTTATAATAATGACGGGTTTTTCGTTATCAGTCATTGTTTTCTTAGAGACTCCATATAAATACCTTGCTCTCTAGGGTGGTGTACTCTAAACGTCCGGCTTGGAACAAGGACGCTATGCGGAAGGGTTGTTTTTGAGCGTGGCGCGTGTTTGTACCATGCGCACCAAAGATGAAGAGGAAGTCGTCGCAGGGTGTGCTGAAGTGTCGGTTGACTATGCGAGACCGCAGTAGGAGTATGCAGGACGTCGTGGAACTACAGCAACAGCCTCAGTAGGGGTGTGCAGGACGCCGTAGAATGTGTGCAGGACCTCGGTAGGGTGTGCAGGACCTTAGTAGGAGTGTTGCAGGACATCATGGGAGGACCTGTGCAGGACCCCAGTAAGGGGTGTGCAGGACGTCGTAGAATGTGTGCCAGGAAATCAGTAGGAGTGTGTGCAGCACCTTAGTAGGAGTGTGCAGGACATCATGGGACTCCTGTGCAGGACCCCAGTAGGGGTGTGCAGGACCTCAGTAGGAGTGTGCATGACATTATGGGACCTGTACAGGACCTCAGTAGGAAGTGCAGGATATCATGGAACGTGTGCAGGACCCCAGTAAGTGTGCAGGACGTCGTAGAGGCGTGTGCAGGACCTCAGTAGGAGTGTGCAGGACCTTAGTAGGAGTGTGCAGAGACATCATGGGACCTGTGCAGGACCCCAGTAGGAGTGTGCAGGACATCATGGAACCTGTGTAGGACCCCAGTAAGGGTGTGCAGGACATCGTAGAGATGTGTGCAGAACATCAGTAGGAGTGTGCAGGACATCATGGGACCTGTGCAGGACCCCAGTAGGGGTGTGCAGGACGTCGTAGAATGTGTGCACAACCTTAGTAGGAGTGTGCAGGACATCATGAAACATGTGCAAGACCCCTGTAAGGATGAGCAGGACTTCATGGAATGTGTGCAGGACATCAGTAGGAGTGTGCAGGACATCATGAAGCGTGTGCAGGACCCCAGTAGGGATGAGCAGGACGTCATGGAATGTGTGTAGGACCTTAGTAAAATTACACAGGACATCATAGAACGTGTGCAGGACCCCAATAGGTGTGCAGGACATCATGGAGATGTGTGCAGGACCTTAGTAGGAGTGTGCAGGACATCATGAAACGTGTGCAAGACCCTGTAAGGATGATGAGAACTTCGTGGAATGTGTGCAGGACATCATGGAAGCGTGTGCAGGACCCCAATAGGGGTGTGCAGGACATCATGGAATGTGTGCAGGACCTTAGTAGGAGTGTGCAGGACATCATGAAACGTGTGCAAGACCCTGTAAGGATGATCAGAACTTCGTGGAATGTGTATTGCAGGACATCAGTAGGAGTGTGCAGGACATCATGAAACGTGTGCAAGACCCCTGTAAGGATGAGCAGGACTTCATGGAATGTGTGCTGGATCTCAGTAGGGTGTGCAGGACCTCAGTTCAATGTTCAGGACACCGTATGCAAGCCAGGCCTCCGAATCTACAAGAACGATAGTTAAGTCCCGCCAGAACAGGGCTACCGTAATCTCACTCGAGTTGGCTCTAAAATTTTCTAAGTTCTGACTCCGAATTCGCTTCATCTTCCCTACAGGTGGTGATGTTTTCCTGCTTTTAGTCCAGGCAGATCCTCAACTGCTGACCCCTAGAGAAGGACGGTGTGTGAATCAAGACACACCGCTCTTTCACTTCTTTTTATACTTTATCATTGATCAATTGGGTATCATCAAATTTGTTTACGAGAGCCGAATAACATCATTCCTAAGATTACGGTAGTCCTCTTCTGGCGCACTTAACTATCGTTCGCGCTGGAAATCACTTTCCATTTTTCAGGCTCAATTTCATGATTGGGCCCGGTAGACCACACTGGTAAACTTTGGCGCGTCAAAAACGTTTGGACGATGAGGTTAATATCCGCCACCAATTCTCACCAGTCATCTAGCCCTTTTTCCTAGAATGTTGGTGCGACAGTAAAGATAACAGGAAAAATTGGTTACGGCACGAACTCCACATGCAGAAAAACTCCAAAAATGATTTTGGCGCAAAATTCAAATTCGTATTTACAATGTGTTCCGATTGACTTTTCTTTACAAATGAAGGCTTTCATGGGCCCCCTTCAACATTTTCTTTCACTAGAGGGGCCAAGCTACGCAAAAACTCATAGAAATGATGAAAAACTCTGATAAAAGAGGCCTGATACTGCGCTATCAATCATTGTTTTTATTAGAGCTCTACGGAAATACTTCGACTGATAGCCTCACCAATGGGCCGTTCATTTCATTTCTGTCTTGAATGGTGCGTGCCCCCCCCCCGTCCAGAAGAGTGCCTAGAACCTGTACAATCGGGTCATTTTGAAACTCATTTCTTCATTTTTCGACTTTTAAATTCAAAAAGTATATGCCTTGCATCTATTTGTAGGAAGCCGCGTTGCAACAATTATCTCGCAGTCTTAGCAGCGGAGCGGTTGTTTCATCATTTCTAACACTGCGTTTTCGAAAAAAACTTCACTTTCAGAGCTTGACGATATTGTAGAAGGAAACCCTTGTAAAAGTTGTGAAATTTCTGAAAGTTGGGCTCCGCAGAAAAGGTCAAGGATTTGGCATTGCTCTTAAATGTCGTGAAATTGTTTTATTGGATTGGGCTCTCAACTTGATTTTTCAAATGTAGTGAAATTGTTGAATTGATTTGGCTGTGATGATACTATATGCAGATAACATAATCATTAAATGTAGTGAAATTGTTGCAAACGAATTTGGCAGGAGCTCTATGAATTATCACAGTCAAATCACGCGTCAGAAGGGGTTTCTCTTGGAGCGCATATTGAATCAAATGAGAACAAGAATAACTCTAGCAGAAAAACCTTCTCATACAATGTGAACCGTGAAAGCGTTCAGGACACGAAGACATAGCATTAGTAGCTAATAAATTGCGTTAGACTTCGTTTTCATGATCTTTATCTAATCGGTGAAGGAAGGTCTGGTACCTTAGTAGGAGCTACACTGAAAAGGCAGAATAACATTCGAAAACCTTATTTCTAGTCGATAAGGCCAGGTTTCGTTCATTGTTGGCTGTTTTCTTTTTGTCTTTATTTGCTCGCCAGAGGACCTTCTGACGCGTGATTTGACTGTGATAATTCATAGAGCTCCTGCCAAATTCGTTTGCAACAATCGATAATATTCGTTTGATATACTCTACTTAGAGGGCCAAGACAAAGTTGTTGCAGGGATTCTTATTTAGTTTCTATAAATTGATTCAAGCTTCTCCAATGAGGCTCTTCAGTGAGGAGGAGCTCAAGGCTTATAGAAAAATTCAGGGATAAATTATGGACGAAGTATCGATTGAAGATCGCCGCCGCAATTCTAAGCGTTCCATCAAAGTAGCGAACTTTAAAGGCAGTGTCTACGATAATTTTCAATTTTGAGATTATCCGTTATATTGATTAAGTGGCCCCCGGATAGAACTAAAATGACGTTGAAATTGAGAAAAACGCACCAAAAGTACACGAAATCCTTAAGGGCATCGTACGCGCAAGAAACCGTATACAATTTTTTCATGTTTTTGCGCAGGGAATTGTCTGACATACAGAATAAGAGTCGAAAGGCTCCACAAAACCATCAAATTTCGCCAAAAAAAACTCGTTTTGAAACGTCTCAAATTAATCATTTCCCACCCCTCCGTTAATTTCGGTGTGTCTGGTGCAACACGTCGGAAGTTTTTTTTTTTCGCAAACGTCGGATGTGTTTTTTGCTGTAAACTTTTTATGTGGGTGAATTTCTCTTGCCTTTTGCTCACTGGAACTTATTATAAAAAAAAGAAGTATCCATTGGTCAAGTTTGGATGTTAGAATTTCCCGAATTAAAAATTCCAAATGGTGAATCATCTGCGCCTGTGATGGCGCTTCTGCTCCTTGTGCTAGATGGTTGGTGAAAACTGGTGGCGGATCGTCATTTTGAACCACTCCAACTTCAGAACCATATGTTTTTAACGCGCAAAACTTCACCGACGTGGTCCGCCGGGCTAATTCATGAAATTGAGCATGAAAAGTCGAAATTGGTTTCCAGCGCGAACGATGCCTTCAAGTATCACCCCGCCTTTCAAGTATCGGAGGATGTGTTTGTTGTGGCAATGAAATCATTTAAAGGCAGGGTTCTCGATAAAATCGGTTATTGTGCTATCCCCATGGAATGGTAGACGTGACCATCACAAATGTGAAAATAAGGTAAAAATTGGAGAAAAACGCTCAGGAACAAGTTATGGCTTGGTGTCCTCCCGCCCTCAATTACCGAAATTTGTGTAAAAGCCTGTTTCGCCAGCTTTTATTTTGCCTCTAAAGTAATTTCTAGACATTACTGGAGACTACAGATTACTTTAACAGCAAAATAAATGGCGGATAAGCAAGCATTAATGAAAATCGCGTTAATTAGGGGGCCTGCCGACACCGGTAATTAGCCCTTATACCTTGTTTCCGAGCGCTTTTTCAGCGAATTTCCTGGTTTTTACACTTATTTTTAGTTTTGTGGTGGCCAAATACACATTCTCATGAAGAGAGCTCAAAAGCAGTTTTTATCGCGAACTCTGCCTTTAAGGACCCGCCCTTTGCAATTCTCTACGCTCTATTGCTCCATTCTTTCCTTACGGCCTTAGCTAATCCTGCTTTGCATAAAATATTTTTTTTTATTTTCGATTGACCCAATTTTCCACCGGTGACAACCACCATGAACATGCTCATCCAACCAGACACCTAGTCCATGTTATAGAATAGAACCATTGAAAAACGACGTTTTACAGCGTTTCTCGTCGTTTCTTCGTAATTAAAGGCAGTGGTCGCGCTCAAATAAGCTCGTCTTCTTTTCCTCTCTAAACCCTTTTGTGGGTATAGAGTAGTAGAACCTATAAGAAAAAATCGCGAAAAAAACGCTGTTCTGGGCCAAATTTGAAGCCTGAACTTTCATGTCTTTTGATGGTGGACGAGTCCACCCCACATCATAGGCATCGATGATCTCTAATATCGAGAACATCAGCTGGCTTGAAATTGAATTTCAATCAATGAACTTTCGGATTTATGTACACATCTAGTCAAAAACATTGGTTGAAGTGCTTGCTTTCGTTGTCCAACTGTTTTATTAGGTAAATTTGCATTTATTTCTTCCTCTGAGTGTCGATGATTTTTGAATGCTTGGCATGAGACTGTGATCTTTCTGTGCACGTGTGCACGAACTGGAAACTTAGGGTCTTAGTAACTCTAATTCTAGCCCGTTTTTCACCGCGCTACCTTCATAGTTTTTCAGCTGTTTTATATCTAAGCTGATTTTTGCAGTTTTTTCTATAACGTTTTTCATCGTGACCACTGCCTTTAAGTAACACTCCGAGGCCAACGCATTGTTTTATGTGAAAAACTCGCGGACGAAAATCATCGTGAACACTGCCTTTAACTGGTATTTGTTTTCTGCGAAGTGGATTAGGAAAAGGGTCAGGACATTGCCGCATACCATTTTCTGCCATTTGGGACACGTCAGTGATGCAGAGCCTGAGATTTCAGAAGATAAGGACCAATGTTGCTCTTCTGAAATAGCCAGCCTGCAGCTCAGATCAGAAACATGTGGAGACCACATGAGAACCCCTATACGCGGAGATCAAACCAAGTGGGGACAGTTCAATGTCACGGACGAGCTACTGTGCTTATCTGGGCCAAATACCGGTCCGCAATTGCGTCTCGACACGCTTTGCGGCCGCATGCGCTCGAGTCAGTCGGGTTTCCAGCGCCGGAGCCGAATCGATGCGGCTTTTTTATACAATTGTCTCCAATTTTTCTCAGTTTCCAGTTTCCAAAACCCACCTAGAGTCAGCAGATCTGCGGCTGCGGCGCTAGAAGCTCTTCTGACTCGGGAGCGTGCGGCCGCAAAGGGTGTCGAGCCGCAATTGCGGACCGGTATTTGGCCCAGATAAGCACAGCAACAAAGGAAGGTCACTAGAAGAAAGTAATCATTTCGAACGATTTGCCCCTCTTTGAATCCAATTCTCACGAACATTTCGAATTTGGACCTGCTAGCTGCTCTCCGCTTCTATGAACGGAGTTAGGCCCCCGTCATAGTCGGCTGATAAGCTGTAGCCACCCTGGTCGATACGTATGAAATGCATTGCGCACTCAGGTCGAAATATCTCCCCGATGCGTCCAGACTGCACGCGCCCGTTGCGTCCTATCTCGTCCAAGTGTGTCCCAGTCGATACGTATGTAATACATTGGTCGAGATCCCCCGATGCGTCAGTCGTGCGCCGTCCGCAGTGCGCTCGAGTGCGCCAGCCTAATCGATACGCATACAGCCGACTACTAGGGACGGGGGAGGACGGCTTAAAGGCACAGTCCAACCTCGGAGGTAATTTTTGATATTATCGTCCGGTCGCCGCCTATAGCAACCCTGCCAAGCGCGAAATCTCAATTCGCTAAAATAACCGAGAAAAGGCTAGGAAATGTTGGCCACGCCCCCTTTGAAGAAAAAATGGGTAACGCCCCCTGCCAGGTTTCCGACCTCAATGGGGAAGAGACGCGCTATTGATTTTACTCAAAACTATGTTCTTCGATTTGTTTTCCGTCTGGCTTTATATTGTGGCCTGCTTTAGAACGATGGCTGCGAATAACGAGAAAATGCAGGCTCGAGACAATTCGTCCGCGAACTTCTAGCCGTTCAAAATTGAAATTTTCAAGAAGCCGTAACTCCGTTCGTGGTGAGTTCTGAGCGAATCTGGAGGCACCATTGTGATCACCGTGAAATTTTCTCCAAGATAGGCAGAAAAACGAAAAATCGAAAACGGATCCGCAGAGTTGAAGTCGCGGCGTTTCTCGCAGCGACGAACAGCACTGTGTGATGTAATATCGATTGTATCCGGCGACTATGGCGACCGACGCGGCGTGAAGGGCGACGAGGGGCACCGCAGAGTGTATTGACGCCGCTAAGGCCCTACATCGCTGCCAGCGAGCGGCAACCGACGCCGCGACGATAATGTTTCGAAACATTTTTGTCGCCGCGTCAATGCTGACGCTCGGCGACCACTCGCCGGTCTCTGCAACTCTGCAGACCGCTTTAGATCACTCGGGGCGGGAAAGGACGTCGCAGTTCGGCTTTCGGCAGGCTATGACGGTGGCCTTATAGGCGTTTCTAGCGTTTCACTCACCAGTGCATTGCAACGTAAATTATGAATCTCTGGCACACCATGTTATGCACCAATCTCAACCTTAGAACTATACTCTGTTTATCTTTAATTGCACAAAAAAAACGGTCCGCCAATAGTCCTCTAATGGGCCGGCTAGTACCGTAGTTTACGTCCACGACGCGTTCCCGGCAGACCCGGGTGTGCACAGAGGCAGGGTGGGTGGCCGAGTGACGGCATTGATGAATCGATCGCTCAGCACACCCCGGTGCACACCCGGGTCTGCCGAGCACGCGTCGTGGACGTAAACTACGGTACTAGCCGGCCCATTAGAGGACTATTGGCGGACCGTTTTTTGTGCAATTAAAGATAAACAGAGTATAGATATCGTCTTATAGTGTAATTTTACACGGGATTATATTGCAATGATGGACGGGAGGGCGCGCTCAGATAAGTCCATCTGATGCCGCAAGGTATGCTGCCGGCTTGAACAGTGGGCGTGAGCGCTGTTAGTGAGGAAATGAAGTGACGAGTTCGAATCCTTGCCGCTCTGTTTTGACGGTTTTTTTTTTCTTTGAAATTCCTGTGTTTTATTTCGCCCATTTGATATGTATACATTACAACCTCCTGAGCCTAGAAATTAGTAGAAAAACCGGTTACGGTTTTTGCGCGTGTGCTGCCTCTAACCCATGATTCAAGTAAATATCTCCGTTGAGAGAAGGATCCGTGGCTAAAATCTCAACTGCAAATTGAATTTGGGTAATCAGGGAGTTGGTTCCCTAGGTTTTTGAAAGTAATTATTGTAATGTTCATGATGGGGTCAATTTATACACTAGTAATATTGCGTAGTACTGTAAACATTTGAGTAAAATTATATATATTTTTATGCAGACTTAATAGCACATTCCTAACTTTTTACGTTGGTGTTTTTCGGTGCTGTCAACACCGCCCAGACAGAATTCGACCCCGGGGGGTCAAAACTGATGGAAAGGAATCGCTAGCAAGGATTTTTACCTATTTTAACTCAATTTCTAAATCTTTTTGTGGTTACAAACTTCTGTCAACTACTTAGTATGTTGTTTTATGTACGTCACACTGATTATGTTCTCTTTCAACCGAAAGGTAGTAAGCTCTAACTGCTGATTTAGGAACTTACAATTATCATTGACCCTCACAATCAGTTGTGGTCCTCTCTAATCGAGCGCAAAGGAAAACACTAACAATAGGAAATTGAGGGGTTTGCAATTGAAACTGCTAAGTAATAAATATCATATAAAGTTATTTCTGTTGACCGGGTTACACTTACTAGGGACTGCTTTAAACTTCCTGTGGAGATTTGGAAAACCATGTTGTCGTTGCTGTAGGTCTGTGATAGTATACATAAATAATCCGTGCTTGAATTTCCCTAAATGGCTGCGGGGATTCCAAAAAATGGCATTTTCATTGCTTAAAAAAAGGTAATGGGGCATCAGGGACTTTTTGGGGGGGTTGAGAAAAATTTTTTCGGGGATTCGGCTCAAAACTCGCATCTGGGGGTTATTTAGGGCGCTGAACCCGAATCTGGGGTCTATTCCTCGCCTCACTTAGGGTTACGGCAGGTAACGGTGGGCAAAATGCCTTTTGACTGGCGTTACTTACCTTAAAATTTCGAACATCAAAAAATGGACCTCAAATTCGTGTTCAGCGTCCCAAATAACACTCACAGCGAAGTTTTGAGTCAAATCTAAGACTTTGACCGAGCTACCGTATACCCACGTAATCTATCGCAATCTGCGAAAAGTCGATAAACGGACTTCAGATTTGTGTTGAGTACTCCAAATAAAGCCTAGAGAATGATTTTGAGAAACATCTATCGTAGAAATCCGGAAATCTCGAAAGTGGCTTTTTCCCTCGAAATTTTCCCCGGTTGGGAACCTTTGAACGAAATTAGCCGAAAACTTTGGAAAATCGACTAATAAACCACAGATTCGTGATCAGCGCATCAAAACGCTCCCCTGGGGGAAATTTAAGTCAAATCTGGAACATTTTTCTGAAACCCTTCCAGAGCTCTCTAATCGGTAGAAATAAACACCCAACCGAAAATCCGTAAAAGTCAAAAACGCTGTCAGTCTGGACAAAGTATAGAAAATGTGCCTTCACCCAATTTTTGCTCTGTGGGGTATTTTCGGGCGCTGAACACATTTACATATGAGGTCCGTTTCCGGATTTGCCGAAGACAAATGCGCTTTTTGGAAGGTGCTAAAAGCACAAAAAACTACATTTTTAGGATTATAACTTATCTCCTGGAAATCTCTGAGCCATTTTGGGGATTCGGAAAACGGATTATCAATGCTGTGTGCCATACCCACAACTATCAACACATGGTTTTATAAAAGTCCACCGGAAGTGTAAGGCATACCCTAGTTAGTGATATAAGTAGATAAATTTATGCAAAAAATATAAATATTTGGAAGCGATAACATGCAGAAATCAACTCCCCATTTTTCTTAACCACTTTTATAACCAGCAATATCTGGTGAGTTCAACTGTACTTGAAGTTGGAGAACTGGAAGAGTTTCCCTTCCGGAAACTCCAGAAATTGAACAGATAGCCGACAGACAAGTCTTACGAACAAACAGGTGAGCAGATTAAGGGAGAATCTTTGCCACGGAGAAAATGGTGAAGTTCGGTGCGAAATATTAAAAAAGCATTTGCGCGTGTAGCGTCTTCGCATTCAATTTAGTCTGGCGAATGGACGGAGCTGCGATGGTAGATGGTCGCGTGCGATCGAAACCCCGCGATGCCGTCAACGTCGCACGGCCGGCTGCAATTTTCGCGCCTGGTCCATTCACAAGACCAGGGTCAGGCAGACCGTTGTCCAGGATCTCGACAAAGCTACGTCCCCCTCTTCGAGATCAGTATTTTTGAAGAATGTTTAAAACTTTTACGTCTCCCTTAGGTTCTGAAATTTTTTTAACAGTTTTTGTGGGCAAAAGTTTCAAAAAAAGTATATTTCAACCTGACTTTTTTGAAGAATAATTACTGCACTTCCTATCCGACTGATTAGCCCCGGGGAGTGTAGTTTTGACTTGCCCTTAAAGGCAGCATACACGCTCAAAAATGATATCAATTTCATGGAATGAATCGGAGGTCTGGAGCTGTTTATATTCAGAGATAACGAAAAAACCGGAAAAATGAACTGAAATGAAGATATAACAGTTCGTTCCTTTTTGGCCCAGAAGTGGACGAGTTGTACCGCATTGGGTGAAATAGCGGAGCTAGTGACAAATTTGCTGGGATAACGACGTTAATGTACTCGTACGGCCCTTTCTGGGACGCTTACGACGTTAGTAGCGTGAAAATAAGCCAAAATGACCGTAATCGAGCATTGAAAATTTGTATTGAGGGGTGGAGCCCGTATCGATGGGAGGAGAAAGGATGATTTTGTGACTCAATACGGCTCAAATACGGTCATTTTAAAGGCAGTGTTCACGAAAAAACAGTTTCCCCCTTTTTTGGCTGAAACGTAAGCTTTGGGTCTCTATAAGAAGATTAAGAACGGAAGTGCGACGAAAAACGGCCGGTAAGTGGGTGAAAATCTCGTGGGCCAGCCGACCCATTGGGCCACTCCGCCCACGTCCTATAACAGTTCCCCTGAATTTGTGGTTAAATAAGCGATGGTTTCCGACCAAAGGTTACGTTCTTCCCTTCATTCTCAACGTCTCTCTTTACTCAGGTTAGCTCGCACACATCGGCTGCAAAAAACGGGAGTTACAAGCCTCGGACAACTCGTCCACAATTTTCCCTCGCTGAATTTCGAGGAGCCATAACTCCGTTTCCAGGGGGTCTTGTACGATTCCAGGGACATCATTGAAATCAGCATGGGACCGTTTGCAGGATAGGCGGAAAAACAGAAAAACGACTTTTATCGTGAACACTGCCTTTAAACTCGTTTTCAACTCTTTTCAACTTCGTGAGGGCCCGTACGACCCCACTAGTATTGCACTCATTTCAACAACTTTTGCGAGCGTGTATGCTGTCTTTAAGCAGCAACATCTGCATTGACAATGAAGTAATTAAAATTGTGACATTGATCACCTCACAATCTCATGATGGCATAGCGATGCAAAAAAATGTGGGCAAATATAAATAGAAATCAAAAAAGCGCTGGATACTTGTTTCTTGCTTGCCCTGGTTTCGTCCTAATCTAGATCGTGCAGTAAGCTAAAAAAAAAGTCGGGAATGCTTCAGAAATGACGCAATGGGCGAGCTTGAGCTGATAGGAATTTTTTGAAGTGGAGGAAATTACGAAGAGGATGGTGAACGTATCCTAACCTTTAATGGACCCTAACCTCGGAGTAGGCGAAATTCTGGCGTATGCCGAGCATTATTAGGGGATGTTTTGTACTCTCTATGACAGCTCACTAATCATAAGGCTTCACGACACCAGGGGCCAGATGCATCAACGCGCCGGGTCGGGGTAGGGGCAGGACAGCCGGCATCATTGAACATCGCAGTGCGAGGGCAGTAGATCATCAAATCAATCGTGCCCCAGCTGTGTTTTTCGCTGCTCTAGCTGCCCCAGCCTCCGAGCTGAAAAATCTTTCCCTCGCAAACCCTACCTACTCAGAAAAACGAAAACAAGTCACTTGTAACATAAAAGGCCGAAAACAAGTTACTTGTAACATATCTGAGCCGAAGTAAGTTACTTGCGAATTATCTCAGGCCATTTAAGTCAACTGTAACATATCGTCGAGACACTGCGTGCGGTGCGCCTCTTATATATTAAATATAACTTAAATGACTTGAGATAAGTCGCAAGTAACTTACATCAGCTTAGATATGTTACAAGTAACTTTTTTTCGATTTCTGAGAAGACACTGCGTGAAGTGCGCTTCCGATATGTTGCATGTAACTTAAATGGCACAATATAAATCGCAAGTAACTCATATCAGCCTAGAAGAAATTTCCAAGGGTATGTACGACGCACTCGCTCGGTTAGGCTTACGACTGGCGTTGCTGTTGGTTCAAATACCCAAGTTTGAGGTACTTGACGGCACACCAGCAGGGAAGGCCCAGCACAGCATTTTTTTGCGTAGTGTGTGCTCTGGGACACGCCTTCTGCGTCGCGTGTTGTCCGCATCACTTGATGGCCACCCATAGTGAAAATTCAAATGTAAGTTACATGTAACATAAGTGTAACTTACATGTAATATAAATTTAAGTTACATGTAATATAAATGTATGTTACAAGTAATATAAATGCAAGTTACTTGAGACATTCAAGTAAGTTACATTTATATCACAAGTAACTTGTTTTGATTTTTCTGAGTAGGAGGGCGGGGCAGCCGAAAACACCGTTGAGACCCCAACTATTGATTATCTCCAGCACTCGCACACGCGCCGACGTCCCAAACCCTGCCTAACCCCAACCTAACCCGCCGCCTACGTGCATGCCGCCCCTGGGTGCAAACCTAGTTGGAGGGGGTCACTCGGCATACGAGGTAAGAATGGAGGATAAACTATCAAAACTCTAAGCGTTTTGATGGAGTTTCTGTGAGAACAATGACTGATCGCACTATCAAATGGCAGATACCGGCAGAATTCTACATTTCAAGAAACCTTCAATTAGGTTTGCATCAAGAGCTCCAGGCGGGTGAAACCCTTTTGCGGGTGCTTAAACCTACACAGGTTTAGAAAAGTTCGATTCCCAACTAGTAGTGTTCAAACAGAAGTGGTGCGAGCGTGTGGGGGAAGAGGGGGTGTCACCGGCGGTGGTTTTGCGGGCGCTGTACTGCGCAACAGTGCCCGCAGAACCACCGCCGGTGGCAGACGCGATTTGGCATTTCTCGACGGCTCGCCGCAGTTGTAAATCAAACCCCTTACTCCGAACTGCTCTGAATTGAGGAGTTTCTGAGCGAAATTGTGGCGGTGAGTAGAAGGTAGGACAAAGATGGGAATTTCACCTTCAGGATCTTAATATTGCCCTTTTGAAATAAACTAGCGTTGTCCAATTTCGGCCGAAGGCGCGGTTTTGGAAGACGGTTTCAAGCGATTTTTTTCGTGAATTTTCAGGTGATGAGAGGGATGTTAGGTATCAGTTTTTGGTGATTTTCATGGAAAATCTGATTCTTTTTTCATAGAATTTTGAAAATCTCTAATTTTATGGGGGGGGCCTACGTTGTTCAGTTTTCGAAGTGAACAATTTGAGCGGTAGTAGACCCGATTAATGAATATAACTAGTCTAAAAGTTTGTTTTATAGGCTGAAAATTTGAACACTGTCTAAAATATGTCTGCTACATCGGTATATAAAGATATTTTCCTCACAAGTACTGTTGTGGTGCTGTACTATTGTTCTATTTGAGTTTTTGTTGCTATTACAATATCTAAGACAATCACGTCCGAACTTCTCGTTCCACGACCTGTTTTCTTCACAGAAAGGGAAACGAAACAGAATACACACGGTTTTTCAAATTTTGACCCGAAATTTCTACGCCCCTCCCCTTGGAAAAAATCTAAATTTCGAAAATTTTTACGTCCCCCTGTTGTCCAGCTGGACAACGCCCGCCTGACCCTGCACCAGACTAAACTTGATACGCAAACCATACTCCCCCCTGCTCTCTCTTTATGTCACAAAATGTCTCATTATCTCTTTTTTCTTCCAGTCTGCACAATGTTTTAGTAAGCCTAGTCAAAAGGTACATACGTATACAGTGCGTTTCATAACCATACGACCACCTCCCATATTGGCCTTCTCGGAAAAACTAGAGCTCTAGTATTTTCGCCATTGTGTCTTTCAGATTCTACGTCTAAAATAAGGGTGGAATACGAGATTCCGCTTCTTTTCTTGGATTTGAATTCTTTTTATAACAACTTTTTCAATTTTATGCTGTTTCAAAACCATACGACCACTAGTAAGGATACGCTGTTAATCTGAACACATCAGAAAAGAAGGTCAGCAGAGACGGGAATCAACTCCGACATATCATCGAGTTATGTTGCAGAATTCCGAAGAATGCGCAACGATGTGACGTTCTCCATCGCACAGGCAGCATCATCCGGTCGTATTCGAGCGTTCTCATAGCGCTGTGCTTCAGCATTTGAAAGATTCTGAAGCATACGGTGGGTGCACTCTAATTCCATGGCCGTCACCGACAGGTGTGCGCTAATGAAGAGCGATGGATTTTGAAGGAAGCTTCAAACAGCTCGTCATTTGTCAATCACATTCGCGCAGACCTACAACTACGTCATCCGAGACCTACGGTTCCGAGGGTGATTTCCCACATCAGGAGAGAAGCTGTGATGGAAACCCCACGACTCACCGAGCGTCACAAGGCTGGGCGACTAGAGTTGGCTTAATGTAATCTGACAAGAGACTGGACCAAGGTAGGAGGGTTTCACTTTATTGCCTTACAGACTCTTTGTTCCCAAAACAAATTATAAGATCGTGTTTTCGGATGAAAAGAAGTTTGACTTGGACGACGTTCTGCGTTTACTCGGTTTTGAGATTAGCGTTCGTATCTACCAATATGCACTCGTATGATTACCAGACCACCCTCTAGTCACACCTTCTTCCCTTCATGACCAGGGGTGTGCGGCAAAGGAATTTGAGAATTCGGCAAACGGCAACGGCAACGGCAAACCCCAAAAATGGCCGGCAAACGGCAAACGGCAAAACGGCAAACGGCAAAAGCTGTTCTGTGCTATAATACACCCACATTTGATTAGTCGTGTGGTGAACCATGCAATATTTGCCAGTTACTATGTATCTGTGATTTAACTAGCTTTTATAAGAAGGGAAAATCCCATATATCAAAAGCCACTAGAGAGCCTCAGGTGATCAGAGCGCTGTTCTGTGTGTGATAGTATAGGAGCTTCTATCAAGTTCAACTAGACCGTTTGATTGTGCGACCCAGCCTAGTCGATCCGGGCACATGCAGCAAAGAGTAAGCAAGCTTAGTGCGGTGGGAGAGTGCGCCGACCCAAAGACTGTGGCCGATACCGGTACCACAATCAGATGGGAATAAATGGATGAATACGCGTTGATTGGTCGCATTTTCGGAGGAAGACAGTCCATACCGCAATCAGCAGCGCGCGGTTTAGTTTATGACCGGAGTCACTCACAATTTTTGCTGTTAGTAACAAATAGTAGGCTCAGAGTTCCTTATTTCCCTCATCGAAAAATTCGCTTAAATCGTTTCCCTTTTGAAGCTACAGGAGTGGAGTGAGACTAGTCTAAATAAATGCAGTGCACACGATTAAAGCAGTCTCCGAATTTTCACCGGATATCAAGAGCTCTGAGTGGCATTTTGATCGAATACACAGAATGAGAGGCACCTAGTGCCAATTCGACTGGCACATGCGACGCGGGCGACAGAAAGTCGGTGTCGCCGCTGGAGCGCCGCGCACGGTGCGTTTAGCCAGCCGACTGCTCTTGGGTGTTTCCTATTCTGTGTATTCAGCAAACAAGCCGGCACGAGGATCAATACAACAACAATGTCGGCTAAAAAACAAACAATAAATCACTCTATACGGTACCAAAACTTGAATATGCTGTGCCCGCCCCACCCACATCCCCTGTGGTTACCGAGGAAGTGAGTGGGGCGAGCACACCACATTCAAATCTCTTGGCAGTATATTGCTATTGATTGCTCGTTTTAAGCCGGTTTTCGACACTATTGTTGAAATGTGCCTCGGACATTTTGATTTCAGGTGAAAATTTTGAAGGCGGTTTCAATCGTTGCCTCCGAAAATTTTTCGTTTTTTCAACTCTACACCATTTCATAACAAACTCAGCTCTGCCAAGGAGTCAACCCGGTGCTATCGCAGCGGGGAGGGGGCACTTAGCCATCCCACATGACCATGCCATTTTTTCGTGCCGCCGCGCATTTTGAGGACCAACCCAAGGTTTTCCTCCCATTCCAAAATTAGTAGAGTAGAAGCTGAGCAGAAAAATGGGCGTGGTCAAGTGCCTCCCCCCTCACTGCGATAGCACCGTCAACCCTTCGTTTCAGCTAATGATCTCGACATCGAAAATATTATTAAAAACTGCCTATAATGACCGCTGTGAACATTGTTCAATTTTAAAAAAGCCGGACAAAGTATTTGCAGAATTGATCATTTTCCCGTCCCATTTATTACCATCAGTCAATCAACCGACGATAAGCGGGGCTATTTCTCAAGTGGTTCATATGTCTAAAAAAAGATGCTTTCACGCGAAAACTTTTGTACCATTTGTTTTTGCAATTCCGGAACTTGCAGCAATCGGTATGCTTCTGGAAAAGCGTTTTTGCGATTTAGGCATTTCTAAGGGGTTAAAAATTTCATGATTAAAAAGAGACATTTGGAGGCTCCCAAATTAGAACCTAAACAAACTCCTCTGATAATCTAGTCTAAATATCTTCATTAGTCACAGGATAACTGGGTACAATTACCCATTGCATGAGCTGGAACTAGTAGCTGGAACTAGCCAAAATAGGTATTTGTTGCAGGTTCGAATCGCTGACCAATACAGAAACTGAGGTGAGGGCGCACACCAGGCCCTGTTGTTTTAACGCATTTTGCCGAAAATTTGCCGTTTAAAGCGAAAATTTCGGCAAACGGCAACGGCAACGGCAAACCCCAAAAATGGCCGGCAAACGGCAATCGGCAAACGGCAATTGCCGCACACCCCTGTTCATGACGCCGACAAACCGTCAGAGTCATGTTCTCCAGCAGGATAACGCAAGCAACCACGCAATCCGGTCAACGGAGAATGGCTCAGATCGCATAGCATCGCTCCCTGACGTAACCAGTCTGTAGTTCCGACCGAAACCCAGTAAAGAACCTGTGGAGAATCGTCATCAGATAGGTTTGCATGAAGAATCGCCAGTTTCTTTCAGTCGCGGAGCTGAAACTTTTATTCGAGGCAGCATGGAACGGAATCGACTCATCAATTATGAAGAGCCTAACTGCAGGTAGTTATGTCTCGAGGGCTATTTGAAGTAGCTTAGCAGCGTGGAGAACCTATAGACTTTTAAACCTCTGTGTTGTTGCGTTTTTCTTTGAATGAAATGTGTTTTGTTTGAGTGGTCGTATGGTTTTGAAACACCATAAAATTGAAAAAGTTGTTATAAAAAGATTTGCAAGGGAAGAAAAGAGACGAGATCTCGTACTCCACCCTTATTTCGGACGTAGAACCTGAAAAACACAATGGCGAAATTACTGGAGCTCTAGTTTTCTCAGGAAGATCAATATCGGGGTCGGTCGTATGGTTATGAAACGCACTGTATAAGCAGACTATTGTTGTTATTCCTATTCATGGTTTCCCGAAATAAACTCCTCGTACTATAAGCATTCTCATCGTTAGACAAGATTTTAATAGCAAAACACTTTACATATAACATCAGCAAAAATAAATGGCACTATCCAAAAAAAGCGCTGCCAGGTGCCTCAGCGGACTTTGGTGTTTACGCCCTCTGACAGCTTGAGATGGAAATCTCGTGTGCAAACATTTTAACCAATTCTGTAGATGAATCCGGACATAGCGTGTAACAAGATATAAACTTCTTCGACTTCCTCAGGGGAGGATTTCAAAACCTCAACATAATTCACACCGAGGATAGGGATATTAAAACACTCGCAAGAAACACTCTATTCAGCTCCTTTTCAGGTACTCTTTAATTCCAAATCCACTAAAGTTGATGACACGGTCGTAAACAGCTGAACTCACACTTGATGTCCCAAGGAAGCTCTGCCTCTCCGTGTCGAGACTGTCGCGTCCCAAAAGTGTCTCGCGATGAGATGGTGTCAGGTAACTTGGTTTTGAAGTACAGCGGAAGCACATGATTCACAATGCCGCAGCAGTACCCTGAAATATTATTTCTAGGCACGTCATTAATAGATTTTTCTGACTATTTCACAGATTCCACTGCTATCGGATACTATTTGAAATGATTTATTTGAATTATAATTTTTGTTTGTTTACTTTTCTATTTAAGCAATTCCGCGCGACGCAAAACCTTTCGACTTTATCAATCGAAAATAACTTCGATTTCATTAATACCCACAACGAAACGGGGATTTTTTAGTGCGAAAATATTTTTAATTTCCTTTTCTATTTTTTTCTGCGTAACGTTTTCTCGCAAACAGCCGTGATTTTATAAATAACTTACCAAACTTACCAAATCAGTAGGTAAATGGAAAAGTAAACAAACAAAAAATATAAAATAAATAAATAATGGAAGTAGCATAAACAAACGGTATACATATACTGTGCTTATCTGGGCCGAATTCCGGTCCGCAATTGCGTCTCGGCACGGTTTGCGGCCGCTCGCCCCCGAGTTAGAAGAGCTTCCAGCGCCGCAGCCGCCGATCTGCTGACTCTAGGTGGGTTTTGGAAACTGGAAACTAAGAGAAATTGGAGAAAATTGTATAAGAAAGCCACATCGAGTCGGCTTTGGCGCTGGAAACCCGACTGACTCGAGCGCGTGCGGCCGCGAAGCGTGTCGAGACGCAAATGCGGACCGGAATTTGGCCCAGATAAGCACAGTATATGATATGTTATGACAGTATATGATATGTTATGACAGTATATGATACGTATTAATAAAAATATGTAAACAAATCTTCAAACGACTGTGTTTTCGTAGGAAAGCACGAAATTATCTATATGCAGGTTTGGTTCAGGGCAACTAGCTAGTAACAAGTATGCAAAGCAACGATACAAAACTTCTACACTGAATAACCAGCCACTTGGTCATCTCACTTGACCACGCCCATTTTTCCGCGCCGCAACGACTCTTATGACTTCGGAACGAGGAGGAAAACCCTGGTTTGATGCACTGAATAGTAGGCGGCACGGAAAAATGAGCGTGGAAAAGTGCGATTTCTTCCGAAAATTATCCGATTTTATCCGAATTATTGATCCTTCCGATAATGGATCGATTCAGGTAATGCCTATTTTAAATTTCCAGGTTATTGGTTTCATTCAGATGATGAATTTTTTCACATTTCCGGATATCGGATAATCCGAATCTCGGAAGGAGTGATTCGGATACTAAGTATACTGTGCAGCCGCACACTGTAGTTGTATGCTGTATAGCACACTAAAAATTTCATCCGAAACTCGTTTGTTTAAACTTTAATCCCAGCAATTATTTTATCGTTGAATAGCCTCTATAACCGAGATCTTGGATATTTTTTCACAGATTCGAAAAAATTGATTTGTAGGGGAAAGAATGGGTGCGTTTAAGGCAGTGAGAAGAGGGGCGATTGTCACCAGGGATGTGCGGCAAACGATTTTGAGATTCCGGCAAACGGCTATCGGCAAGAAAATCCCAAAAACGGTCGGCAAATGGCAGTTAGCAAACAGCAAAAAACCTCATGTCTTAGATTGGCCCGAAAGTTATTTACATGTGCCGCTTTACGTTTTTTTTTCTTTTTTTTTCAATATTTATATCAACAATCAAGTGATTCTAATTCAAGGTAGTAGTTTCATTTCAAGACATCAGATGAACAAAAACAAGACATAGAGGGACCTCATGGAAATCAAAGAAATCGCCGCTGCCGCTTCGGCCCCTACAGGCACCGAAGCGGCACTATCGCGGAGTCGCAGCGGCAATGTCGTGGTGGCTCCGCGATAGTGCCGCAGCGGCGCCGTGGAGGTGCCCTTGCGGCTCCGCGGTAGTGCCGCTGCGGCTTTGCTCTAACGCCTCTGCGGCTCCGCGGTTGTGCAGCTACGGCTCCGCGGTGGGGCCACTGCGGCTCCGCGATCGGTAGCCGCGCTCTGGCAAAACTAGAGTCGACTGCGAGTAATTCATATGAAATGAGTCATAATACAACTGTGTGGTCATCTCGCATTAAGTTCGCGCAAAACTGCAACATAACGCGAGCTGACATAGAAAATGTTTTTGGGGAATTGTTTTAGACTATGCGTATCTAGTGTCTCATAACGTGGCATGCAAGTGCGTAGTTTCAGCAATGTCCGATCTCTTTCCTAAAAATCTTTAAATAAAAAGCTCGCATTTAGCTGCAGTCTACCGCGAACTTACTGCGAGTTAACTCGCGTTTTTAAAGAGATTTACTGCCACCCCAGATAACTCAAAATCCCGGATAAAGGTTGAGCGAACAACGGATAATCGGATTACCCCTAGTGCCCATATAGCCGCGAGCATAGCCGGTGTTTCCTTACAATGTGTTTTGCCGGGAAAATAACAGAAGTTCCGGCAAACGACAAACGGCAATTGCCGCACATCCCTGATTGTCACACACAAGGTCGAATGATCGATCCTCGTCAAAGGTCAATCAAGAATTCTATACCTTCGGAGTTAGTAAATTGGTATCAGACATGGTTGGGAGGGTAACCACACTGACTTGAACAATGGTTGGCCCCCGCAAGTCACTCAAAAGCCTCCACGAATCGGAATGAAAGTCAAACGTGCGGCGCATACCCAGAGCGATTGACACCGCCGAGAAATTTATCATTTGAAAAGACCTATTAAAAAAGGACGCTAATGACGCCAAAACGCGTGCCAGCGCGCCTTCTGACCAAATCCTACCAGCGGTATTTTTTCTGCAGAACAAAATGAGTCACGGTGGCTGATGCGTTTTTTTAATGATAGGTGTTTGCGAGACAGATCAATGTAGAAACTAAGGAGATGTGTGATAACGAAAAGGATGCTTGAATTACTAGAGCGGTCAATGAAGGCCGAAATTAATGCGAAATGCTAGAGAAGAAGGCAATAAAACATGCAATTTTATATTTATAGCACAGAATACCGCAGTATGTATAGAAGAGGATGTTGTTTCCACCCAATGAAAACCCGAATTCATTCTTAATCTACCACTAACTGGGAAGTCACCGAAGCTACGATCAAATCTGAAATGATTCACTTAGCCTCGCCTCTGGATAAACAAAATACAATACCCGCACTAATCTACTCAAAAAAAGCCGCTATCGCGACTTTTCGTCGTAATACGGCTCCATGTGACCCGTTCAGGGAGCTAGGGGCATGTTTGGAATCAGCATCGAGAGCTCTCCATTCTGAGCACACACATTTCTTAACCTGGTCCCGTTTGAAGCGAGAATGCACTTGGCACATGTGAAGGTGATGAAAAATAGACTTTTCTGGATTGGGTTGTCGCAGTACTTATCTGAAAGAGGATCAGAGAGTAAAGTTGTAGGCCAAGTCCCAGGTCGATTGGTCGGTCGCCTTTGAGCTGACAAGGGAGTCACAATAAGTCATACTGACCATTCCAAATGAAATGTACATAGTTTTCTAGAACTATTTTCGGACGAAAAGTCCGAATATGCCCATTGCAGCTGCCTAGACCCACTCTGAAAAAAGTTATAGGCATTTTTTCTCTGATTTTTTTGCTTCTATTGTAGCCTCCAAAAAGCGCATTATTTTTACGAAAATCCGGAAATGGACTTCATAATCGTGTTCAGCGGCCAAAACAACCCCCCTAGGCAAAGTTTGGGTGAAGGAACATTTTCCAAACTTTGCGCCGACCAACAGCGTTTTGGACTTGTACGGACTTTCGGTTGGGCGTTCATTTATAAATTGTGTCCGAATGAGAATTGCGGCCCATGCGGTCGGCGTGCTTGGCAGGCGGCCGTCGCGTTCGCCGCTCTCGGACGAGCATGCGAAACGTCCCCACAGCCTTCGACTACGAACGGGGCCGGCACTGGCTGGCAGCAAACACTGCACCGATCAATCAGCTCTGCAGAAGGGGGGAGTGGGGATGGCCGCCGTTGGAATCCAACACTCGTCCGAGAGCGGCACATGCGACGGCCGCCTGCCAAGCACGCCGGCCGCGGGGGCCGCCATTCTCATTCGGACACACTTTACCACTTAGAGGGCTCTCGAAGCGTTTTAGAAAAATATTCCAGATTTGACTAAAAATTCGCTCTGGGGGGTTATGTGGGGTGCTGATCACGAATCTGAGGTTCATTTGTCGTTTTTCCGAACTTTGCGACTAAATTTGTGCAAAGCATCCCACCGGCAGAGAAAATTGACCGCAAAATCAACTTTTGACGATTTCCGGAGTGTGACGACAGAAATGGCTCAAATCGTTACTCTGAGGGTTATCTGGAGTGCTCAACATGAATCTGATGTCAGTTTATCGATTTTTTCAGCTTACGGTAGATTACGGTGGGTATACGGTAGTTTGGTCGAATTCCCAGATTAGTCTCAAAGTTTCTATGTGGGGGTTATTTGGTGTGCTGAATACGAATTCGATGTCCATTTGCCGATTATCGGGTTATTAAGGTAGGTTTTGCCCTCTAAATGGCATGTTGCCTAGCGTAACCTACAGTAAACCTTAAAATTTCGACAAGCAAACCCCAGATTCGTGTTCAGCACGCCCAGATTACCCCTACGTACATGTTTTTAGCGAAATCTGGACGAAAATTTAAAAACACCGTAAAAATTCCATGGGTGGGCGGTACCCTTCCTTACCTTGCCGCGAGGCTTTAAAGAACGCTCATAACTTCTTTCAGAGTGGGTCTAGGCAGCTGCGATGGGCATAATCGGACTTCTCGGCCGAAAATGGTTCTAGAAAAACAGATTTCATTTGGAATGGTCACTATGACTTATTGTGGTTCTCTTGTCAGCCTCGCCTCTGTATCAACAAAATACAATACCCGCACTAATTTACTCAAAAAAGGCGCAAACGTCGCGAAATCGCGACTTTTGCGACTTTTCGTCATAACACGGCTCAAAGTAACCCGTTCGGGGAACTAGGAGCCTTCATTTTGAGCACAAACATCTCATAACCTGGTCTCGTTTGAACCGAGAATGGACTTGGCACATGTGAAGGTGATGAAAAATCGACTTTTCCTGATTGGGCTGCCGCAGTGCTTATCTGAAAGAGGATCTGAAAGTAAAGTTGTAGACCAAGTCCCAGGTCGATCGGTCCCATTTGAGCTGAGAACGGAACGTCGGTGGTGTTTTCGTTCACTCGATTTTTCTGTTAACCATTAATGCCTTGTCTGCGAGTCACAAAAAGTGTGTGCTCAAAATGAAGAGCTCTCGATGCTGATTCTATGCCCCCAGCTCCCCGAACGGGTCACTTTGAACCGCGTTATGACAAAAAGTCGCGAATTTCGCGGCTTTACTGAGTAAATTAGTGCGGGTATTGTACATTTGAGAAAAGCTAGCATAATAAACATTTCAAAAAACATCTCAAAGCAAAACCATTTTGCAAAAACGTTTCGCCCCCATTTTTCCACTTCAAATTTTCACCCACATCGGTATTTCAACCTCCTAAACATTTAGAACTATTGAAGAACATTAAAGAATTCTTTCAGCTAAAGGAAAAATAAGGCCCAAAGGCAGAAAATATCAAATGTAATGGGTCAATTGCATCGATGTACTTGAGTTGATAGCAACAACATGCATGAAGCTGCGACTGGGAGTTTTCAAAAAGCTAATTGTCTCAATTCAAATTAGTGAAATGCTTTGCGGAATGAGCAATTTGCAGAGTTTGAAACCAGTTACAAAGAAAAACGAAACACTGCACTCCATGGCATTGGAGTGGTGTGTGGTCCATGTCATCCAATTAGATAGCCGCATCCCAGGAAGAAGGAGCCGCTTCGATTCCAATATAACTACATTACAGCTGCGTCTCGACTTCTCAATTGAATGACAAAGACAATAAATAGCTGTTTTTCGATCTCTATCTCCAAGTACATTTTGGAAAAAAACGTGAAAGTTCCGAAAAACCTAGGAGTTTTAATGGAGTGAAGACAGTTCTGCAGGTTATGCATAAGTCTTTGAAAACTTGAAAATTTGTCAAGTAATTCTGCCTTCATTTGCTAAAACCTAATCAAATCATGTAGGCCGGTGAGAAAGAGCTGCACTATATGGTCTAGTCTAGCATGACATTCTCCTCACTCTACTCAGACACTGGAAGCAGCGGACCACCAGCGAAAATTCGCCAGTTGCTCAACAGCTGGAGGATAGCCGGCATTTAGCTGGCCAATGGCAATCGCGAGACCAACAGTTGGCATACACTCGGCATGTCATTCAATGCCAGCGACGGACGGCTGGCGAATATGTACCAGTTGCCTTACAGCTGGATGATAACTGGCATTTAGCTGGCAATTGGCAATTACGAGGCCGACCGCTGGCAAAAGTGTGCCAGCTGCCTGAAAGCTGCGTGATAAATTGCATTCAGCTGGCAAGGGCAATCAAACCTCGAAATTACCGTGAGCATAAAACCGCAGTTATCCAACAATCGGCACTCGGCTGACGCATAACCGCCCAGCGGCCTTCGCTTGGCACTGAGTCGTCACATGGCTGGCACACGAGAGAGTTCACGACTAATCACGTTTTAACATGTTATAGTTTGATCTCTGATTTCATTGATAAGCCCAGTCGGTGTATAAGGCGATTCAGTGCAATGAGTGTTTACTCGACACTTCGATGCCGGCCCTGGAGGGTGACCTGAAGTCACTCTACAGAGGCTAGCATATTTTTGGCAGCTGAGGGGCAAGTCCCCACGGTTAGGGGGGAGTGGGGTGGGTCCCACCTCAGACCGTTGCGTAGGCGATCTCCTACGAAACGGTCTGCGGTGAGGGACCCACCTCGACTCATCGGTCTGCTAAGAGACTGGCGGACCGCTGGCAAATGATTGCTCAACAGCTGGCTGCCAGATATTAGCCAAGATACTGCCAGCGGTTGGCCAACGTTCTGGCGGACCGCTGGCAGGGTTTTGGCGGACCGCCGGCTAATGGCTGTCCGACACCGGGGATGGTTTTTGCTCGCCAAGCAAATGCCGGCGGTCCGCCAATCCCAATGTCTGCACTACATGGTCTAGTCGAGCATGACATTCTCCTCCCTCTACTTCTACTCCCAAGACTTTGACTTACTTGACTTAATCGGTTGGCTTTCGCCTGACGCGGTCATTCCGCATCTTCACCGAGGTGCGCCGTCCTAGTAGTCAGCCGTGTCCATTTTTAACGTTCTTCAGCCACAATTTGAACACATTCCATCCAGCTGTCACTGCTCCATTTCCTGGGGAGTATAACATCGTGCCTTAACTGTCTTTCGATGCCGAGTGGCTTCGGCTCCTCTTTTATAACATCCGTCCATAACTTTCGCCTACGTCCAGATGGCCGTTTCCAGACAGAACTAGTAAGCATCCTCCGGGAGTTTTGAAGAGAGTGATCTGGCGGTCTTCGTATACGCCCGAACCGTTGGAGTCGACCTTCCACTGCCGCTTGAGATGGCGTTGGGAGATCCTGGCATCTCCCTCGTGTCAAGCGTTAATTTACAGCGTCGATTTCTTTTAAAAGTCTTCTTCAAGGCACATTCATGGCCAGAAATATTCAAGCGAGCGTTTAAAGGCACAGTCCAACCTCAGAGGTGATTTTTGACATTATGTTCTGGTCGCCGCCAATAGCAACCCTGCCAAACGCGAAATCTCAATTCGCTCAAATAAGCGAGAAAAAGCTAGGGAAAAGTCGGTCACGCCCACTTGAAAGAAAAAATGGGTAATGCCCACTGCCAGGTTTCCGACCTCAAAAGAGAAGAGAAGCGCGAAAGATTTTTTATTGAAAACCTATGTTCTTCGATTTGTTCTCGGTCTGGCTTTATAATGTGGCCTGTTACAGAATGATGGCTGCGAATAACGAAAAAATACAGGCTCGAGACAACTCGTCCAAGAACTTCTAGCCGTCTAAAATCGCAATTTTCGAGCTGCCGTAACTCCGTTCGTAGTGAGTTCTGAGCGATTCTGGAGACACCGTTGTGATCAGCGTCAAATTTTCTCCAAGATAGGCAGAAAAACGAAAAATCGATTCTGAGCTTGGACTGTGTCTTTGAACTTCATACTCTCCGTGCAATCCAACCCTTCCATATCCGTGTTCGGTGCTGCCCACGTCTCCGAACCGAACATCATGATAGGGCGAATAGCGGATTCATAAGTGGACGCGCGAATTGACTTTCCCGGGGTTTCGGTACCATTGACAACCAGGCATGCCGCGCCCACTTTATCTCGCGCTTGCTGCGCTCTCCACTCCACCTCTTGCGCTGGAGACACAAAGAAAAAGAGGCTACTATTGTGCCATCGACTGGCATCTCTCGGATGATTGAGGTTTCGATGCATATTTTGGCAAACATCAGCCACGACCGCTCCGTATATGTGTAGAACAATGTCTTAGATTTCCCACATTATTTTTATTTCTGACTGATCGGGAACAAATCTGACGCTCGTTCTCTCATAGCACCATGCGAATTCTCCAACAAAGCTAGTGAACAACTGAATGCTTTGCTAACGCTGCTGATTACACATGTGATATAAAGGAAAAAGCCAAGAAAATCTATCAAAAAGGGGATCTACCAAGCAAATGTGGTCTGGTGCTGAACGAAACGTTCCAAGAGAAAAAAAGAGTAGTAGAGAAGCGGAGTGGACGAGTATACAAAGCAAGTATAAATATTTCTCAAGAACCGATTCCCGTGGCTGAAACTTTCAACTCGTGAAAACAGCCCATTTTGCTCCACTTCACAGAAGTACTCTCTGGTTTTGAGAATGACTTCTTTTTCTTCGCTTCCATTAGAAAATTCGTGCACTCAATGCTTATTATTGAAAAGAAAATACGATGTTAGTCATTTCACTCCAACGATTTCATTTTTCTGTTCAGAAAGGTAAACTAGTGAAAGGGCAGTAGCAAAGTCAATTACTAACACATGAACCTTTTCAACCTAGTAAAAGTCCTTCTTCGAAAACCCTAAAGCTCTTCGATGTGAAACACCACAGCGGTTTGTTCCATGGAATTAAAAATTTTAACCACAGAAATCGGTTCTTCAGAAATAATGTTAATCCTCTGTAGACTCGCCCAGTCCACTTTTCTAATGTTTCTTTTGGTTGGAGCGTTTCTGCTCGTGCCAAAGTGCTTGTGCTTGGAAAAACTCATTTTGCTAGAATTGTACACTTTTCTTGGTAATACGTAGTAATACCCACGAGAAATCTCCACGGTTAGCCGATCGGTATCGTTTAATTTATAAACAGTAAGTGACCAGGCAGCATACACGCTCAAAAATGACATCAATTTTATGGAATGAATCGAAAGTCTGAAGCTGTTAATATTCAGAGATAACGAAAAAACCGGAAGAAAATCGACTGAAATGAAGATATAACGGTTCGTTCTATATTGGCCCAGATGTGGACGAGTTTTACCGCATTGGCTGAAATAGCGGAGCTAGCGACAAATTTGTTGGGATAACGACGCTAATGTATTCTTACGGCCTTTTCTGGAACTCTTACGACCTTAGAAGCGTAAAAAATGAGCCGAAATTACCGTAATCGAGCCTTGAACGTTTGTATTGAAGGGCGGAGCCCGTATCGGTGGGCGGAGAAAGGATGATTTTGTGACTCAATACGGCTCAAATACGGTCATTTTAACTCGTTTTCAACTCTTCCAACTTCTAAAGGGCTCTTCTAGGGCCCTCAAGAACCCACTAATGTATTTATCTCAACAACTTTTTTGAGCGTGTCTGCTGCCTTTAACCACTTCCCCTATCCCACCCCATCAAAAAAGGACGGCTGGCAATGTGTTTTAGCGATTTGATTTAGAAATCTAACCTCCATTTCGCTGTTATTTGCAGTTTCCTGTAACACTATAATAGTAGTGTGATTTTGAGAACGATTTCCACATTTTCATAGTTAAATTCTTTAAATAACAACCGCTCCGCATCGACGACTGCGAGTAGCGAGGAAAGAAAGGGTATATCAAAGAATCATTCGATAATTAGTAAGTAACCAAATTGTTTACCGGTTCCCCTATCCCACCCCATCAAAAAAGCACAGCCTACAATGTCTTTCAGCGGATTGATTTAAGAATCGAATGTTCCAAAGATCCAGCCCTGTGTGCAAACCTTGTTGGCGGGAGCACTCAAGATTTAATCATGAAATAGAGAGTTTCTTCCAGATCACACATCTTACAGTCATTGCTTCAATAGAGACTCCATCGAAATCCTTCGATTTCTGAGAGCTGTATCTTTCACTTCTTTCTGGAATTCTGAGTGCTTCTCCCCTTCAAAACTTGGATAGCTCCCATCCCTGTACTGCACAGTAAAAAAGCTGTAAATGACCCTCTCCGCGGAGACGCAGAGATAGCCAGTTCGCACTTTGGCCGACCGAGAGAGTGCCAGGCCAGCTGGCAGCGCCTTTCTTTTCGTCCTCTGCGCTCATCATACTGACTCGAACACCCCGCATGCCGAGTTGTCAATGCTCCGGAGACCCTTTCCGATGGGGGTAGACCACAAATACTTGGTTAGAGAATTGAATGCAGATGTAGTTTTCGCACATCGATGTTGAATACCCGCTACATAACTACTATCGTTCTTCAACAAATATCCCGGATAACAGAAATCATCCACACGTTCGATACGTTGTCCATTCACACAAACTCCCGTTGAAGGCCTCTGATAGACCCACATCTGCTTGCATTTGTCGGGACGAAGACGAAGTCCATAGGCTGCGGCATACTTCGAAACGAGGTTCACAATCCTTAGCAGTTTTGCGTTGTTTTCAGCGAATAACACGATGTCGTCGGCGTACTCCAGGTCGACAAGGGAGCGTCCTGATGGTGTTAGGATCACATCCGCAGGAAACTGTTCTGCAACTCTACGCATGATGTCATCAACGGCAAAGTTGAATAGGAAAGGTCCTGCTACAGCTCCTCGCCTTACTCCTGTTCTCACCTCGAAAGCTAACGCCAATCCGACAGGCGTACGAAATGCTGCTATTGTTCCTTTGTTCATGTCCTCGATTAACCGAACATACTTCTGTGGGACTCCATCGGCGCGCAAAGATCACGATGAGGAGAGTCGAATGCAGCTTCAAAGTCCAAGGAAGCTATATAGCTGCAATGGCTTTGAATATCGCTGTCACGATGCAACAACTCTTTTTAAGAGGTCCAATAGACCCTTGCCGCTGAACGGCGCGGCGGCATGCCACGGAGTGAGTCGATCGTACGGCGCTGCATGATCGATACTGCACCATTGCATGCTGCGGTGCCTTTCAGTGGCGAGAGTCTATCCGGCCCCTAAGGCCCTAGTTATACACCGGCGGGACGCTGCAGAAATAGCAAGACAACTATCACTTATATGCGCCCTAACTGTGCTCAGGCATGCCAAAAGGAACAGTAGTCGCAGAAAAAGGCGCCGGAAGGCCGCACAGAGCAGGTATACACGCCGCGGCACCGTATACTGTATCCTTGCAAGACCTGCCCTGTTGGAAATTCGCCAATTTCCACCAGCTGATTATTTTTCAGATTTAAAATTGTTAAAACATTACCAGAACGACATAACGAGCACTGTAATTACGAGAGGAATTGATTATTAGTGCTATTCTGCAAATAAAAAGTGTCAGAAGCGAAAAAAAACCGATAAATGACCATTAAAAACGCCTGGAAATTTTTTGTCTGCAGTATTGCGTCAAAGACGCCGAAGACGCAACATTGCAGACGAGTCCCTGATTACCGCAGCAAGCGGCGGCAATGTCATCGCGAGACGTTTTCATTCCGCTGGTGTATAACTAGGGCCTAAGGTTGTCAACGTGATCCCAGCACAATACCGAAGAAAACTGAGATTAGAATTCATATCGAAGAGACCAAGGATTAAATAGAATGATTAGAATTGGGAACGCCAATCAAATGATTTCTCCATCTCATAGAAAACCTTAGGTAGAAATGAAAGCAATGTGACGATTTTTTTTAGCGAAAGCGGTGATTCGCGTGTGTGTGTGTGACAAAAAGTAGCATAGTATCTTTGTGAGCCATCCGACAAACGATCATTACCGACAATAGAGCTAATTCGAGGGTTCAAATTTCAGCACGATCAACGGCCATCTGCGGGCGAACAACTCCGATCCGGCCCCAAGATGTGGAACGATAATGACCGCTTTTATAAATGAACAAATTAGTGAGGATTGACAGAATAAACGAGATAAAACCTACATAGATTTTCAATCAATTCATTTTTATGTGCAAAAGGCATTTGATGTTAGGCTGAACCATAAGTTTTCAAAAAATTGGCCACCATATATTTTACTCAATTTCACTGTGGGTGTGTAACGAAAACACGGGAATTTCATCTACTGCCGTAAGTGACGTGGACAAATAATAGACGCTCAGCCCCACCGAATTCGAAATAGCCAGAGTGAGAGTGTTGAAAAACATGATGAAATTGTTTATGTGTCATAAAACTTGGCCGGTAAACGAAAATTTAGCAGAAAAAGCCAGCTGCTTCATCATTCGCTGCAGGACTGGAACGTTTCACTGCAGAGTTGCTATCCGTTTGATATTCTGCAGCCCACGGTGGACCGCTCTCTCCTGCAAGGAGGTATCCAGATGGTAGGATGCGCCTGCGACAGCGTTGCTCGGCCTGAGCTGTTGGTTTGAAAAAGTTGTATAGGCTTGTGGCAAAATCGCTTTTCCAGTTGTATTAAAGGCGTGTCCACGTTGAATGCAATGGTATCCTTGGAATGGTACAAAACCTCTCGAGAACGGAGTTATGGCTCTTTGAAAATAGCCTAAAAATGAGCGGCAAAAGAGTGGTGAACGAGTTGTCCGAGACCTGAGATAAACGTTGCTAGCTATCGAAGTTTAGCGATCTTCATGAAGAGAGGCATAGAATGGAGAGAACAACGGGGATATTCATCCAAAAATCGCTCGTGTTGCCACTTTGGAGCTCGAAAAGTCGTCTAAAAGGATCTGCAGAATAACACCGACTGGCGAGTGGTCGCCGAGCGTGAGCCTTGGCGCGGTGACAAAATGTTCCCGAACATTATTGTCACCGTGTCGGTTGCCGCTCTCTGGCAATAAGGCCAGGATCATACTTATAGCGACCAACGACGGCGACAGTGCATATCAGGCATTTCAGTCGATACTGATGGTAAACATTGCGTCGCGTCGCACGTCGCTGGAAGTCTGTTCCTGGTCTGAGGCGGCGTTCAGAGTTTTCGCGGCGCGACGTGATGGCACATGTCAGCGCGACGCGAGAATCGCGTCGCGCGGAAATCAAGGTGTGAACGGAGCGCGAACGCTAGGCGACTACGCGCTATTGCGTAATTTCCGCGATTTTCCGTACCCAAACAAAACTAATCATTCTTTGATCTTATTCTGTCTACTTAGGTGTAACGTACCTTTTTTTATCTGTATTATTATGGCACATTTTTGTTTTCGTTGCTTCAACTTGCTTCTTTAATGACAAAACAATCGAAAAGACATCGGGAGCAAATGATGCTTAGAATTTTTTTGGAGTTGATAGTACAGAATAGGGATGTTTTGGTGAAATGAGACCGAATTATGCTTGTGTCGTTTGTAAACCTTAAAAAACTTTATAGCTCGTCAACTCTTTGAAACCGTCACCCTCATCGCAATGTCCATAAATATGCACACAAAATTGTTTGCAGTATCATTAAGGAACAATACAAAAACCCATGACAATTTTGACCAACCTAGTCTTCGAAAAGACTTGAGAAAATCAAAAACGCCCCTTGAGTCCCCGATGATGGAAGAAAAAATGATGACAATCGCTCCGCGACCATCGCGTCGCGTTGCATTGCAACGCGACGCGATGGTCGCGGAGCGATTATAATTTGCGCGTCAAATTCAATGTATCGCGCCTCTTCACTGTGAAGACTAGCGACGATACGACGCGAAGTCGCTTGATTGATACGTAGACTAATCATAACGTCGCGTCGCGCCGCGAATGAACTCTAGACGCCGCCTAACGCAGGGCCGTCGCGGCGTCAAAACACTCTGCGGTGCCCACTCGTCGCCGTTCACGCCGCGTCGGTCGCCCTCGTCGCCGAATGTAATCGATATATAGCTGGGTGATATACATCACCCAGCTCGGCTCGTCGCTGTGAGCAATGACGCGACTTGAACTCTGCAGACCCCTTAACGGCGCAGTCCAACCTCAGAGGTAATTTTTGATATTTTGGTCCGGTCGCCGTCTATAGCAACTCTGCCAAGAGCAAAATCTTAATTCGCTCAAATAAGCCAGAAAAGGCTAGGCAAAAGTCGACCACGCCCCCTGGAAAGAAAAAATGAACAACGCCCACTGCCAGGTTTCCTATCTCAATAGGGCAGAGACGAGCGAATGATTTTATTCAGAATCTATGTTCTTCCTTTTATTTTCGGTCTGACTCTAGATTGTGACCTGCTTCAGAATGATGGCTACGAATGATGAGAAAATACAGGCTCGAGACAACTCGTCCGCGAACTTCTACCACTTCAAATTCAAAAATTTGAGGAGCCGTAACTCAGTTCGTAGTGGGTTCTGAGCGATTCTGGAGACAACATTGTAAAATGTTCTCCAAGATGGGCAGAAAAATGAGAAATCGATTCTGAGCTTGGACTGTGGCTTTAAGTGGGGTTAGGCGAAACATCTTCTTACCGCGGGCTCGCTAGAGTGGCTTCTTCCTATATGTCGCTTATTCCGAAGAATCGAGGGCTCGCACTTTTCAGGAGATACATAAAGTAGGTCTACTTCACAATTAGGTGTAGATCTCAGATTTCATCAGTGAGGCTGAACTGTGCTTTTAATGACGTTACACCTAGCGAAAAGTACCGTGAACATGCGAGAGATTCAAAAAAAAAACCGCTCGTACCCGTGTTAGGCGACCGGAATGGGTCAGGGACTCTTTACACACAGAGGGAGGAGTTGTCCTGTTTTTGCAGTTCGACAAGTCACGATACTCAACACAAGCGAAGTGGTCCCGAGTGGACAACTCCTCCCTCGGTGTGTAGAGAACCCCTGACCCGACCGGAATACCCCCCCACCACATTGGAGATAGTTTGGGGGTGAGGACGAATTGTTAGATTTTTGGCATCTCAAAATTAGCAACGAGCAAGTAATTGAAGCTATCAGCAAAAATTTAGCATCATCTTGTAGATCTTGACGAGACAATTCTAGGAATAACGTTTTCATTCAAAAAGCCTAGGCATGACGAAGTTAAAGGCAATGTCCGGTCTGATTTAGACACCACCGAAATCCGGGTTGGATAGATTGGGCTGGTCTAGCTGAACACCGTCTGAACGTTTCACGAACTCTGAGTCCTTAGTTCTGGAGAAAACAGCCTGAAAGTCAGGGATTACGGTATTCACAGCATGATAATCATGGCCGGAATGACCGATAATTTAACACCACTTTTAAAGAATGCGTGGACAACGGCTAACATATGGACGATGGTAACACTTTTCTGACTTTTCTGGATCATCGGCTCATGGAAGTGGCTTTAATAACTTGGAGAAGACCGGATTTAACGCAGTTTTCGTCTGTTCCCTCGTACTACCTGTACCATGAGCACAGATTCAGCGGAAAATCTCAGAATCGTAGATCTGCCCGGACCCTGCCTTCAAAAGGAAAAGTCGAAATAATGTTGCTATGTGAATATTTTTTGAAAAAAATATCGCCAAAACTGGAAACATTCGTTAAAATGCACAGCCGTAAAGCTTGGAAAGAACAGTGGATTGTCTTGTGGAAATGACTAGGTAGGAGAAGCAATCACAATGCCATCATAGGCAATCCACCTAGGGGGGAACCCAGAAATTGGATTGTGGTGCCCTTCAAATTCAAACGAACGAGCTTCAGTCCACGTTAACGATGTCCTTTATGAGATTGCTCGAGAATCTCAGCATTCTTCTCGGTATGGTTCTTTAAAGTTCAAGACTTGCTTTTGCTCTCAGTTGGTAGCTGATGACTTCCTGGAAAAAAGGAGACCACTTTCATCACTTTGTGTTCGGAGGTTGTACGAACTTCCATCCTCCAACTAGCACAAACGACTTCGTTGTCACAACCAGGGATGTGCGGGAAAAATATTTTTGGAAACAGAAAACAGAAAAAAATCTCCAAAAATCGGCAGAAAACAGAAAACAGAAAATTTTCAAAAATCAATAAAGCGTGTTCAGCGTACACTAAACGAAAATTTTCAAAACATTAAGCTTTTTTTATACATTTTTTGAGTGATCTATGCTTCTTTCATTGAATTTTCAAAACCTTGCGATTGGCCAAAGCAAAAAGTATAGACGCTCAAGAATTGCAGATTATGAGTGCTATGAGGTGACAAATGTTCATCAAACCTTCCTTTTCCAAGGCAATAAAAGCTCGATTATTTATTAGAATCTCAATACATATGTCTGTACAAGGAGTACGTATTGAAGTCGGGGCGAGCTTTCCGTTCCTGAGTGTACATATTTTGACACTTATTGCGGGATAACTGCTGGTTTGAACACTGTACTACTCCTCAGAGCTGAAAGTCACGCCCGTACCGCGCGCCTGTGCCGTTAGAGTATAAATGACCTGACGCGTCGTTCGCTCCACCGTTGAGAGCCTCTCGTACCTCTGTGGCAGAATTATCATCTGGCTCATAGGCTCACCATGAATTTCTTGGTGCTTCATCTTAACTGAAATCTATGCCATCTGCGTTGCAGTGAATTTTAAAACACGTATTTAGAGTTTTGCGTGCATGGTACAGTTTGGGCCAACACTACCCCGTTCCATCAAAGCGAGTACGTTAGGGAGCGGGTATTCGCAGAGGCTTGACTTCGAGAGAAATTGCCGCTGCGGCTCCGCGATAGTGCCGCTTTGGCGCGTGCAGGCACCGAAGCGGCACTATCGCGGAGCCGCGGCGGCACTACCGCGGAGCTATAGCAGGGATCCGACAGTACCGCTTTGGCTCCGCGATAGCACCGCAGCGACTTCGGGAGTGTGTCTGATATGAAGTTATTTAAGAATTATAAGACAACTAGAGGGGGTACAAATGTAAGAACAAAAATTCGCACCTGCTGTTGTTACGTCCTTTGTCTGATAAGGACAGAGGTTACCGCCGCTTTTGCGAACAAGGAAACACGGAATGTACCTCAAAATTGGGTATAATGAACCGGCGACAATTTCTTTTTACCACACAGGACAGTGCATCGTAAGCCACGCGGATTTGCTGCTGCATCCTCGCGGAACCGGCGCGGTTCTAACGCGGATCTCCTGCGATACTATCGCCGCGATGTCGCGGCTCAACGCACGGTAGCAGAATCGCCTGATCACGGAGCCGCTGCGGCACTATCGCGGAACTATCGCAGCAGAGTCGAGGATCGCGGTACTTTGCCGGCACTGACGCGGCACATTTTTCAGAGGAATGGGTTTCGCGCTTATTTAGTGGGTTGCGGGGGCCAGCCGACTTCTCCATGAGTGCCTTCATCTCCATACATAAATCTGTTCCGAATTGAAGGATCCTGGAGGGTTTGTTGGTTTGGTTCACCTCGGCGAGGATCGAACCCGACCGTGTACAGCGAACAGCACCGTTTACTCCCACAACGCCACACATGCCCTAATGGATAACCACTACAGCGAGATAAAAGTGTCTAGCGTGGTACAACTGCAGAGAGCCTGGGTGAAGTACATCCTCACCCTATCTGCTTAGCTTCGGAAAATCCAAAAAAAAGTCTTGCTGCAAATCGCGGTACACGTTTTTTTCTGTTTTCTGTCCAAATTTTGCCTATTTTTACAGAAAACAGAAAACAGAAAAAAATGACCAAAAATGGGCAGAAGACAGAAAACAGAAAATTCCGCACATTCCTGGTCACAACGCACCCACATCGATAGCGGTCTCCGGAGCATTGACAACTCGGCACACGGGATGTCAGAGTCAGTATGATGAGGGCAGAGGACGAAAAGAAAGGCGCTGCCAGCCGGCCCGGCACTCTCTCAGCGCGGTCAAAGTGCAAACTGTCTATCTCTGCGTCTCCGCGGGGTGGACCCATTTACAGCTTTGGCTGTACACTACAGGGATAATCTGTTCAACGCAGGACGAGATGGACAAATGTTTCGCCCTAATGAACAGCCAGTCAGAGCATATCAAAATAACCCGGGAAAAGCCGTCAGCGGGCTGGTTACCTTTCCTAGACGTCCAAATTAAGCTGGTAGGGGGCAGTAAAACCACAAAATGGTACCGCAAACCATCAAGCAAAAATATTCTCGTCCACTGGCGCTCCGCGCACCCTACACAGACAAAAAGAGCGGTGGTTAAAAACATGTTTCGCACCGCTAAAAATGTGTTCTGGCGGAGAAGAGCGTGAGGAGTCGAAAAGGCTTGCTAGCCAAGTTGCGACACTCAACGGCTACGAAACACATTTAGGAAGGACTAGGCCCACCCACGGCGGCCATCGGGGCCGGAACATGCAGCAAAGCGATAAAACCCTGTTCAAAATGCCCTTCATTTCGGAAGAGGTGAGCAGCGCTATCAGGAAATGCTTGCGCGGGGCGGGATTGGAAGACTCTGGATCTTTACTGACCATCCCTCCCAGTAATTTAAAGCAGCAGTTGGTTCACAATCGCCAATATGACCGCGCATGCGTTACCCCACATTGCGTCATCTGGCGGCTGCGCCTCTTCGGGCGTCATCTACATTATCATATGTCAGAGCTGCGGTGAAGAGTATATCGGCGAAACGGCTCGCCCCTTACATGTGCGAATAAAGGAACACCTGGATTGGAGAGAAGGTCGCGATTCAGCACTGCACTGGGTCGCCACAGGGTTCATTGCCATGAGGGAGAAGATATTGAGGTGAGAGTGAAAATCCAAGCGCTGGAGACCCAGGCTGGTGCACGAAAAGCGCCGGAAACGTTCTGCATCAGTGCGAGAGATTCGAAGGTCAACCGGTAGGGGGAGGGCATAACTATAACGCAGGAACTCCAACCCTACATCAGACTCGGCTTTTAATTAGGGTACTTTCTGTCACTCTGGTACCTGTTTGGCTGTTCTACTGATCATATGGCTTTCTGAGGACTTTTGAACAGGTATGCCACTCAGTTCTATGTTTCCGTGGCATTCGTTTTGGAAAATTTGTCAGAATTTCTGTAGGATAGTATCTACATTTGGCCGATTAATTTTACAAGTAAATTTGACCGTTTCAGACTCCGACGAGGGCGAATCCGCCGAAACGTTAGTCAATAAAGTCATCCTACCACCTCGTGCGTGCTACAGACGAACGTTCAACACATTGTTCTGATGCCGAGGTTTATGGAACGTCGAACTTGGAGACTACAGGGATGAGTGCGAACCTAGTTTGAGGGGGAGCACTCGAAATCCCAGTGAAGAACGAAAGCTAGCGCTTTCAGAAATCAGAGCGTTTGCATGGAGTCTCCAAGAGAGCACTGGCGGATAACGATATCAAATATCTGGTACTGAAAGAAATTCTCATTTTCATGAATAACTCTTGGGTGCCCCCTCAACAAGGTTTGAAACCAGGAAATGATCACTAAAGTAATCGATATTTTTTCGAACGAGTCGGTGGAAAACGTTGTGGGCTGTACTTTTTTAATGAGGTGGTACAGAGATACTGGTCAACAAATAGGCCACTTACTGTCATAAAATCAATCGATAAAAATCGGAAAATCTGGGAGATTTCTCGTGGGTCATCACTTATTTCCAAAAAAGTGAGCAATTCTATCAAAAAGGAGCCGTTTCAGGCAAAGGTGGTTTTGGGCAGACAGAAACGTTCCAAAAAAAGGAGCAACAGTAAAACGGGATGAGC
Organism: Aplectana chamaeleonis; assembly: GCA_029168955.1. NCBI lineage: Eukaryota > Metazoa > Nematoda > Chromadorea > Rhabditida > Cosmocercidae > Aplectana > Aplectana chamaeleonis. The sequence continues at coordinate 342,261 of JAPDOI010000127.1, forward strand.
GAGTCTTCAAATAATTAACAAAATTTCTTGAGAACTAATTCACTTGATGAAAACTTTCAATTCCCAATAACAAACCGTTGCTCTATTTCGCATGGAAGAGCTTGATGCCTCTGGATAAAAGACTTTTGTTTGGAAAGATTCAGTTCATGTAATAGTAATTGCAGTTCTTTCTGTACTTTCACCAGTTCACTTTTGTGATCAGCGAAACCGGGCCGTTTATGTGGGTCAGAATTTATGTCTTCTTTTCGATAATAGGTATAAATAGTTCCACCGGTACTAGAATAACCGGAGCAAGCTCCTTTTGAAAACCACAAAGCTCTTCTCTGAAGAATAACACGAGTTAAATTCGTTAATTGAGAATTTCAGCTCAGCTACGGGAATTGGTTCTCAAGAAGCATTGCAATTTTTTTGTAGACTCGCCCACTCCAGTTTCCCATTGTTTCTTCTTGTAGGAACGTTTCAGTCAGCATCAACCCACTTTTACTTGAAAGTACTCATTTTATATAGTTTGCTTTGCTTTTTCTTCTTTATCATATGTTTAATCAGCAGGTTAGTATTGCATCCAGGAATTTTCTTAAGCGAACTGAAGTGTTATAAAAGGAATGGGCCTTAGAACTGTTCCCAATTTTTAGGGAATATAAATACTGGTTAAACTCGAAGAATTTGCCCTGCAGGAAATGCATTCTCAGTCTGTGATTTCAATCTCAGCATCCCTGAAGAGAAGGCGGTCGTGGCCGATGTTTGCCAGATTATGCAGCAAAACCTCGCTCATCTGACAGATGCCAGTCGACGACACAACAGAAGCGTGTTTTTCTTTGTGTTTCTGTCGCGAGAGCCAGGGTGGAGGGCGCAGCAAGCACGAGGGAAAGTGGGCGAGGCATGCTTGGTTGTCAATGGTACCGCAACCGAAAAGGTATAATACAGACTTTACTCTACAAAATGGCCGTTTCATAACTTTATGCTCGCTTTAGGACGGGATCATACTTCCAGCCACGAGCGGCGCGACGCAGTGAAAAAATGGGCGCGATGCAGTACGGAAGTAGAACTTTTCCAGGGGTGCTTTCTTCTCAAGTGTTAGGTGAATACTTTTTCTCCTGACTCACTGTTCAAAGCCTTCTAGGTCTTTGTTCCTTCAAGTCCTAGCGAGCCCAATTATGTTTATGCCCGAGTCGTGCAGGTAAAGTTCGTTCGAATGGGACTGTCCGCCTCGGCGAGCATGTCGAGCTACCGTCTTGAAGGCACTCTTCAAACTTTTAGATCAAATATCAGAAATATCAGACACATAGTTAATGATATTTTAGTCAGCTGTCTGTTTCCGTGGGAAGACTCGATCGAAAAATGCCTCTGCGACGGTCACTCGACGCGCTAGCCGACCGCGTGGGCGGACAGTAGTTATTCGGACACACCTTATGACTATCGTGATGACGAAAACTCGATTATTCGAAAACTTTGTCGAGTCGCCGAAGTGAAGTACTCACCGAACACTTGAGAAGAAAGCGCCCCTGGGAACTTTCACTGCCCTTCGACTTCCTCAGACCGGGACCATACCTACCGCGATCAGCGACAGTGCATATGAGGCTTTCCATTCTCGGTTATTGCGTCGCGCCGCTCGTCGCTGGAAGTATGAACCCGTCCTAGAACGAGCATGGAGTTATGAAACGGCCATTTTGTAGAGGGAAGTCTGTGTTATACCTTTTCTACTGTACTTCTCGGTGTCACTACAGCTTTTGGGATTCTCAGACGCTGATTCCTAAGGGCAACAACGGCGTATCGATTAATTTCACAGAAAAGTCAATAGGAACTTCTTCGCGGGTACATAATTATGAAACGTACATGCTGTGCTGACTAAAAACAGTGCGAACCTCCCCGACAGGTTCGTTGGTCACGATTTAACATGTGAACGAATCCGCGCGGAGCAGCCACTGATTCGTTCACATGTCAAATCGTGACCAACAAACCCAGCGGGGATACGATGCAGCTCAAAGGCATATTCAGTGGTTCTGTTAATCAAACTGTCCTCACAAACAGGGAGTGGCCGGGGACAGCATGTTCAGTCGCCGTAAGCACGCTGACCACAGCGCATCAGGTCTCCCTGCCAATTTTTGGAATGGCTCGAGAGAGCCGACATGGCATCAACTTTCAGGGGGAAGGGAGGACTGAAACACCTATTTCGGAATGAGATTCACTATGTTCCTTCACGTGCGTGTGTGCAGCGAGGGTAGGGACAGCGAGAGCCTTTTGGAAAAAGTTGACGAAGTACACGCAAGCGATTGACTCGATTAAATTTGGCTCTGAAACAGAGTATATGTAATGTCCTTATCAGAGCCAAGATGAGTCATACTGTTCAGATACCGATCAAATTTACTAAATTTAAAGCGCTTTTCAAAAATTACCTACATTGTCGAGAAAGGATTTGTCAATCGGTTTACGTTTTCTTTTGAAACTAAACTTTTTTCTTGATTGCTCGATGTTTTAGCTGCCTTTTTTATGTTTCTAGACGTCTGTAAGGGCGTTTAGTAAAGTTAAAATTAAATTCCGTCTAACAATTGCAGACATTTGCTGTTGCAGCACGCAGTACGATGATAGTCGATTAACCTTTGGGTTGTTGAGTGCTGCAACTGGGGAGCAGAAATTTGTGCCATTAAGGACAGTGGAGTTCACGTAATAAATTTAGTCTTATAAATGGACGGGGCTGCGACAATAGAGCGGCGCTCGCGAATCGAAACCCCGTTGGCCAGTGATGCCGCCAACACCGCACGACCCGCCTCCTGGTCCATGCGTCAGACTAAATCGAATACGGAAATCATCCTACTAACTATACGCTGCTTGGTGTGTGTGTGTGTGTATGTGTGTGTATGTGTGTGTGTGTGTGTGTGTGTGTGTATGTGTGTGCATGTGTGTGTGTGTGTCTGTGTGTGTATGTGTATGTGTATGTGTATGTGTATGTGTATGTGTATGTGTATGTGTATGTGTATGTGTATGTATGTGTGTGCGTGTGTGTGTGTATGTGTAGTGTATGTATGTGTATGTGTGTATATATGTGTATGTATGTGTATGTGTGTATATATGTGTATGTATGTGTATGTATGTGTGTATGTGTGTGTATATTATGATATAAGAGATATATTGTAGATGTAAGATCATAGACTGTGACATATGATTTGTATATATAAGATTTAGATATTGTATATATATATATATATAGATTGTATATAGATTGTAGACATGTGGTAGAAAAGGTAGAGATTGTAGAGACAGAGACAGTAGATTATAGATTGTAGAGATGTAGATATTGTAGACAGAGGTATGTAGTCCCATGATGCAGACAGAGACTGTAGATGTAGACAGATCATGAGTAGATTGTAGACAGATTGTAGACAGACTGTAGACAGAGATATGTCCACAGAGGTAGATAGGTAGACAGTAGACAGAGATTAAGTAGACAGATTTGGGTAAGAGAGACAGAGACAGAGACAGTAGACAGGTGACAGAAAGATGTGTAGAGATTGTAGACAGAGACATGTAGACAGAGACAGAGACAGACTGTAGATGTAGACAGACAGTAGGTATGTAGAGTGGGTATGTAGATCAGACAGACAGAGACAGTAGACAGACAGAGATGTAGACAGGTGGTATGGTAGACAGTAGATGTAGACAGACAGACAGACAGTAGACAGGTATTGACATGTAGACAGACAGACAGATGTAGGTGGTAAGGCAGGTAGAGTTGCAGATCGGGCAGATGTGTATTGACACAGATGTAGATGTAGGTATTTGTGCATTAGACAGAAAGATCGACAGACATTGTATATAGGATTATGCACACAAAGACAGATACAGATATATTTGTACAGATTTAAAGATAGACAGACAGATTGTATATTATAGATTTGCATATTTAGACATTATAGATTAGAGATTTGTAGACAGACAGAAAGATTGTAAGATTGCAGATTATACACGAAGATTATAGATTATAAAAATACTATACATGATTGTAGATATATTTGTATAGATTAATGATGTAGATTACAGAGGATGTAGATTGTGTATAGATTGTAGACAGATTGTAAAGATTGGTAGATTATAGATTGGTAGATTGTGAGATTGCACAGATTGTGAGATTGTAGATTGCAGATTGAGACAGACTGATTAGAGATTAAAGACTGTGTAGATGGTACTTATATGTAGATATATATAGAGACTGTAGACAGAGACAGATGATTGAAGACAGATACAGATTTACAGAAGACAGAGATTGTAGACAGCATGTAGATTGGTAGTATTGTAGATTGTAGATTGTAGACAGAGACAGCATGTGAGCTGTAGAGATAGACAGATGTAGACTGGTAAGATCGTGAGATACAGATTGATAGAGACAGATTGTAGGTAAGGTGGACTGTAGAGACTAGAGACAGTAGACAGTAGACAGAGATTAGGTATGGTAGACGATTGTGGTGACGTAGACAGAGACAGACAGATGATTGACAGAAGACAGATGTAGATTGTAGATGTAGATGCATCGACAGATTGTAGGATGACAGGTGAGATTGTAGACAGACAGACAGAGACAGAGGTGTGGCAGACTGTAGATGTAGACTGTAGACAGTAGATTGTAGATAGACAGAGTATCGTAGATGTGTGCACGCAGATTGTGATGTGGTGGTGTACTGAGTAGATGTAATGACGTACAGACAGATAGACATGGATGTGACAGTATCGGGTAAGATTTATATGTAGATCGTGGCATTGTAGTGACAAAAGACTGCAGACAAAGATTGCAGGTATCAGATTGTAGGTATATACAGGTATGATACAATGTGCAGATGCAGATCATATATGTATGTGCAAAGAGAGTATATATATCATATGTGGATGACGATTATGACAGAAATATATTTGTATAGATCAGTATAGACAGTATATTGCACAGACAGAGATTGTATATTTGTATGACAATTTATTTGTATAGACATTATAGTATCAGTATATTTGTAGGATATAGAGGTATGGTACATATGGCAGGTAGAGATTGTATATTGTAGATTAGAGATGTATATATTGTGTAAGACTGTAGATTGTAGATCAGACAGAGTATGTGGTATGGCAGACTATAGACAGGGAATTGTATGATTGTAGGTAGATTGCAGATTGTAGATTATGAGACGTGCATGTAGATTGACAGAGATCGTATGACAGAGATTAGATATAGATTGTAGACAGATTAAAAGATGTAGAGACAGAGATTGTAGATTGTGAAGATTAGGGTAGATTGCAGACGTAGATTATAGACAGACAGTAGACAGAGTATTGTAGACAGAATATATAGAGATTGTGGACAGACAGATTGTAGACTGTAGACAGACAGACAGTAGATTGGTAGACATAGATTAGACAGATTGTAGACAGACATTGAGACAGGTAGATGGCGGCAGACAGATGGTAGACAGAGTATCGCAGACGTGACAGACAGATCGTATAGATTGTAGACAGAGATGTAGACAGTGACAGAGATTGTAGATTGCAGAGGACTGCAGACAGATATGTAGACAGAGATTGTAGACAGATTTGTAGACAGTAGATTGCAGTAGACAGACAAGATTGTAGATAGACAGAGACAGATGGCTAGATTGTATTGTAGACTGTATTATTGTAGACAAGATTGCAGACAGACAAGATTGTAAGACAGGTAGATTAGACATGTAGACAGATATATGTAGATTATAGACAGATCCGCAGATTGCAGTATATATATATTTGAAGATTGCATATATTTAAGACAGTAGTAGATATTAGACAGATTGCAGAGATAGTAGATTGTATATGACTGTAGATTGCAGTATTGTAGATTGCAGACAGATTATTGTAGATTGTAGACAGAGACTGAGACATCAGATTGTATGGATTGCAGACAGGTAAGGTAGACTAGATTGTGAGATTGTATATGCAGGACAAAGACAGACTAGCAGACAAGATGTAGGTATAGGTTAGCAGGTAGATTGTAGATTGTGAGATTGTAGACAGATCAGACAGATTATGTAGTATATGTGTAGACAGACGTGAGATTGTAGAGATGTGTATGTGTAGATTGTGACTGTAGACAGAGATGGTGGTGCAGCGTAGACAGTGCATGTGTATGTGCAGATGTGGTGTGTATGTGTATGTGTACAGTATGTGTATGTGTATGTAGACAGACATGTACAGATGTGTATGTGTATGTGTATGTGTATGCAGATGTGTGCATGTGTATGTGTACAGACATGTGTATGTGTATGTGTATGTGTATGTGTATGTGCATGTACGTATGCACGTGTGTGTGTGTGTGTATGTGTATGTGTGCGTGTGTGTGTATGTGTATGTGTATGTGTTATATTTTGAATCATAAATCAGTTTTCGCATGTTCCTTCGGACTACCTGTACCATGGGCACAGATTCAGCGGAAAATCTCAAACTCGAAATTCTGCCCGGACCCTGCCTTTAAAGGCACAGTACACCCTCAGATATGAATTTTGAGAGTTTCGTGTAATTGTGTAGATGACCCTCCCGTATAACCCGTGCCAAATGCGAGATCTCATTTACTCCAAATAAGCGAGATATAAGCGACCACCATGGGCCCGACCCCCTCCAGCCACCACCACAGGCCCGGCTCCTTCCTGATTTTCGATCTCAATAGCGGCTAGATGGATGGATGATTTTCATCGTTCTTCACTCCCTTTCCAATCTAACTCCTCATCCTGTTTTTCTCTCGTGCAGCGATTGCGAATCAAGAGAAATATAGGCCTGAGACAACTCGTCCGCAAAATTTTTGCCCTCAAAATGCAGGCATTCTCAAGGAGCTATATCTCCGTTCGTAGGGGGTCTTGGACGTTTTTAGAGATACTACTGTGATCAGAGATTGGCTCTCTCCAAGATAAGCATGAAATCTCAAAAATATAGTTTTGGATGTCCTGTGCCTTTAAAGGCAGCATACACGCTCGTAAACGTTGTTGAGATAGCTAGGTAAACCTAACCGTAAGGCTTGCAACATATTGCTCACACATTTGGAAGCGTCAAAAACGAGGCGCAACTACTTTCCATGAGTAATAACCGAGTGCTACCCCTGTAATTGCCCGCCCCAGCTGTATTTTGCCTCCCCCAAGCAGGAACACATTGAATCACCGACCTCGATAATGCAAACGGTCAACAAGAGAAATAGAACAGCCAAATAGGAGGCGACGCAAGAGATCGCCTGATTTGATTGAGAGATCATACGTTCACGTACAGGCCAATTCCTCCTTTCTCATGTGTCAGCTGCAATAATACTGGATCATTTCAGGCCCAGTAAACGGATTTCAAATCACTTTTCGCGACTTTTCTCAGCAAACATGTTGTTTAGAGCTCCGGGCCTTCCCTAACCTGTGAAAAACACGGGAGCAAATTTTATCGTGTTTGCTGCCTTTAAGTGCCCCTGCGTTTATGGCACTCGCTGCGGCTGCGCGCAAAAACTAACGTGGTCTCTCGACTGACTCTCTTCTCAAGTTCGGCAGTGCCTTGATGGAGCTGTTCAATATGTATAGCACTATATGTATATGTTGCTGAGAAAAGTGAACAAAATATTTCCCTCGACCGAATCGCGGCTGCCGACTGGAAAGTGATGTCAGACTCGTTCCATAAAATTAGCTGTGTCGAATGAAATGATGGGAAAAACACAGACGTCGGGAAATTGCCTGCAATCTTCCCAATGGAATTGCCGGCGACGTTTCTCCACGTTCGCGATCGTCAAAAGTGATATTTTTACTCTACATTCTTGTTTGTTTTTGTCGCCAACTCTAATAACCGCACTTGACTACTTCTGAAGGGGTCAGAATGATCGAAGTGGGTGTGTCGGATCATCATAACCCATTCAGAGACAAAAAATGAACGAGAAAATTGTGGTGCGCTTCGCGCACTACAATTTTCTGAATTTGGTTTTGAATCGGCCGTGCGCGCAACCCCTTCTTCGAAATGTCAATTGAGAGTGAACGTAGAAATTAGCTCTAAATTGCATCAAAAAGAGCGACGCGAAAAGTTGGTAGCAACACCCAAAAACGGCATGATATGGTTTACTGGTTTTCGAGAAAAAGGTGAAAACCCATTCGTTCTTGTTGTTAATCTCCTTTTTTTTCAGACGGCGTTCACGATATTGCGGGTACATTTAAAATTGAGCTAGGAAGCTGATTTCGGGAGAGTTGGCTGGAAATGAATGCAGGTCGATCCTATTCCAATTTGAACTTGTCTCCTTAACTTTGAAGGGTACTTCAAAATCGTGGGTTTACCTACTAAATCAGCCGTGGAGCACGAAAACTGCTTGGGCATGCTACGGCTGTGGCGACCAGGGTGTGTGGGTGAACCTGCAGCCAATTAACGCAGGGCGTCGAAGGTAACTACTGAACTTGCCAGAGTTTGTACTCATAATACGTCATCGATCGATAATCAATATTATCGATTTTTGCGCTTTCTGCACAAAATGCAGTGAGAAGTGGTGATTGCTGATGGAATTGGTTTTTGTGGTTGGTGAATTTTGCTGATCAGTTATTATCGATAAATACCAATCAATAATATTGATTTTTTCGCCTGTGGCACAAATGATTTTTGATTGTTGATGGCTCTAAGTCACTTGTTTGGGAAATTCTTCTCATCATGCAAGATCGAATATCAATGATCAATAATATCGATTTTTCACAAGTTGCATAAAATGCGGCAATGAGTGTTATTTTTTATGATTGTGGGTCTTAAGTTTCGAAAGCTAGCCTCATACGACAATATCGTCTGTTAGATGTTTCATCATTCCAAAGTGGAAATCATGCAGCAAAATTGAAGTCAGGGGGGAACCTTACGGAAAAATATGTGAAAGTTCTGAAAATTTAGCTTCCTGGCAAAAGTAACGACTTGGCGATGCCATTAAGAAGTCAAAAAAAGAAGTTTTGAAATTATCTTCAAATATCTTAAAACATTATTTGGCGTAAAATAGTCTGGAGTAATAAAAAAGCTAGAAAATGAAGTGAAATAACTAAAAATATGATTTGGTGGTCAATGGCAGACAAGGGATCGGATTTTACAAGCTTCTCCGTTAAACTTATCAAAACGAAATCAAGCGCCCCATGGAAACATTAAGCCATTTTTGAAAGTTGTAATAAGGTAATCAGCATAGGTCAAGCTTGGTGAACGCAGCGCTGGAATCAATATCGCGCTTGATTTTGCTTTGATAAGTTTCACAGAGAAGCTTAAAGACATCGTACGCGCTGTAAACCACTCACGTTTTTTGAGTTTGAATCGATGGTTGGGCCGGCTTGAGAACGTTTGTAGAAATTGTCGGGTCACCGACGCATCATTGGGAAGATATGGGTGATCGAATGCCTCGAATCCCACCAAAAGAGGCCGGCTTTCTGACAGCCATGTGGCATAAAATGAAAAAGAAAGAAGCTTCTCAACAAGCGATATCGCATAAATGAGTGGAAGTTGATGTATCATTTGTTGATAAGCTACCTTCTTTTCTAGCTAGAGGCCTAATGGATGTGGGAAGGCCAGCCTCTTTTGGTGGAATTCGAGGCATTCGATCTCCCATATTTTCCCAATGATGCGTTGGTGACCCGGAAGACTCCATCCACGTGCTCAGGTGTGCCCAGCGAACGGTTCAAACTCAAAAAACGAAGAGTGGTTTTCAGCGCGTGGGATGCCTTTAAGAAATGATGGACCACCAAATCGTATTTTTAGTTATTTCACTTCATTTCCTAGCTTTTTCATAACTCCAAGCTGTTTTACGCCAAATCATTTTTTTCAGATATTTCAAGATATTTTCAAAACCTTTTTTGACTTTTTAATGGCATTGCCAAATCATTACTTTTGCCAGGAAGCTAAGTTTTCAGAAATAAGCCTTATGAACATAGACTATCGGGTACTGATTCGTAATCTTGCTGGGAGTAGATTCTCCACCCACATTCTCGTCGTTGGCCTATTAAGTAAACGCTCATAGCGCCTTTGATGCATAGGTCAACGGCAAGAGAATGGGCGGGGAATTCGTCCGCAGGAAGAAGTCTAAGTGGGACACGGTTTTCCCCGAAATTTTTTAGCATGTATGGTTTCCGTTTTCAATTTAGTCCGACGCTTGAACCAGGCGGCTGACCGTGCGGTGTTGGCGGCCTCACTGGCCAATGGGGTTTTGATTCGCGCGGGGTGATCTACCGCCGCAGTCACGTCTATTCATCAGACTAAAAGTATTACCTGAAACTTATGTGATATGAATATTTTTGATTCCTACCCATTTCAGTCTGGAGTAGACCCTTCCCAAGCTGACAAAGCAGTTGCGGCTCTTGCTCCTATTCCTTCCCCTTCCCCTCTTAATTTCGGTCAGTCATGTCAGAGATGAATATACAGACAGGTGAATACCGTAAACTGCTTTTCACTCAGTTCATGATTCAGCTACATATTTCACGAATTGTCAACGTTTGGGGTGAATTTGGTGACCCACACCTCAATTCAACATCGTGAATGGGTGCCACAACTAGCGTCCGCTATATATGTTAGAACAAACATCAAGTGCCTTCTAAGGAAAGGAGAAATTTTCACGTTCCGGAACCCGAGCTCAGTAATTTCTGAACAAGTTACCTAAGACTCTGACGCAAGTTGCGTGATGGCTTCACGCAACTAACTCTGAATTCACATGTAAGTTGAGACGATGTTACATGTAACTTGCCGCAATTTTCGATTAAAGTCACGCGTAACTTGCCTCAATGTTACACGTAACTTACGCAACTTTGCGAGAGTTATATGTAACCTAACACCGGTAGGTAAGTTACATGTGCGATAAAATAACAAATTCAAGTTACACGCAAGTACCTTATGTCACATATAAGTCAACTCGCACCTTGTAAAACGCTCACTGTGCTGAAGGTTACATATAACTTATAAGGGAACCACAATAAGTCATAAGGACCATTCCAAATGAAATATACTTTTCTAAAACCATTTTCGGATGAAAAGTCCGAATATGCCCGTCGCAGCTGCCTAGACCCACTCTGAAAAAAGTTATTAGCGTTTTTTAAAGCTTCGCGACAAGGTAAGGGTACCCCCCATGGAATTTTCAGGGTGTTTTTAAATGTTTCTCTGGATTTTGGTAAAAACATTTATGTAGGGGTAATCTGGGGTGCTGAACACGAATCTGGGGTTCGCTTCTGAAAATTTTAGGTTTACTGTAGGTTACGGTAGGTAACATGCCATTTAGAGGGCAAAACCTACCTCAATATTCCGATAATCGACAAATGGACATCGAATTCGTATTCAGCACCCCAAATAGCCCCCACATAGAAACTTTGAGACAAATCTGAGACTTCGACCAAACTACCGTATACCCACCGTAATCTACCGTAAGCTGACAAAAGTCGATAAACTGACATCAGATTCGTGTTCAGCACTCTAGATAACCCCCACAGGAACGATTTGAGCTACATCTGTCGTCACATTCCGGAAATCGTCAAAAGTGGATTTTGCCGTCGATTTTCTCTGCCCGTGGGAAGCTTTGAACAAATATAGTCGAAAATTTCAGAAAAACGACAAATGAACCTCAGATTCGTGATCAGCACCCCAAATAACCCACCAGGGTGAATTTTTAGTCGAATCTGGAATATTTTTCTAAAACGCTTCGAGAGCCCTCTAATTGGTAAAAATAAACGCCCAACCGAAAATCCGTACAAGTCCAAAACGCTTTTAGTCTGCGCAAAGTTTGGAAAATGTTCCTTCACCCAAACTTCGCTTAGCGGGGTAGTTTTGGGCGCTGAACACGATTATCAGGTCCGTTTCCGGAATTGCGTAAAAATAATGCGCTTTTTGGAGGGTACAATAGGTACGAAAATCGCAGAAAAAACGCTCATAACTTTTTTCAGAGTGGGTCTAGGCAGCTGCGATAGGCATATTCGGACTTTTCGTCCAAAGAAGGTTCTAGGAAAGTACATTTCATTTGGAATGGTCACTATGACTTATTGTGGTTTCCTTGTAAGAGCTCTTCCCGCGAATTTCCGGGTTTTTCACGTATTTTTTGCTTTTTTGATGACCCAATCTACACTCTCATGAAAAGAGCTCAAAAATCTTCTTAGCGCGAATTCTGCCTTTAATTACACCTGTTTGTTGTGTTTGGCGTACTGCGGACCTTTGGCAATCCAAACGTCGGGAATGGCTTTGCGTTTCGAAATCTTCAGGTGCGGCAATTTGTTTTCTGTTTCTCATACCGGGAACTCTTCAAAAATAAGATCGTTTAATGTATATGTTTGAATGTTAGAATCTTTCGGGAGAAAGAGTATTCAAGAGTTTGGATGTCCGGTCCGCCTTTGCGTATTTGAAACGCTGCGACCGCACGCGTCTCGACTCGGTCGTGTTTCCAGCAACGTAGCCGCCAATCAGCTGACTAGATGGACTTCAAAAAGGCTTTTTAGTGTTTTGTTGTTTTTAGTTTTACATGTACTTTTCTCTTTTTGTATGTAATATCTTGTTAGATGTTGCTGTTAGGGTGATTTCTCCTTTTATATGCCCTTTTATCGCCCTTTAAAGCGGTTAAAATTTGCGATGGCCAGTATGAGTTTTTGTTCCTCGTTTGTTGAGGAGATCTATTCTCATTCGCTTTTATTGTTTCACTCGAAAAATTTATTGGAATGCTTTTATTGTAACCTTCCTCTCGCATTTTTTTTTCGCCCGCCCGAATCGGTCGCATCCGGAATAAGACCGCAATTATCTCTTAAACATTTTTCGCAAAAGGCTAGTTACGACAAAAACAATACAGTGGAACTTCTGAATAGATTAAAAATGCGAATAAGAATGAATCCTTAAAATTGAACGAGAAATTACAAAAAAATACTCACTGTCGTGGATTTGATCCGTTTCCGAGAACTTCACGGGGGCATCGCAAAAGGATAAACACTCTAGCATCAATATAGAGCACGGTGTAGATCACAACACAGAAATAAACGTGTAAACACAAAAAAACGAGCAAAAAATCTTCAACGCTTTTATAAACGGAGTTATGAGCGCCTTTAGCGCTTCACTCGTAGACGCATCATAACGTGTAATCCGTGGATCTTCGGCGCCTTCTGAGACGAATCGATGTCGTTTCTACACTAGGAACAACCCCATATTGTGTTTAACCCCGAAATGAGTTGTTATGATGGACGAAACGGCGCGTCGTCGTAAACAAAGGCGAGGCCGCACTGGACGTGGCCTGATGGCGCAGTGACAGTGGGCGCTGCAGTGAGCAATGATGTCATGGGTTCGAATCTATGCAGCACTCGCTTTTTCTGCATTCTTGTAAAGTACTTATGTTCATCACCTGAGGCCGGATTCATAAACGGTAAAACTAATAAATAAATAAATAAATAAACTATGGTTAAACAGTCACCGAAGTGGCGAGAGAGTGACACAGATAATAGACGAGTGCAGAGAGCCCGGTGTAAAAGATACCCTCAAGCCACAGTTTCATCGTTGCTGAATCCTGCCCCTGAAGAGTTGAAGAGCAGCATTGCGAAACCCTTTCGTAGAAAAATGAAGCGTTTCCGTCGTCCAAAGTTTGATTCCCGCAGCTGGATTTTATTATGAAAATAGTTGGACCGGCAAAAACTGTATAGAAAAAAGACTTTTTACAGCATTGAACTTTTTTATGCGTTTTCAAGTGATAATTTTGCTTAATTTTCCAAACCCAGCAGTCGGCTAAAGCAAGAAGTATAAACGCCCAAGAAGAGCAGATCAGAAGTGCGGAGAGGTGACAAATATTCCTCCAGCCTTCCTTTTCCCAGACAATGGAAGCTCGATTACTCGATCAGAAGCTCAAAATGCAAGAAGTATTTAAATGCAGTCGGGGAAAACTTCCCCTTCCCGGAGCTTCTTGTACGTACTTCAGAACCGATTCTGGTATGACCGCTGTTTGAACACTGTACTATTCCTCACGCGCGTACCAAGCGTTCGAGTATAAATGAGCTACCGCGCCTTGTCGCTCCATCGGTGGGGTCCGCTCTGTACTTGTTCCAGAAGGAATTTATTTCCAATATCCGACTTTTCGACTATAGCCGGATATTACACATTTTCGAATATTCGACTTTTCGACTGTAGTCGGATATCGCCATTTTTCGAATATTCTACTTTTCGACTGTAGTCGGATATCGCACTTTTTCGAATATTCGACTTTTCGAATAAAAAGTCGACTTTTTTATCCGACTGAAACAGTCGGATATTCGTCCGATTATTTGATTCGAAACATGTAAACTATGCGGTATACTTGTTCCAGATGGAATTTATTTCGAATATCCGACTTTTCGACTATAGTCGGATATTACACATTTTCGAATACTCGACTTTTCGACTGTAGTCGGATATCGCCCTTTTTCGAATATTCCACTTTTCGACTGTAGTCGGATATCACACTTTTTCGAATATTCGACTTTTCGAATAAAAAGACGATTTTTTTATCCGACTGAAACAGTCGGATATTCGTCCGATTATTCGATTCGGAACATGTAAACTATGCAGTATACTTGTTCCAGATGGAATTTATTTCGAATATCCGACTTTTCGACTATAGTCGGATATTACACATTTTCGAATACTCGACTTTTCGACTGTAGTCGGAAATTCGGATATCGCACTTTTTCGAATATTCGACTTTTCGAATAAAAAGTCGACTTTTTTATCCGACTGAAACAGTCGGATATTCGTCCGATTATTCGATTCGGAACATGTAAACTATGCAATATACTTGTTCCAGATGGAATTTATTTCGAATATCCGACTTTTCTACTATAGTCGGATATTACACATTTTCGAATACTCGACTTCTCGACTGTAGTCGGATATCGCCCTTTTTCGAATATTCGACTTTTCGACTGTAGTCGGATATCGCACTTTTTCGAATATTCGACTTTTCGAATAAAAAGTCGACTTTTTTATCCGACTGAAACAGTCGGATATTCGTCCGATTATTTGATTCGAAACATGTAAACTATGCGGTATACTTGTTCCAGATGGAATTTATTTCGAATATCCGACTTTTCGACTATAGTCGGATATTACACATTTTCGAATACTCGACTTTTCGACTGTAGTCGGATATCGCCCTTTTTCGAATATTCGACTTTTCGACTGTAGTCGGATATCGCACTTTTTCGAATATTCGACTTTTCGAATAAAAAGTCGATTTTTTTATCCGACTGAAACAGTCGGATATTCGTCCGATTATTCGATTCGGAACATGTAAACTATGCAGTATACTTGTTCCAGATGGAATTTATTTCGAATATCCGACTTTTCGACTATAGTCGTATATTACACATTTTCGAATACTCGACTTTTCGACTGTAGTCGGAAATTCGGATATCGCACTTTTTCGAATATTCGACTTTTCGAATAAAAAGTCGACTTTTTTATCCGACTGAAACAGTCGGATATTCGTCCGATTATTCGATTCGGAACATGTAAACTATGCAATATACTTGTTCCAGATGGAATTTATTTCGAATATCCGACTTTTCTACTATAGTCGGATATTACACATTTTCGAATACTCGACTTTTCGACTGTAGTCGGATATCGCCCTTTTTCGAATATTCGACTTTTCGACTGTAGTCGGATATCGCACTTTTTCGAATATTCGACTTTTCGAATAAAAAGTCGACTTTTTTATCCGACTGAAACAGTCGGATATTCGTCCGATTATTCGATTCGGAACATGTAAACTATGCAGTATACTTGTTCCAGATGGAATTTATTTCGAATATCCGACTTTTCGACTATAGTCGGATATTACACATTTTCGAATACTCAACTTTTCGACTGTAGTCGGATATCGCCCTTTTTCGAATATTCGACTGTAGTCGGATATCGCCCTTTTTCGAATATTCGACTTTTCGAATAAAAAGTCGACTTTTTTATCCGACTGAAACAGTCGGATATTCGTCCGATTATTCGATTCGGAACATGTAAACTATGCAGTATACTTGTTCCAGATGGAATTTATTTCGAATATCCGACTTTTCGACTATAGTCGGATATTACACATTTTCTAATATTCGACTTTTCGACTGTAGTCGGATATCACACCTTTTCGAATATTCGACTTTTCGACTGTAGTCGGATATCGCCCTTTTTCGAATATTCGACTTTTCGACAGTAGTCGGATATCGCACTTTTTCGAATATTCGACTTTTCGACTGTAGTCGGATATCGCACTTTTTCGAATATTCGACTTTTCGAATAAAAAGTCGACTTTTTTATCCGACTGAAACAGTCGGATATTCGTCCGATCATTCGATTGGAAACATGTAAACTATGCGGTATACTTGTTCCAGATGGAATTTATTTCGAATATCCGACTTTTCGACTATAGTCGGATATTACACATTTTCGAATATTCGACTTTTCGACTGTAGTCGGATATCGCACTTTTTCGAATATTCGACTTTTCGAATAAAAAGTCGACTTTTTTATCCGACTGAAACAGTCGGATATTCGTCCGATTATTCGATTCGAAACATGTAAACTATGCGGTATACTTGTTCCAGATGGAATTTATTTCAAATATCCGACTTTTCGACTATAGTCGGATATTACACATTTTCGAATATTCGACTTTTCGACTGTAGTCGGATATCGCCCTTTTTCAAATATTCGACTTTTCGACTGTAGTCGGATATCGCCCTTTTTCGAATATTCGACTTTTCGACAGTAACCGGATATCGCACTTTTTCGAATATTCGACTTTTCGAATAAAAAGTCGACTTTTTTATCCGGCTGAAACAGTCGGATATTCGTCCGATTATTCGATTCGAAACATGTAAACTATGCGGTATACTTGTTCCAGATGGAATTTATTTCGAATACTCGACTTTTCGACTATAGTCGGACATCACACATTTTCGAATACTCGACTTTTCGACTGTAGTCGGATATCACACCTTTTCGAATATTCGACTTTTCGACTATAGTCGGATATTACACGTTTTCGAATATTCGACTTTTCGACTAAAGTCAGATATCGCACTTTTTCGAATATTCGACTTTTCGACAGTAGTCGGATGTCGCACTTTTTCGAATATTTGACTTTCGGACTGTAGTCGGATATCACACTTTTTCAAAAATTCGACGTTTCGAATAAAAGGTCGACTTTTTTATCCGACTGAAACAGTCAGATACTCATCCGATCATTCGATTGGAAACATGTAAACTATGCGGTATACTTGTACCAAATGAAATTTATTTCGAATATCAGACTTTTCGACTACAGTTGGATATAGCACTTTTTTGCATATTCTACTTTTCGACTGCAGTCAGATATCACTCTTCAAATATTTGACTTTTCAAATAAAAGTCGACTTTTTATCCGACTGGAACAGTCGGATATCGTCCGATTATTCGATTCGAAACATGTAAACTATGCGGTATACTTGTTCCGGATATCGAATTTATTTCAAATATCCGACTTTTCGACTATAGTCGGATATTACACATTTTCGAATATTCGACTTTTCGACTGTAGTCGGATATCGCCTTTTTCAAATATTCGACTTTTCGACTGTAGTCGGATATCGCCCTTTTTCGAATATTCGACTTTTCGACAGTAACCGGATATCGCACTTTTTCGAATATTCGACTTTTCGAATAAAAAGTCGACTTTTTTATCCGACTGAAACAGTCGGATATTCGTCCGATTATTCGATTCGAAACATGTAAACTATGCGGTATACTTGTTCCAGATGGAATTTATTTCAAATATCCGACTTTTCGACTATAGTCGGATATTACACATTTTCGAATATTCGACTTTTCGACTGTAGTCGGATATCGCCCTTTTTCAAATATTCGACTTTTCGACTGTAGTCGGATATCGCCCTTTTTCGAATATTCGACTTTTCGACAGTAGTCGGATATCGCACTTTTTCGAATATTCGACTTTTCGAATAAAAAGTCGACTTTTTTATCCGACTGAAACAGTCGGATATTCGTCCGATTATTCGATTCGAAACATGTAAACTATGCGGTATACTTGTTCCAGATGGAATTTATTTCGAATACTCGACTTTTCGACTATAGTCGGATATCACACATTTTCGAATACTCGACTTTTCGACTGTAGTCGGATATCACACCTTTTCGAATATTCGACTTTTCGACTGTAGTCGGATATCACACCTTTTCGAATATTCGACTTTTCGACTGTAGTCGGATATCGCACTTTTTCGAATATTCGACTTTTCGACTGTAGTCGGATATCGCACTTTTTCGAATATTCGACTTTTCGAATAAAAAGTCGACTTTTTTATCCGACTGAAACAGTCGGATACTCGTCCGATTATTCGATTCGAAACATGTAAACTATGCGGTATACTTGTTCCAGATGGAATTTATTTCGAATATCCGACTTTTCGAATATAGTCGGATATCACACCTTTTCGAATATTCGACTTTTCGACTGTAGTCGGATATCACACCTTTTCGAATATTCGACTTTTCGACTGTAGTCGGATACCGCCCTTTTTCAAATATTCGACTTTTCGACTGTAGTCGGCTATCGCACTTCTTCGAATATTCGTTATAGTCGGATATTACACAGTTTCGAATATTCGACTTTTCGACTGTAGTCGGATATCACACCTTTTCGAATATTCGACTTCTCGACTGTAGTCGGATATCGCACTTTTTCGAATATTCGACTTTTCGAATAAAAAGTCGACTTTTTTATCCGACTGAAACAGTCGGATATTCGTCCGATTATTCGATTCGAAACATGTAAACTATGCGGTATACTTGTTCCAGATGGAATTTATTTCGAATATCCGACTTTTCGACTATAGTCGGATATTACACATTTTCGAATATTCGACTTTTCGACTGTAGTCGGATATCGCCCTTTTTCAAATATTCGACTTTTCGACTGTAGTCGGCTATCGCACTTTTTCGAATATTCGACTTTTCGACTGTAGTCGGCTATCGCACTTCTTCGAATATTCGTTATAGTCGGATATTACACATTTTCGAATATTCGACTTTTCGACTGTAGTCGGATATCACACCTTTTCGAATATTCGACTTCTCGACTGTAGTCGGATATCGCACTTTTTCGAATATTCGACTTTTCGAATAAAAAGTCGACTTTTTTATCCGACTGAAACAGTCGGATATTCGTCCGATTATTCGATTCGAAACATGTAAACTATGCGGTATACTTGTTCCAGATGGAATTTATTTCGAATATCCGACTTTTCGACTATAGTCGGATATTACACATTTTCGAATATTCGACTTTTCGACTGTAGTCGGATATCGCCCTTTTTCAAATATTCGACTTTTCGACTGTAGTCGGCTATCGCACTTTTTCGAATATTCGACTTTTCGAATAAAAAGTCGACTTTTTATCCGACTGAACCAGTCGGATATTCGTCCGATTATTCGATTGGAAACATGTAAACTATGCGGTATACTTGTTCCAGATGGAATTTATTTCGAATATCCGACTTTTCGACTATAGTCGGATATTACACATTTTCGAATATTCGACTTTTCGACTGTAGTCGGATATCGCACTTCTTCGAATATTCGACTTTTTGAATAAAAAGTCGACTTTTTTATCCGACTGAAACAGTCGGATATTCGTCCGATTATTCGATTCGAAACATGTAAACTATGCGGTATACTTGTTCCAGATGGAATTTATTTCGAATACTCGACTTTTCGACTATAGTCGGATATCACACATTTTCGAATACTCGACTTTTCGACTGTAGTCGGATATCACACCTTTTCGAATATTCGACTTTTCAACTGTAGTCGGATATCACACCTTTTCGAATATTCGACTTTTCGACTGTAGTCGGATATCGCACTTTTTCGAATATTCGACTTTTCGACTGTAGTCGGATATCGCACTTTTTCGAATATTCGACTTTTCGAATAAAAAGTCGACTTTTTTATCCGACTGAAACAGTCGGATATTCGTCCGATTATTCGATTCGAAACATGTAAACTATGCGGTATACTTGTTCCAGATGGAATTTATTTCGAATATCCGACTTTTCGACTATAGTCGGATATTACACATTTTCGAATATTCGACTTTTCGACTGTAGTCGGATATCACACCTTTTCGAATATTCGACTTTTCGACTGTAGTCGGATATCGCCCTTTTTCAAATATTCGACTTTTCGACTGTAGTCGGCTATCGCACTTCTTCGAATATTCGTTATAGTCGGATATTACACATTTTCGAATATTCGACTTTTCGACTGTAGTCGGATATCACACCTTTTCGAATATTCGACTTTTCGACTGTAGTCGGATATCGCCCTTTTTCAAATATTCGACTTTTCGACTGTAGTCGGCTATCGCACTTTTTCGAATATTCGACTTTTCGAATAAAAAGTCGACTTTTTTATCCGACTGAAACAGTCGGATATTCGCCCGATTATTCGATTGGAAACATGTAAACTATGCGGTATACTTGTTCCAGATGGAATTTATTTCGAATATCCGACTTTTCGACTATAGTCGGATATTACACATTTTCGAATATTCGACTTTTCGACTGTAGTCGGATATCGCCCTTTTTCAAATATTCGACTTTTCGACTGTAGTCGGCTATCGCACTTTTTCGAATATTCGACTTTTCGAATAAAAAGTCGACTTTTTTATCCGACTGAAACAGTCGGATATTCGTCCGATTATTCGATTGGAAACATGTAAACTATGCGGTATACTTGTTCCAGATGGAATTTATTTCGAATATCCGACTTTTCGACTATAGTCGGATATTACACATTTTCGAATATTCGACTTTTCGACTGTAGTCGGATATCGCACTTTTTCGAATATTCGACTTTTCGAATAAAAAGTCGACTTTTTTATCCGACTGAAACAGTCGGATATTCGTCCGATTATTCGATTCGAAACATGTAAACTATGCGGTATACTTGTTCCAGATGGAATTTATTTCGAATATCCGACTTTTCGACTATAGTCGGATATTACACATTTTCGAATATTCGACTTTTCGAATAAAAAGTCGACTTTTTTATCCGACTGAAACAGTCGGATATTCGTCCGATTATTCGATTGGAAACATGTAAACTATGCGGTATACTTGTTCCAGATGGAATTTATTTCGAATATCCGACTTTTCGACTGTAGTCGGATATCGCACATTTTCGAATATTCGACTTTTCGACTGTAGTCGGATATCGCACTTTTCGAATATTCGACTTTTCGAATAAAAGTCGACTTTTATCCGACTGAAACAGTCGGATGTTCGTCCGATTATTCGATTCGAAACATGTAAACTATGCGGTATACTTGTTCCAGATGGAATTTATTTCGAATATCCGACTTTTCGACTATAGTCGGATATTACACATTTTCGAATATTCGACTTTTCGACTGTAGTCGGATATCACACCTTTTCGAATATTCGACTTTTCGACTGTAGTCGGATATCGCACTTTTTCGAATATTCGACTTTTCGAATAAAAAGTCGACTTTTTTATCCGACTGAAACAGTCGGATATTCGTCCTATTATTCGATTCGAAACATGTAAACTATGCGGTATACTTGTTCCAGATGGAATTTATTTCGAATATCCGACTTTTCGACTATAGTCGGATATTACACATTTTCGAATATTCGACTTTTCGACTGTAGTCGGATATCGCACTTTTCGAATATTCGACTTTTCGACTGTAGTCGGATATCGCACTTTTCGAATATTCGACTTTTCGAATAAAAAGTCGACTTTTTTATCCGACTGAAACAGTCGGATATTCGTCCTATTATTCGATTCGAAACATGTAAACTATGCGGTATACTTGTTCCAGATGGAATTTATTTCGAATATCCGACTTTTCGACTATAGTCGGATATTACACATTTTCGAATATTCGACTTTTCGACTGTAGTCGGATATCACACCTTTTCGAATATTCGACTTTTCGACTGTAGTCGGATATCACACCTTTTCGAATATTCGACTTTTCGACTGTAGTCGGATATCACACCTTTTCGAATATTCGACTTTTCGACTGTAGTCGGATATCGCACTTTTTCGAATATTCGACTTTTCGAATAAAAAGTCGACTTTTTTATCCGACTGAAACAGTCGGATATTCGTCCGATTATTCGATTCGAAACATGTAAACTATGCGGTATACTTGTTCCAGATGGAATTTATTTCGAATATCCGACTTTTCGACTATAGTCGGATATTACACATTTTCGAATATTCGACTTTTCGACTGTAGTCGGATATCGCACTTTTTCGAATATTCGACTTTTCGACTGTAGTCGGATATCGCACTTTTTCGAATATTCGACTTTTCGACTGTAGTCGGATATCGCACTTTTTCGAATATTCGACTTTTCGAATAAAAAGTCGACTTTTTATCCGACTGAAACAGTCGGATATTCGTCCGATTATTTGATTCGAAACATGTAAACTATGCGGTATACTTGTTCCAGATGGAATTTATTTCGAATATCCGACTTTTCGACTATAGTCGGATATTACACCTTTTCGAATATTCGACTTTTCGACTGTAGTCAGATATCGCCCATTTCGAAAATTCGACTTTTCGACTGTAGTCGGATGTCGCACTTTTCGAATATTCGACTTTTCGACTGTAGTCGGATGTCGCACTTTTTCGAATATTCGACTTTTCGAATAAAAAGTCGACTTTTCTATCCGACTGAAACAGTCGGATATTCGTCCGATTATTCGATTCGAAACATGTAAACTATGCAGTATACTTGTTCCAGATGGAATTTATTTCGAATACTCGACTTTTCGACTATAGTCGGATATTACGCATTTTCGAATACTCGACTTTTCGACTGTAGTCGGATATCACACCTTTTCGAATATTCGACTTTTCGACTGTAGTCGGATATCGCCCATTTCGAATATTAGACTTTTCGACTGTAGTCGGATGTCGCACTTTTTCGAATATTCGACTTTTCGACTGTAGTCGGATGTCGCACTTTTTCGAATATTCGACTTTTCGAATAAAAAGTCGACTTTTCTATCCGACTGAAACAGTCGGATATTCGTCCGATTATTCGATTCGAAACATGTAAACTATGCAGTATACTTGTTCCAGATGGAATTTATTTCGAATACTCGACTTTTCGACTGTAGTCGGATATCGCCCATTTCGAATATTCGACTTTTCGACTGTAGTCGGATGTCGCACTTTTTCGAATATTCGACTTTTCGACTGTAGTCGGATGTCGCACTTTTTCGAATATTCGACTTTTCGAATAAAAAGTCGACTTTTCTATCCGACTGAAACAGTCGGATATTCGTCCGATTATTCGATTCGAAACATGTAAACTATGCAGTATACTTGTTCCAGATCGAATTTATTTCGAACATCCGACTTTTCGACTATAGTCGGATATCACACATTTTCGAATACTCGACTTTTCGACTGTAGTCGGATATCACACCTTTTCGAATATTCGACTTTTCGACTGTAGTGGGATATCGCACTTTTCGAAAATTCGACTTTTCGACTGTAGTCGGATATCGCACTTTTTCGAATATTCGACTTTTCGAATAAAAAGTCGACTTTTTCTCCGACTGAAACAGTCGGATATTCGTCCGATTATTCGATTCGAAACATGTAAACTATGCGGTATACTTGTTCCAGATGGAATTTATTTCGAATATCCGACTTTTCGACTATAGTCGGATATTACACATTTTCGAATATTCGACTTTTCGACTGAAGTCGGATATCACACCTTTTCAAATATTCGACTTTTCGACTGTAGTCGGATATCGCCCTTTTCAAATATTCGACTTTTCGACTGTAGTCGGCTATCGCACTTTTTCGAATATTCGACTTTTCGAATAACAAGTCGACTTTTTTGTCCGACTGAAACAGTCGGATATTCGTCCGATTATTCGATTCGAACCATGTAAACTATGCAGTATACTTGTTCCAGATGGAATTTATTTCGAATATCCGACTTTTCGACTATAGTCGGATATTACACATTTTCGAATACTCGACTTTTCGACTGTAGTCGGATATCACACCTTTTCGAATATTCGACTTTTCGACTGTAGTCAGATATCGCCCATTTCGAATATTCGACTTTTCGACTGTAGTCGGATGTCGCACTTTTTCGAATATTCGACTTTCGACTGTAGTCGGATGTCGCACTTTTCGAATATTCGACTTTTCGAATAAAAAGTCGACTTTTCTATCCGACTGAAACAGTCGGATATTCGTCCGATTATTCGATTCGAAACATGTAAACTATGCAGTATACTTGTTCCAGATGGAATTTATTTCGAATACTCGACTTTTCGACTGTAGTCGGATATCGCCCATTTCGAATATTCGACTTTTCGACTGTAGTCGGATGTCGCACTTTTTCGAATATTCGACTTTTCGACTGTAGTCGGATGTCGCACTTTTTCGAATATTCGACTTTTCGAATAAAAAGTCGACTTTTCTATCCGACTGAAACAGTCGGATATTCGTCCGATTATTCGATTCGAAACATGTAAACTATGCAGTATACTTGTTCCAGATCGAATTTATTTCGAACATCCGACTTTTCGACTATAGTCGGATATCACACATTTTCGAATACTCGACTTTTCGACTGTAGTCGGATATCACACCTTTTCGAATATTCGACTTTTCGACTGTAGTCGGATATCGCACTTTTTCGAAAATTCGACTTTTCGACTGTAGTCGGATATCGCACTTTTTCGAATATTCGACTTTTCGAATAAAAAGTCGACTTTTTTCTCCGACTGAAACAGTCGGATATTCGTCCGATTATTCGATTCGAAACATGTAAACTATGCGGTATACTTGTTCCAGATGGAATTTATTTCGAATATCCGACTTTTCGACTATAGTCGGATATTACACATTTTCGAATATTCGACTTTTCGACTGAAGTCGGATATCACACCTTTTCGAATATTCGACTTTTCGACTGTAGTCGGATATCGCCCTTTTTCAAATATTCGACTTTTCGACTGTAGTCGGCTATCGCACTTTTTCGAATATTCGACTTTTCGAATAAAAAGTCGACTTTTTTATCCGACTGAAACAGTCGGATATTCGTCCGATTATTCGATTCGAAACATGTAAACTATGCAGTATACTTGTTCCAGATGGAATTTATTTCGAATATCCGACTTTTCGACTATAGTCGGATATTACACATTTTCGAATACTCGACTTTTCGACTGTAGTCGGATATCACACCTTTTCGAATATTCGACTTTTCGACTGTAGTCAGATATCGCCCATTTCGAATATTCGACTTTTCGACTGTAGTCGGATGTCGCACTTTTTCGAATATTCGACTTTTCGACTGTAGTCGGATGTCGCACTTTTTCGAATATTCGACTTTTCGAATAAAAAGTCGACTTTTCTATCCGACTGAAACAGTCGGATATTCGTCCGATTATTCGATTCGAAACATGTAAACTATGCAGTATACTTGTTCCAGATGGAATTTATTTCGAATACTCGACTTTTCGACTATAGTCGGATATTACACATTTTCGAATACTCGACTTTTCGACTGTAGTCGGATATCACACCTTTTCGAATATTCGACTTTTCGACTGTAGTCGGATATCGCCCATTTCGAATATTAGACTTTTCGACTGTAGTCGGATGTCGCACTTTTTCGAATATTCGACTTTTCGACTGTAGTCGGATGTCGCACTTTTTCGAATATTCGACTTTTCGAATAAAAAGTCGACTTTTCTATCCGACTGAAACAGTCGGATATTCGTCCGATTATTCGATTCGAAACATGTAAACTATGCAGTATACTTGTTCCAGATGGAATTTATTTCGAATACTCGACTTTTCGACTGTAGTCGGATATCGCCCATTTCGAATATTCGACTTTTCGACTGTAGTCGGATGTCGCACTTTTTCGAATATTCGACTTTTCGAATAAAAAGTCGACTTTTCTATCCGACTGAAACAGTCGGATATTCGTCCGATTATTCGATTCGAAACATGTAAACTATGCAGTATACTTGTTCCAGATGGAATTTATTTCGAACATCCGACTTTTCGACTATAGTCGGATATTACACATTTTCGAATACTCTACTTTTCGACTGTAGTCGGATATCACACCTTTTCGAATATTCGACTTTTCGACTGTAGTCGGATATCGCCCTTTTTCGAATATTCGACTTTTCGACTGTAGTCGGATATTACACATTTTCGAATATTCGACTTTTCGACTGTAGTCGGATATCGCACTTTTCGAACATTCGACTTTTCGACTGTAGTCGGATATCGCACTTTTCGAACATTCGACTTTTCGACTGTAGTCGGATATCGCACTTTTTCGAATATTCGACTTTTCGACTGTAGTCGGATATCGCACTTTTTCGAACATTCAACTTTTCGACTGT
This sequence comes from Aplectana chamaeleonis, assembly GCA_029168955.1. NCBI lineage: Eukaryota > Metazoa > Nematoda > Chromadorea > Rhabditida > Cosmocercidae > Aplectana > Aplectana chamaeleonis. The sequence goes on from JAPDOI010000127.1 coordinate 368,703, forward strand.
AGTCGGATATCGCACTTTTTCGAATATTCGACTTTTCGACTGTAGTCGGATATCGCCCTTTTTCAAATATTCGACTTTTCGACTGTAGTCGGCTATCGCACTTTTTCGAATATTCGACTTTTCGAATAAAAAGTCGACTTTTTTATCCGACTGAAACAGTCGGATATTCGTCCGATTATTTGATTCGAAACATGTAAACTATGCAGTATACTTGTTCCAGATGGAATTTATTTCGAATACTCGACTTTTCGACTATAGTCGGATATTACACATTTTCGAATACTCGACTTTTCGACTGTAGTCGAATATCACACCTTTTCGAATATTCGACTTTTCGACTGTAGTCGGATATCGCCCATTTCGAATATTCGACTTTTCGACTGTAGTCGGATGTCGCACTTTTTCGAATATTCGACTTTTCGACTGTAGTCGGATGTCGCACTTTTTCGAATATTCGACTTTTCGAATAAAAAGTCGACTTTTCTATCCGACTGAAACAGTCGGATATTCGTCCGATTATTCGATTCGAAACATGTAAACTATGCAGTATACTTGTTCCAGATGGAATTTATTTCGAACATCCGACTTTTCGACTATAGTCGGATATTACACATTTTCGAATACTCGACTTTTCGACTGTAGTCGGATATCACACCTTTTCGAATATTCGACTTTTCGACTGTAGTCGGATATCGCCCTTTTTCGAATATTCGACTTTTCGACTGTAGTCGGATATTACACATTTTCGAATATTCGACTTTTCGACTGTAGTCGGATATCGCACTTTTTCGAACATTCGACTTTTCGACTGTAGTCGGATATCGCACTTTTTCGAACATTCGACTTTTCGACTGTAGTCGGATATCGCACTTTTTCGAATATTCGACTTTTCGACTGTAGTCGGATATCGCACTTTTTCGAACATTCGACTTTTCGACTGTAGTCGGATATCGCACTTTTTCGAATATTCGACTTTTCGACTGTAGTCGGATATCGCCCTTTTTCAAATATTCGACTTTTCGACTGTAGTCGGCTATCGCACTTTTTCGAATATTCGACTTTTCGAATAAAAAGTCGACTTTTTTATCCGACTGAAACAGTCGGATATTCGTCCGATTATTTGATTCGAAACATGTAAACTATGCAGTATACTTGTTCCAGATGGAATTTATTTCGAATACTCGACTTTTCGACTATAGTCGGATATTACACATTTTCGAATACTCGACTTTTCGACTGTAGTCGAATATCACACCTTTTCGAATATTCGACTTTTCGACTGTAGTCGGATATCGCCCATTTCGAATATTCGACTTTTCGACTGTAGTCGGATGTCGCACTTTTTCGAATATTCGACTTTTCGACTGTAGTCGGATATCGCCCTTTTTCAAATATTCGACTTTTCGACTGTAGTCGGCTATCGCACTTTTTCGAATATTCGACTTTTCGAATAAAAAGTCGACTTTTTTATCCGACTGAAACAGTCGGATATTCGTCCCATTATTTGATTCGAAACATGTAAACTATGCAGTATACTTGTTCCAGATGGAATTTATTTCGAATACTCGACTTTTCGACTATAGTCGGATATTACACATTTTCGAATACTCGACTTTTCGACTGTAGTCGAATATCACACCTTTTCGAATATTCGACTTTTCGACTGTAGTCGGATATCGCCCATTTCGAATATTCGACTTTTCGACTGTAGTCGGATGTCGCACTTTTTCGAATATTCGACTTTTCGACTGTAGTCGGATATCGCCCTTTTTCAAATATTCGACTTTTCGACTGTAGTCGGCTATCGCACTTCTTCGAATATTCGTTATAGTCGGATATTACACATTTTCGAATATTCGACTTTTCGACTGTAGTCGGATATCACACCTTTTCGAATATTCGACTTCTCGACTGTAGTCGGATATCGCACTTTTTCGAATATTCGACTTTTCGAATAAAAAGTCGACTTTTTTATCCGACTGAAACAGTCGGATATTCGTCCGATTATCCGATTCGAAACATGTAAACTATGCGGTATACTTGTTCCAGATGGAATTTATGTCGAATATCCGACTTTTCGACTATAGTCGGATATTACACATTTTCGAATATTCGACTTTTCGACTGTAGTCGGATATCGCCCTTTTTCAAATATTCGACTTTTCGACTGTAGTCGGCTATCGCACTTTTTCGAATATTCGACTTTTCGAATAAAAAGTCGACTTTTTTATCCGACTGAAACAGTCGGATATTCGTCCGATTATTCGATTGGAAACATGTAAACTATGCGGTATACTTGTTCCAGATGGAATTTATTTCGAATATCCGACTTTTCGACTATAGTCGGATATTACACATTTTCGAATATTCGACTTTTCGACTGTAGTCGGATATCGCACTTTTTCGAATATTCGACTTTTTGAATAAAAAGTCGACTTTTTTATCCGACTGAAACAGTCGGATATTCGTCCGATTATTCGATTCGAAACATGTAAACTATGCGGTATACTTGTTCCAGATGGAATTTATTTCGAATACTCGACTTTTCGACTATAGTCGGATATCACACATTTTCGAATACTCGACTTTTCGACTGTAGTCGGATATCACACCTTTTCGAATATTCGACTTTTCGACTGTAGTCGGATATCACACCTTTTCGAATATTCGACTTTTCGACTGTAGTCGGATATCGTTTTTTTTCGAAAATTCGACTTTTCGACTGTAGTCGGATATCGCACTTTTTCGAATTTTCGACTTTTCGAATAAAAAGTCGACTTTTTTCTCCGACTGAAACAGTCGGATATTCGTCCGATTATTCGATTGGAAACATGTAAACTATGCGGTATACTTGTTCCAGATGGACTTTATTTCGAATATCCGACTTTTCGACTATAGTCGGATATTACACATTTTCGAATATTCGACTTTTCGACTGTAGTCGGATATCGCCCTTTTTCAAATATTCGACTTTTCGACTGTAGTCGGCTATCGCACTTTTTCGAATATTCGACTTTTCGAATAAAAGTCGACTTTTTATCCGACTGGAAACAGTCGGATATTCGTCCGATTATTCGATTGGAAACATGTAAACTATGCGGTATACTTGTTCCAGATGGAATTTATTTCGAATATCCGACTTTTCGACTATAGTCGGATATTACACATTTTCGAATATTCGACTTTTCGACTGTAGTCGGATATCGCACTTTTTCGAATATTCGACTTTTTGAATAAAAAGTCGACTTTTTTATCCGACTGAAACAGTCGGATATTCGTCCGATTATTCGATTCGAAACATGTAAACTATGCGGTATACTTGTTCCAGATGGAATTTATTTCGAATACTCGACTTTTCGACTATAGTCGGATATCACACATTTTCGAATACTCGACTTTTCGACTGTAGTCGGATATCACACCTTTTCGAATATTCGACTTTTCGACTGTAGTCGGATATCACACCTTTTCGAATATTCGACTTTTCGACTGTAGTCGGATATCGCAATTTTTCGAAAATTCGACTTTTCGACTGTAGTCGGATATCGCACTTTTTCGAATTTTCGACTTTTCGAATAAAAAGTCGACTTTTTTCTCCGACTGAAACAGTCGGATATTCGTCCGATTATTCGATTCGAAACATGTAAACTATGCGGTATACTTGTTCCAGATGGAATTTATTTCGAATATCCGACTTTTCGACTATAGTCGGATATTACACATTTTCGAATATTCGACTTTTCGACTGAAGTCGGATATCACACCTTTTCGAATATTCGACTTTTCGACTGTAGTCGGATATCGCCCTTTTTCAAATATTCGACTTTTCGACTGTAGTCGGCTATCGCACTTTTTCGAATATTCGACTTTTCGAATAAAAAGTCGACTTTTTTATCCGACTGAAACAGTCGGATATTCGTCCGATTATTCGATTCGAAACATGTAAACTATGCAGTATACTTGTTCCAGATGGAATTTATTTCGAATATCCGACTTTTCGACTATAGTCGGATATTACACATTTTCGAATACTCGACTTTTCGACTGTAGTCGGATATCACACCTTTTCGAATATTCGACTTTTCGACTGTAGTCGGATATCGCCCATTTCGAATATTCGACTTTTCGACTGTAGTCGGATGTCGCACTTTTTCGAATATTCGACTTTTCGACTGTAGTCGGATGTCGCACTTTTTCGAATATTCGACTTTTCGAATAAAAAGTCGACTTTTCTATCCGACTGAAACAGTCGGATATTCGTCCGATTATTCGATTCGAAACATGTAAACTATGCAGTTTACTTGTTCCAGATGGAATTTATTTCGAATACTCGACTTTTCGACTATAGTCGGATATTACACATTTTCGAATACTCGACTTTTCGACTGTAGTCGGATATCACACCTTTTCGAATATTCGACTTTTCGACTCTAGTCGGATATCGCACTTTTTCGAATATTCGACTTTTCGACTGTAGTCGGATATCGCACTTTTTCGAATAACCGACTTGTCGAATAAAAAGTCGACTTTTTGATCCGACTGAAACAGTCGGATACTCATCCGATTATTCCATTCGGAACAAGTATAGTCCGCTCGTACCTCTTTGATAGTTTATCATGTGTTCAGAAGTATCAATGGCTCATTATTGCTAATATACAGTAAGAATGCAGTTTTTGCGGGATTTGACTGCGTCGCACACCTTCTGAGGAGTTCATCGGTGGCAAACATCTGGGTAAGGGTAACCCCTTTGAGATTAAGATAAACACTTGGTTTCCTGATTGGGATGAGCAGCGCATTCGACGCCGCCTTCTTAGAGGCTTGAATTCTTTTCGTGCCTATTTACGTAGTGGCTTGCAAGGGCTAGCCGACCTTTCAGTGAGTGCCTACTTCTCCCTACAAAAATCTGCTACCAATTCAAAGACCCTGGAGGGATAGTAGGTCTGGTTTACCTCAGCGAGGATCGAGCCCGACTGTGTACAGCAAACAGCAGACCTTCCTGCCACCGCTCCACACACATCCGGATGGGTAACCATCATAGGGAGAAAAAATGTTAAGCGTGGGGAGCTCCAGAGAACCCGGGTCAAGTTAACAGTTAACCTATTGGCTCAGCTTTGATGAATCCGTCCTCTTTTTTTCCGAGACAATCCTGCTACGAATAGCGATTCACGGTTTTTTCTGCTTTCTGCCCATTTTTGCACATTTTTTACAGAAAACAGAAAAAATGGCTAAAAATGGGCAGAAAACAGAAAACAAATAATTCCACACACCCCTGATGCCGACGCAATTATGTGGGAGGTGCCTTTAAGGCCTGTTTAAAGGCAGTGTTCACGATAATCTTCAATTTTGAGATTGTTCGCTATATTGATTAAGTGGCCCCCGGATAGAACTAAAATGACGTAGAAATTGAGAAAAACGCACCAGAAGTAGACGAAAACCTTAAGTAGCACCCCGCCTTTTAAGTATCACAGGGAGTGTTTGTTGTGACAATGAAATCTTTTGCGGACCCGTCCCTTGCAATTCTCTACTCTCTATTGCTCCGTGCTTTCCTTCGGACCCTAACTAATACTGTTTTGCCTAAAATATTCCTGCATTTCTGGTTAGCCCCATTTTATACTGGTGACAACCACCATGAACATGTTCATCCAACCGGACAACTAGTCCATGTTATAGAATAATGTCACAGAAATACGGCAATTTAATGCGTTTCTCGCCGTTTCTCCGTATTTTTGGTAACACTTGGAGACCAACGCATTGTTTTATATGAAAAACTCGGAGACGAAAATCATCGTGAACACTGCCTTTAAGGGCGAACGGCACTTTTTGATTTTTCCACTTTTCGGAAAGGGTAGGCCCTTTCGTTTTCCCAAAACTTCTTTACTTCTTGCCCGCCGCGGCCGATTTCTAGTGATTTCTTGTAGGGTTTTTCTATACACTGCGTATCATAAAGATAGGACACCCTCTGAATGTGTCGGTCTCGTGTTTGTTGAGCAAGGTAAAACTTTTTTGCCAATACCACTGTGCTCAGAATGTAAAATAACCCCCGTATACCTCTTCTGGGTTAGAATGAATGTTTGTGCACTTTTCTGGAATAAATTTATGTTTTAAATCTCGTATCAGAAAGATAGGACACCCCTGGGTTAAATCGGATTTCTCGTCCGATAAAATTGTGCTATCCTAAATGTAATGTCCGATAGGCTTTCCTCGCACATTTACTGCAACAAATACTCGATTTCGCATACTATCGACCAAACTGATCTGCCTTCGCAAGTCGATCTTGCTCCATTTCTCGGTTATGACCTGTTGGAGCGCAGAAATTGAGAAATATCGCCGACTGTTGGCTCAGACCCGGCTAACTAAAATATTCCAGAGATTCTTCATTTTCTCTGAATGACTAGAATCTCTGAATGACTGGACTGAGGCGTTAGACGAAAAGCATAAATGTGATGTAATTTATTTCGATTTTGCCAAAGCATTTGATCGAGTTTCACACAAAAAACTTTTATAAAAATTGCAAGCGTTCGGATTTCATCCTATTCTTCTCAATTGGATTGCTCAATATCTCAATGACAGGACATTTCAGGTCAGAGTAGGGAGCACCTATTCCGAAGTGAAACCCATTTTGAGCGGAGTCCCGCAAGGCGGGGTGCTGTCCCCTGTACTTTTCAATATTTATACGGCTGATATTCCACAGATGTTTTGCAGTGTAGGGGTACAATGTCAGATTTATGCAGACGATTTGAAAATTTACAAAACGATAATGAGGTCAGAGGATGAATTAAGTCTCCAAAAAGCTATAGACATGGTTGAGGGTTGGTCCAAAACATGGCAATTGCCCTTGGCTCCACATAAAACCGTTTTCATGAGACTGAGTTCTGGTGTATCCAACGAAACGCTGACACCAACATAAATGATAGCTCAGGCTCCCATTTCTTCCGCTAACTCAGTAAGGGATCTCGGCTTCCATTACACCAATAGGCTAGATTTTTCCAATCATATAAAGATTCGTTCCAATGTGGCTATCACTAAAACTTATCAACTCTTTAAATGTTTATCAGTTAAAAATAAGGCTCTACTACTACGAGCATTCAAAACATACATCCGCCCAATTGTGGAATCAAGCACCACGATTTTTTGTCCCACCATGAAAAAAGACATATACATTATGGAGAAAGTTCAGAATAATTTCACGCAAAAAATACTTGCAACTATCGGAGGCTTCTTGTATTCAAAAATCCCACGAGCCTCTATTAGAAACCGGTACCTTGGGCTTTCGTCCCTTGAATCACGGCGGAAGGTATTGGCGTATGCATGGTTCACAAATTACTTCATAACTCGATAGTGATCGGAATCAACAGCGTTTTCAAGACAGTTCTATCACGAACAAGAGGAACTCGTTTGAAAATATCACTTGGGCAGCCGAAAACTAGTTTGCGTGCAAGATTTTTCACTTTCCGAGCAGGAAGTGCTTACCTTAAGCTCACAAAGAACCTATCAGTATCGATGACACAAGGCCAATTTAAACGGCATGTTAAGAAATTAGTACTCACTAGTGAAACGTCAAAGTAATTTGGAACTGATCCTATGTCCTATATCATCCCTTTTGTATCTCCTTTTATCTCAATTGTAGAGAGTTCATAGACTACTTGTGTTTAAGTTGTCTCAGTTATAATATCGTCCCATTTTAAATATTGTTATCTAAGGATTGCCTTAAGCGAACGTAATAAACATAAACATAAACATTCTGTTGCGATCAGAACTGTACACTAGTCACTCCGAACAAGATGGTTATTGCCGAGCAAAGAAGCCGACCGCAGACCCCCTCACGTGAACTTTCTTGTTGTCCGGCTAGAAACTGCAACTTTGTCGCCCGAAAACGTGGGGAAATGAAAATAGGTGTTACTCTGATATCCTCTGGTACTCATAGGAGATCATCCAACTGCTGGCGTCCTTTCTGTCAGAAACTATCGCCTATGAACAAATAGTCGGAGTAGCTGTCCACCTTAGCCATCGGAACTGCGGTCACAGATCTCCCATAATCTGTAAGAGCATTTGCCCGTTAGGGACGTCTGCAGCTTGCGTTCGCCAGCTGTCGGAAGATTTCCAGTGAGTATCAGAGAATATCAGAGTAACACTACTACCTACTCTTATTTCCCCCCGTTTTCGGGCGACAAAGTTGCAGTTTCTAGCCGGACAACCAGAAAGTTCACGTGAGCAGGTCTGAGGTCGGCTTTTTTGCTCGGCAATAACTATCTTGTCCAGAGTGGATAGTGTACAGTCCTGATCGCAAAAGAATGAAGAATCTCTTTAATATTTAGGTTTGCCGGGTCTGAGCCAATGGACGGCGATTTCTCTCGATTTCTGCGCTCCAACAGGCACTAACCGAGAAATGAAGCAGGATCGACTTGGGAAGGCAGATCAGTTTGGTCGAAAGTATACGAAATCGAGTATTTGTTGCAGTAAAGGTGCGAGGAAGGCCAATCGTCCATTAGATTTATGATCACACGGTTCTATCGAACAAGAAATCCAATTTACCCTAGGGGTGTCCTATCTTTTTGATACGCGATTTTAAACATAAATTTATTCTACGAAAGCGCACAAACATTCAATCTAACCCGAAAGAGGTATACTGGGGTTATTTAACATTCTGATGTCAGTAGTATTGACGAAAAAAGATCTACCTTACTCAACAAACACGAAACCAACAAATTCAGGAGGTGTCCTATCTTTATGATACGCAGTGTAGTGCTATTAGATTCAATCCAATTCTTTACTATCAAAAAGGGGTCTTCCAAGCGAAAGAGGTTTGGTTGGCGTCAGAAACGTTCCAACAAAAAGGGAACAATAGGCAAGTAGGATGAGGAGAATCTACAAAAATTGAACAATATTTTCTGAGACTGATTTTCTTGGCCGATACTTCTTAACAGCGAAAACAAACCGTTGCGGTGTACCACACGCAAGCACTTTGTGGTTCCAAATAGACTCCGATTATGCGAGTAACGATAAAAATGTACATTTATGTGCACCTATTAGTTATCATTAGAAGAGAGAATGATGTCAACTTTACCTACACAGACGGCTAGCTCCAGCTGCTACGAGAAGCGAACCAAAAGTGCAGCATCAAATAAGAGTATTTCTTATAATCTCGTCAACGAATGGAAGTCTTTTTTCTGAAAGACACTAAACTCTTCCTCGTGAAACGCCACAACGGTTTGTTTTTGCTGTTAAGAAGTATCGGCCAAGAAAGTCAGTCTCAGAAAATATTGTTCAATTTTTGTAGACTCTCCTCATCCTACTTGCCTATTGTTCCCTTTTTGTTGGAACGTTTTTGACGCCAACCAAACCTCTTTCGCTTGGAGGACCCCTTTCTGATAGAATTGTTCACTTTTTCTTGATATTACGAAGTAATATCTCTGGAAAATCTTCAATATTTTTTCAATAGGATGGATTGATATGATAATCAGTAAGTAATCGACTTGTTCCACACGCTACAAGTGACGCGCGATTCACTTTACGACGTCCTGATGACGTCATAAGATGCTCTCAGTACTTTACATGACGTCCTGATGACGTCATAAGATGCTCTCTGTACTTTACATGACATCCTGATGACGTCATCAGATGCCCTGTGTACTTGGCACGACGTCCTGCTGATGTCATCAGATGCCCTATGTACTTTGCACGACGTCCTGATGACGTCATCAGATGCCGTATGCACTTGGCACGACCTTGGTACGACGTCCTAATGACGTCCGCAGATGCACTATGTACTTGGCACGACGTCCTGATGACGTTGTCACATGCCCCATGCACTTTGATGATGTCATCAGAAAGTAACAAACTTGTTAGTCACTTCCCCTGTCTCTTCCCTACAAAAAAGTACAGCCTACGACGTGTTTTAGCGATTTGGCCTACCAACTGACAATATCACTTGATATGATAAGTAGTAAAAGGTGAAGTAGTTAATGTTAAACAGTAAGTACTGATTGTCTACCTACTCACCAGCCGGCTTATCTGTCCACATACCAACTTACCTGCCTGCCCAACTGATCGCCTGCGACCATTGCCAGTGGCCACTAATAAGGGTGCGTAACGCACGAGGAGAAGCGAAGCGCGAAGCACGAAGCAGCAACGAGTTACACTATCAACAAGAATTTTTGCTAAGGTATCGTCGATCTAACTCTGTTAGTTTTGAACCGATTGGGCTCAAATTTTGCCAGCACGTGTCCCCTGGACCCTCTCACCTATATCCCGATGTAAATCTCTAGGGAATTTGTTTAACAGGTTTTATTAACTACTTTACAGAATTCTAAGTGATCACAAGTCCCGGGCAAAACCAAACCTCTCCGGCCGCTTCGCGGCTGGAGCGATTCCTCAATGTGTTTATTTGCTGCGTGTTGCTCGTGTCGTCTTTATTTGTGTGTGTGTGATTCAATAAAATGATTTCATAATCACTTGTTGGTTTTTTCTGCCTTGAGAGTTTCCCACCATATTTTGTTGGGATATTCACCAAAAAAAACTAAAGATGCGGATTGTAGGTAAGGCGATCGGGGAACTTTTGGGTTACATTCAATGCAATAAAACAGAGAGCCTAACCACTAACTGCCTCCATAGTGTGTTACTTATCTAGGTTCTGCCCTATCCCATATTTTTTTCTGTTTTGAAGTGCGCATTAGAACTCTTGCTCGAGAGGGTGGTCTATACACAACTGATTATGGTCAACCTCACCAGCTAAAAGATATAGACAAGCTCGCTTAACGTGACATTCAAAGCTTTAAAATACCCTCAATGTGCTCCCTATGTAATGGAGACACTTTGGTGCCACACTTGGTGAAACTGAAACACCCAGCTTCCAGTTCACCATTAACGAATTATCTCGAGGAAACTTCTGACAGCGATGTGTTATATTAGTGATCTGAGGCTCTGTCAGAAAGCTCTAAAAAACCCTCGAATATAGAAACAATTCTCCGCGAAAAATTCCAATTCTTCTCAACTCTCTTTTCATATCTAAACATTCTGTGAATCAACATTTCATTGAATTTGCTTCCGTTCTGAAAGCAACTAATTAGTTGAGCATTTCTCATACTAGGGTTGAAATATTATAATTTGTGTGAGAAAAGCTGTTTGAACGAAAAGAAGCAGTCTTAGGGAAAGCCACAAAGTGTGCCAGTGTGCCTTTTGTGAACTCATAGTGTCTAACGACACTCTAGAGGCTATCATTCAAGGGCAAGTATCGCTTAGTGTGCCGTTCTTTTGATGAGGATATCTCCCTTCTTACTCAACAAAAAGCGAGATGACGAAGGTTTAACAGTCAAGATTCTCCAATAAAATTGCTATTTTTTTGGGAGCAGCATCAGCTCCTAAAAGAACGCCGACGATTCAACTTCGCTAAGTTTTTACTGCCACTAAAACGTTATCCACGCTGAAGACCCTAATCAGGGATGAGCGGCAATCGTCGTTGCCGGCCGCTTTTGGCCCAATTCGCTTATTTTTTCGACGAAATACGGCAAAAACGGGTAGTTCAGACAAACTTTGATGGAAACTTGTTTGTGATTTGGGACTCAATCAGGGATGTGCGGCCAACGATTTTCGAAAATCGGCAAACGACAATCGACAAAAAACGCCCAAAAATGGCCGGCAAACGGCAATCGGCAATCGACAAACGGCAAAATAAAAAACCTGGTACAGAAAAAGATACGAATGTTAGATAAGTGATGTATCCAGCACTACTGACTATGGGATCGCCACTAATGATTGGCTTACGTGCGAAATAGTTTTGCACTTCCTGAAAGAAGACTTTTGCTCAAATTTTGAAGCCCAGGATCAGTTTGCTGTAAAACTCATACCCTTCGAACTACACCGCATTTTTAGAACCTCTTGTTATTTTTTCCAGTACTACCACAAAATTGTAATCGTTTAATTGCTTGTGGTTTCACTGCACAAAATTCAGAGTACGGTGCAATCCAAGTTAGGGGGTGAGAGACACTTGAAATTTATCCAAAGAAATAAAAGCTTAATGTGGTCCTACTTTCAAAGCAGCGTCCACCAGGGTCAAGCGGAGCAATGCGTATTTTTTTTCGAAATCAGAGCAACCCCCACCATCAACATTTTTCCCAAATCCAAAGTTTTTGTGACCACCCTCCCAAAGCGCAATTTCTGGGCAGTTTGTATTTGATTAAAGGCAGCATACACGCTCGTAAACTTGATTGAGATAGCTACGAAAATAGAATGGTATGGCCCAGATCACAACGCCTATGCATTTTGAAGTGTCAAAAACGACCCACGATGCCGCTACATGAGTTAGAAGTTAGCCCCCCCCCCCTGTAATTTCACGCCCCTGTATTTGCCCTTTTCCTGCAACGCAAGGTTGCCGGGTCATATTCACCGTCGGTACTGTTGGTAGGTTGCCTAACAAGTTAACCACACACGTCACTGACGGCGAAGATGACCGAGCAACCCTGCTTTGGAGCAAAAGAGCAAATACAAAAGGCTGGAAATACAGGGCGGGGCTAACTTCTAACTTATGTAGCGACATTGTGGGTCATTTTTAACACTTCAAAATGCGTAGGCTTTATGTTGTAAGCCATACGGTTCGTTTCATATTGTTATCCCAACCGCGTTTACGAGCGTGTACGCTGCCTTTAATAAAACTGTCAGGCCGGAATGGAAAGAAATCACCAAATTTTAATTTTTGGTTCAGATTTTTCGCGATCCCTCCCCGTTTCGTAAGCTCTGGTAAATGCTTATAACCTATGAATTTGTAATATCACCAGTATATAATTAGTAGCCGCGTCGAAATATAATTAGTGATAAGGAGTTTCCGACAAAAAAGCCACCGCTCCGCGCTGTGATAATCGAAAACAGAAGTTCACTTGCACTGAAACAGAGTCCACCTTCATTTTCAAATCGGAATTTTTGCGACCCCCTCCTCTCCACCCGTTGCAAAAGTTCGCAACCCCGCTTGATCCTGGCGTCCACAATAAAAATCGTTCCAAGTTCCCAGCGGAATTCTAAAGGTTTGGAGCCGATGGCAACAGTAATGTGGAAGCGACTGAAACTGAGCCCTATATGGCCTTCAACTTCAGTGAAGAATGCAATCCCCGCCCACTCCTGTGTACGGGTACAGATGAAAGCGAACCACAGAAAAATTAAATTCAACAAAACACACGATGATCGATTGATCGGAGCTATTTCCCATAATTCACAGATTAAACAAATTCACCCATTCAAATATAGATTTTTTCTCGGGGTCAATTTTTTTTGGTTGTTTTATGGCCGTTGAGGTGAGAAGGCGGGGAGTGCGCTCTGCACAGAAGTTCAGGGCCGCATGAAGCTATTTGGGCCCTTTTTCAGCCGTTTTTTCGACATTGAAGCCTTTTTCGGGTCCGCATCTTACGATTTCCGGTGTAAACTCGAAGACGGTTTCTATCGTGGACAATGCCGTTTAGTGCTTATTTTTTACGATCTCACTCGAAACACATTGATACCAGATATCCGATACCATTTGAGCCAAACAGTGTTTTTCTTAACCCCCCTTCTCCCCCCCCCCTAAAATTCTTTCTTTCTGAATTCGGAGTAGTAGATCCTATAAGTAAAACCGTGGGAGACACGCCAATTTGGGTGGCATCAACAGCCTCAACCTTGCTTGCTTTTTGGAGGTGGACTATCTGCTCCACATGATCGGCTTCACTGATTTGAAGTGTCGATGTCATTAGCTGGCTCAAAATAAGGGCTGAATCAGTGACAATCAGACTGTTGATCCAGCCCGTTAGGAAATTCTCGTTCTCTCGAGAGCGAAATATACTATCCTGCTTTTTTTCGCATGAACTGTTTAACTATTCAACTTCAGCTTCATTTCTGGCTGTGCACGTCGATAAAGTTCGGCTGTTCACAGCACGGTACTCGAAGGTTTTGGGCGGAGTTGTGCACCTGTGCATTAGAGTCTAAAACTCTTATTGTAACGAGTTTTCGGCTCGAAACCTTCACATTTTAGGGTTGTTTTCGCAGCAAACTGCTTTTTATCGTTTTTTCAGCAACTTTTTCCATCACGACCACTGCCTATTTGAACGCTGCATGCTTTGGAAGAACTAGTAGGAGCGAGAAAGGCTCCAGGCCTATTTTCCCTTCAAGTGGGAGCGTCGGTGCCGCAGTGGGTCCTGGACATAATGACATCCAAATCGCAAACTGTTGTTTAGAAAGTTCTACTATAAAGACACAAAGGTCCTATCCAAAAGATGCTAGAGCTGAGACATCATTTAAAATTAGAGCGCAGCTTGCCTACCATGGGCCTCGCGCCCAATTACGGCGCTTCTTATCTATTACTCACTTTTTGCCGAATTTTGTCGAAAATTGGCAGGAAAAGCGGCAAACGGCAATCGACAAAAATCGTTCAAAAACCGCCGGCAATCGGCAAACGGCAATTGCCGCACATCCCTGGACTCAATGTAATATAGTCCATATCATTCGAGACGTAAACCACGGTGCAGCTATGCAGTTGAGTGGCACACGTGGAAGGATCGTAATAATGGCTATCGATCGATGTTGTTGAGAGATTCTCACGAGGGAACTCAGGCCAGACCATTACGGGAAAATTCTGAAAGAATACGAAAATAATCTGTCAGATTACGAGACGATGTTGGCCTCCTCTGACAGAATTCTCCCGTTATCTGGCGGAATTCTTTCGTGATCTGGCAGAATGTTTAAGTTACCTGGCAAAGTCCTTCATAACTCACTAAGGCCGAAAAAAGATCTAGTAGATCCCCAAAAATTTTCCTCCTTTATCAAAATATCTTCCGATAAAGGGCAAACCTTGCCGCGAGTATTCGCAATACGCTTATAACTTTTTCCCGGGTGAAACTAGGCAGTTGCAGAGGGCTTATTCGAGTTCTACGTCCAAAAACGCTTTTGGGTGGGTGCATTTCATTCGGAATACAGCCCATAAAACGGCCAATGTCTCACCGTCGACTGCGTACCACGCGCTGCGCGACCGCACGCGCGTCGGAAGCAGCCGGGTTTTGGCCGCCGCGCGACGTTTCGGTCGCCGCGCGGCGCCCGAAACTCGTCGCGCGGCGGCCAAAACTCGTCTGCTTCCGACGCGCGTGCGGTCGCGCAGCGCGTGGTACGCAGTCGACGGTGAGACATTGGCCGTTTTATGGCCTGTACCTTGGCTGACTGAAAGTAGTTTCTTTGTTAGTATTCATTCCCTGCAATGTGTTTGACTCTATTTATTTTTGACGTATTTTTTTCAGCCTTGCATTTTTTTTGCTTTATTAAACAACCATCATCATCATCTGGGTTTCCTTACTGTTTTTCCGTTTTCGGAGCCCGCACGCGATGATCAACTTAATAAATAAATTCCGCCAAGATGTAGGTTAGGTCCAAGCCTATTATCTACTGAGCGCAAAGTTTTGCATATTACACGTATGATTTCCGTATTCGATTTAGTCTGACGCATGGACCAGGAGGCGGGCCGTGCGGTGTTGGCGGCATCACTGGCCAACGGGGTTTCGATTCGCGAGCGCCGCTCTATTGTCGCAGCCCCGTCCATTTATAAGACTAAATTTATTACGTGAACTCCACTGTCCTTAATGGCACAAATTTCTGCTCCCCAGTTGCAGCACTCAACAACCCAAAGGTTAATCGACTATCATCGTACTGCGTGCTGCAACAGCAAATGTCTGTAATTGTTAGACGGAATTTAATTTTAAGTTTATTACATGCCCTTACGGACGTCTAGAAACATAAAAAAGGCAGCTAAAACATCGAGCAATCAAGAAAAAAGTTTAGTTTCAAAAGAAAACGTAAACCGATTGACAGATCCTTTCTCGACAATGTAGGTAATTTTTGAAAAGCGCTTTAAATTTAGTAAATTTGATCGGTATCTGAACAGTATGACTCATCTTGGCTCCGATAAGGACATTACATATACTCTGTTTCAGAGCCAAATTTAATCGAGTCAATCGCTTGCGTGTACTTCGTCTACTTTTTCCAAAAGGCTCTCGCTGTCCCTACCCTCGCTGCACACACGCACGCGAAGGAACATAGTGAACCTCATTCCGAAATAGGTGTTTCAGTCCTCCCTTCCCTCTGAAAGTTGATGCCATGTCGGCTCTCTCGAGCCATTCCAAAAATTGGCAGGGAGACCTGATGCGCTGTGGTCAGCGTGCTTACGGCGACTGAACATGCTGTCCCCGGCCACTCCCTGTTTGTGAGGACAGTTTGATTAACAGAACCACTGAATATGCCTTTGAGCTGCATCGTATCCCCGCCGGGTTTGTTGGTCACGATTTGACATGTGAACGAATCAGTGGCTGCTCCGCGCGGATTCGTTCACATGTTAAATCGTGACCAACGAACCTGTCGGGGAGGTTCGCACTGTTTTTAGTCAGCACAGCATGTACGTTTCATAATTATGTACCCGCGAAGAAGTTCCTATTGACTTTTCTGTGAAATTAATCGATACGCCGTTGTTGCCCTTAGGAATCAGCGTCTGAGAATCCCAAAAGCTGTAGTGACACCGAGAAGTACAGTAGAAAAAGTATAATACAGACTTCACTCTACAAAATGGCCGTTTCATAACTCCATGCTCGTTTTAGGACGGGTTCATACTTCCAGCGACGAGCGGCGCGACGCAATAACCGAGAATGGAAAGCCTCATATGCACTGTCGCTGATCGCGGTAGGTATGGTCCCGGTCTGAGGAAGTCGAAGGGCAGTGAAAGTTCCCAGGGGCGCTTTCTTCTCAAGTGTTCGGTGAGTACTTCACTTCGGCGACTCGACAAAGTTTTCGAATAATCGAGTTTTCGTCATCACGATAGTCATAAGGTGTGTCCGAATAACTACTGTCCGCCCACGCGGTCGGCTAGCGCGTCGAGTGACCGTCGCAGAGGCATTTTTTGATCGAGTCTTCCCACGGAAACAGACAGCTGACTGAAATATCATTAACTATGTGTCTGATATTTCTGATATTTGATCTAAAAGTTTGAAGAGTGCCTTCAAGACGGTAGCTCGACATGCTCGCCGAGGCGGACAGTCTCATTCGAACGAACTTTACCTGCACGACTCGGGCATAAACATAATTGGGCTCGCTAGGACTTGAAGGAACAAAGACCTAGAAGGCTTTGAACAGTGAGTCAGGAGAAAAAGTATTCACCTAACACTTGAGAAGAAAGCACCCCTGGAAAAGTTCTACTTCCGTACTGCATCGCGCCCATTTTTTCACTGCGTCGCGCCGCTCGTCGCTGGAAGTATGATCCCGTCCTAAAGCGAGCATAAAGTTATGAAACGGCCATTTTGTAGAGTAAAGTCTGTATTATACCTTTTCTATTGTACTTCTCGATGTAACTACACCTTTTGGGATTCTCAGACGCTGATTCTAATGGCAACAACGGCGTATCGAATAATTTCACAGAACAGTCAACAGAAACTTCTGGTTGCGGTACCATTGACAACCAAGCATGCCTCGCCCACTTTCCCTCGTGCTTGCTGCGCCCTCCACCCTGGCTCTCGCGACAGAAACACAAAGAAAAAGACGCTTCTGTTGTGTCGTCGACTGGCATGTGTCAGATGAGCGAGGTTTTGCTGCATAATCTGGCAAACATCGGCCACGACCGCCTTCTCTTCAGGGATGCTAAGATTGAAATCACAAACCGAGAATGCATTTCCTGCAGGGCAAATTCTTTGAGTTTAACCAGTATTTATATTCCCTAAAAATTGGGAACAGTTCTAAGGTCCATTCCTTTTATAACACTTCAGTTCGCTTAAGAAAATTCTTGGATGCAATACTAACCTGCTGATTAAACATATGATAAAGAAGAAAAAGCAAAGCAAACTATATAAAATGAGTACTTTCAAGTAAAAGTGGGTTGATGCTGACTGAAACGTTCCTACAAGAAGAAACAATGGGAAACTGGAGTGGGCGAGTCTTCAAAAAGTTAACAATCCTTCTTGAGAAGCAACTCCCGCAGCTGAAATTCTGAATTCACGAAATCAAGTGATATTCTTCAGAAAAGGACTTTGTGGTTTTGGAAAGGAGCTTGCTCCGTTTATTCCAGTACCGGTGGAAATATTTTATACCTATTGTCGAAAAGAAGACATAAAGTCTGACCCACATAGACGATTTCCTTTCGCTGATCAGAAAAGTGAACTTGTGAAGTACAGAAGCAACTTGAAGGCACAGTCCAACCTCAGGATCACTTTTCTGTTTTTGCACCTATCCTTAAAAAGATCCCACGTTGATTCCAATGGTGTCCTTGGAATCGTACAAGACCCACTGGGAGCGGAGTTGTGGCCCTTCAAAAATTGAGCTTTAGATCCATGGTGGACGAGTTGCCCGAGGCTTGTAACTTCCGTCTTTTGCAAACGATGAATGCGAGCCGACCTGCACAGAGAGAGAGAGACTGAGAATGAAGGGAAGAACGGGGCTATTGATCGGAAACCATCGCTCATCTCGCCACTGTTGAGCTCGAAAGATCGTGAAAGGGGCGTGTCAAAGTGGCTTCCGGATATGGGCGCCCCAGGCTGGCTTCCTCCTTTATCTCGCTTATTCGGAGGAACTGAGAACTCGCACTTCGCAAGTGCTATATAGGGTGGGTCTTCTTCTCATTTATGGGGAAATCTCTGATTTCGTCCCTGAGCTTGTACTGTGCCTTTAACCTTACCAAACATGTGAGTCTTTTATCGAGAGGCATCAGGCTCTTTCATGCGAAATAGAGCAACGGCTCGTTATTGAGAATTGAAAGTTTTTGCCAAGTGAATCAGTTCTCACGAAATTTTGTGAATTTTTTCGGAGACTCCCTCATCCCGTTTTACTGTTGCTCCCTTTTTGGAACGTTTCTGTCTGCCCAAAACCACATCTGCATGAAACAGCTCCTTTTGATAGAATTACTCACGTTTTTGAAAATACGTGGTGACCCACGAAAAATCTCCAAGACTTTCCGATTTGTACCGATCGATTTTATAACAGTAAGTAGCATCTTTGTTGACCAGTTCCTCTGTATCACCTCATTAAAGAAATTACAGCCAACAACGTTTTTCACCGATTCGATCGAAGAAAAATATCTATAACTTTAGTGATACCTTTCTAGTGGCAAACCTTGTTGTGGGGGCACCCAAGATTCATTCATGAAAATAAGAATTTCTTTCAATACCAGACACATGCTATCGTTATCCGCGAGTGTTTTACTGGAGACTCCATGGAAACGTTCTGATTTCTGAAAGCGCTAGCTTTCGTTCTTCTCTGGGATTTCGTGTGCTTCACCTCAAACTAGGTTTGCACTCATGCCTGTAATGTACAGCCAAAGCTGTAAATGGGTTCACCCCGCGGAGACGCAGAGATAGACAGTTTGCACTTTAGCCGGGCCGAGAGAGTGCCGGACCGGCTGGCAGCGCCTTTCTTTTCGTCCTCTGCCCTCATCATACTGACTCTGACATCCCGTGTGCCGAGTTGTCAACGCTCCGGAGACCGGAACTTCTTAGCGGGCACATAATTATGAAACGTACATGCTGTGGTGACTAAAAACAGTGCGAACCTCCCCGACAGGTTCGTTGGTCACGATTTAACATGTGAACGAATCCGCGCGGAGCAGCCACTGATTCGTTCACATGTCAAATCGTGACCAACAAACCCGGCGGGGATACGATGCAGCTCAAAGGCACATTCAGTGGTTCTGTTAATCAAACTGTCCTCACAAACAGGGAGTGGCCGGGGACAGCATGTTCAGTCGCCGTAAGCACGCTGACCACAGCGCATCAGGTCTCCCTGCCAATTTTTGGAATGGCTCAAAAGAGCCGACATGGCATCAACTTTTAGGGGGAAGCGAGGGCTGTAACACCTATTCCGGAATGAGATTCACTATGTTCCTTCGCGCGCGTGTGTGCAGCGACGGTAGAGACAGCGAGAGCCTTTTGGAAAAGTAGACGGGGTACGCGCAAGCGATTGACGCGATTAAATTTGGCTCTGAAATAGAGGATATGTAATGTCCTTAACGGAGGGAAGAGTAGTCAAACTGTGCAGATACCGATCAACTTTACTAAATTTGAGGCGCTTTTCAAGAATTACCTACATTGTCGAGAAAGGATTTGTCAATCGTTTTACGTTTTCTTTCAAAACTTGACTTTTTTCTTGATTATTCGATGTTTTCGTTGTTTTAGCCTTTTGACTTTTCGAATAATCGAGTTTTCGACTAGCTCGGTTTCTCAAATTTTCGAATAATCGAGTTTTCGACTAATCCGATTTTTGAAAATTTCGAATAATTGAGTTTTCGACTAACTCGATTTTTCGAAATCTTGTCGAATGACTCAATGTCGACTGTTTCAGCCGATACCAAGGCTCGATGGCTCGACTCGACATAAGTATAGTGAGTAGGGACAAGTGTTCCTGACTCACTGTTCAAAGTCTTCGAGGTCTTTGTTTCTTCAAGTTCTACCAAGCCCCATTACATGCCGCGAGTCGTGCAGGTAAAGTTCGTCCGATTGAGACTGTCCGCCTCGGCGAGCATGTCGAGCTACCGTCTTGAAGGCACTCTTCAAACTTTTAGATCAAATATCAGAAATATCAGAATGATAGTTAATGATATCTTAGTCAGCTGTATGCACCCGTGGGAAGACTCGATCGAAAAACGCCTCTGCGACGGTCACTCGACGCGTTAACCAACCTCGTGGGCGGACAGTCTTATTCGGACTCACCTTATGACTATCGCGAGGATGTTGCAGCAACTCGAGTCTTACTTTGAGGGTGGCCAAAAGGCACCAGCACCATTTTGACTTCGGAGTAAGGGATGCGAAATAGGGAAAACCAAGGAAGCCGATTCGCACAAAATTTCGCATTTTTGGCCGATTTCAAATTGCGGCCTACGATCAGCAAAGTTTGAGCTGATTTTTCAAGTTCTTAAAGGAAGGCCATGATCTGAATGGTCAGCCAGAAATACAAAGCATTGAAGCTTATCAAATGTTATTAGCCAAAGAAACCATTTCAATTGTTAAGCTCAATAAAGATAGGGCTATGATATCCTGCGGGTTAGTAGGATGTGCAGAAGATCTGACCAGGGGTGTGCGGAATTTTCTGTTTTCTGCCCATTATTGGCTAATGTTATATTTTCTCTTTTCTGTAAAAAAAATGAGCGAAATTGGGCAGAAAACAGAAGAAAACGTGAACTGGGATTTGTGGCATAGAAGCCCATAAGTTTAGAAAACCTAACGCGCATTCCCTGCAGTTCCCTACGGCAAACTCGTCTATCTCGCTATGGTGAGTACGCAAGCAAGGGTGGTGTAGCGGCACTTAGAAAAATTGAAACATTAAATATAAAAGGCTTTAAATATTATACATGTAATATAAATTGGCCAATGTATATTACTGGCGAATTACAGTACCGAGCAATTTTTTTTGCAAAAAAAAACGTTTTGCGGAGATTTTTTGCGCTCACAAAGCGCCGCATCGCCATAACTCACCTCGAAATTGACTAAATGAGTTTTTCAGGTAGTTTTCGTGTTCCCCTCAGTGAGACGGATGATATGATATGTGTAGAAGGCCCTCATAACTCCAGAATTTCGTTGAAAAACGCGTATTTCATTCTAAAATTCACATCGACCGCAGATCAAAACATGAGATTTCTGCTGTCATGACCGTCTGATCAGCTCATGATGAGGGGTTTAGAGGTGCAAAGATGCAATTTTCGATAAACTTCTGGGGCGGCATGCATGAACGCAGCGAACGGTGTAGGGAGCCGCTCCGCGTGCCATGCGCGCAGCGTCGAGCAACGGGGCGGCCCCGAATTTCGTGGCGTGTGTTGATGTGCCTAATTTTCGGGGCCGCCCCGTTGCTCGACGCTGCGCGCATGGCACGCGGAGCGGCTCCCTGACACCGTTCGCTGCGTTCATGCATGCCGCCCCTGGAGTTGAATCTATCATTTTGCAACACCATCGTATAGGACTAAATGAGAGCAATTTAGGCATGACTTCAGAATTGAAATTGGATCACTGTGAAACAAGTTATGACGTTGCGGCGCTTTGTGAGCGCGAAAAATCCCGCGAAACGCTTTTTTTGCAAAAAAATATGCTCGGTACTGTATCTGGACCGATGTGTGTCACACTCAGAAAAATGAAAACATGTTACATGTAATACAAAGTGTAAGATACTTGAGACATTCGAATATTTTACCTTTATATTGCATGTAACCTACACTTATATTACATGTAACATCCTACTATATATGTTTTGGTAAATTTGTGTGTGCGTGTGTGTGTATGTATGTATGTATGTATGTATGTATGTATGTATGTATGTGTGCGTTTCTCTGTGTGTTTGTTTGACCGTTTATTCGGCTTGACTTTCAAGATGGGCGACCTTACGGGTACGGGCTCAAGAGCGCGCAGAACGCCGTAGAAAGTGTGTGGGATCCAAGTGGAAAAGCGCCGGGCGCCGTAGAAAGTGTGTGGGACCCAAGTGGGAATGCGCAAGACGCCGAGGAAAGTGTGCGGGATCCAAGTGGGAGTGCGTAGGACGCCGTAGAAAGTGTGTGGGACCCAAGTGGGAGTGCGGAGGACGCGGAAGAAAGTGTGCGGGACCCAAGTGGAAGTGCGTAGGACGCCGTAGAAAGTGTGCGGGACCCAAGTGGAAGTGCGTAGGACGCCGTAGAAAGTGTGTGGGACCCAAGTGGGAGTGCGCAGGACGCCGAAGAAAGTGTGTGGGACCCAAGGTAGAGTGCGCCGGACGACGTAGAAAGTGTGCGGGACCCAAGTGGAAGTGCGCCGGGCGCCGTAGAAAGTGTGTGGGACCCAAGGTAGAGTGCGCCGGACGACGTAGAAAGTGTGCGGGACCAAAGTGGAAGGGCGTAGGACGCCGTAGAAAGTGTGTGGGACCCAAGTGGGAGTGCGCAGGACGCCGAAGAAAGTGTGTGGGACGCAAGGTAGAGTGTGCCGGACGACGTAGAAAGTGTGCGGGACCCAAGTGGAAGTGCGCCGGGCGCCGTAGAAAGTGTGTGGGACCCAAGTGGAAGTGCGCCGGGCGCCGTAGAAAGTGTGCGGGACCCAAGTGGAAGTGCGTAGGACGCCGTAGAAAGTGTGTGGGACCCAAGTGGGAGTGCGCAGGACGCCGAAGAAAGTGTGTGGGACCCAAGGTAGAGTGCGCCGGACGACGTAGAAAGTGTGCGGGACCCAAGTGGAAGTGCGCCGGGCGCCGTAGAAAGTGTGTGGGACCCAAGGTAGAGTGCGCCGGACGACGTAGAAAGTGTGCGGGACCAAAGTGGAAGGGCGTAGGACGCCGTAGAAAGTGTGTGGGACCCAAGTGGGAGTGCGCAGGACGCCGAAGAAAGTGTGTGGGACGCAAGGTAGAGTGCGCCGGACGACGTAGAAAGTGTGCGGGACCAAAGTGGAAGTGCGTAGGACGCCGTAGAAAGTGTGTGGGACCCAAGTGGGAGTGCGCAGGACGCCGAAGAAAGTGTGTGGGACCCAAGGTAGAGTGCGCCGGACGACGTAGAAAGTGTGTGGGATCCAAGTGGAAGTGCGTAAGACGCCGTAGAAAGTGTGTGGGACCCAAGTGGGAGTGCGCAGGACGCCGAAGAAAGTGTGCGGGACCCAAGTGGAAGTGCGTAGGACGCCGTAGAAAGTGTGCGGGACCCAAGTGGAAGTGCGCCAAACGCCGTAGAAAGTGTGCCGGACCCAAGGTAGAGTGCGCCGGACGCCGTAGAAAGTGTGTGGGACCCAAGGTCGAGTGCGCCGGACGACGTAGAAAGTGTGCGGGACCCAAGTGGAAGTGCGTAGGACGCCGTAGAAAGTGTGTGGGACCCAAGTTGGAGTGCGCAGGACGCCGTAGAAAGTGTGTGGGACCCAAGTGGGAGTGCGCAGGACGCCGAAGAAAGTGTGTGGGACCCAAGGTAGAGTGCGCCGGACGACGTAGAAAGTGTGCGGGACCCAAGTAGAAGTGCGCCGGGCGCCGTAGAAAGTGTGTGGGACCCAAGGTAGAGTGCGCCGGACGACGTAGAAAGTGTGCGGGACCAAAGTGGAAGTGCGGAGGACGCCGTAGAAAGGGTGTGGGACCCAAGTGGGAGTGCGCAGGACGCCGAAGAAAGTGTGTGGGACGCAAGGTAGAGTGCGCCGGACGAAGTAGAAAGTGTGCGGGACCCAAGTGGAAGTGCGCCGGGCGCCGTAGAAAGTGTGTGGGACCCAAGGTAGAGTGCGCCGGACGACGTAGAAAGTGTGCGGGACCAAAGTGGAAGTGCGTAGGACGCCGTAGAAAGTGTGTGGGACCCAAGTGGGAGTGCGCAGGACGTCGAAGAAAGTGTGTGGGACCCAAGGTAGAGTGCGCCGGACGACGTAGAAAGTGTGCGGGACCCAAGTGGAAGTGCGCCGGGCGCCGTAGAAAGTGTGCGGGACCCAAGTGGGAGTGCGCAGGACGCCAAAGAAAGTGTGCGGGACCCAAGTGGAAGTGCGTAGGACGCCGTAGAAAAAAAGCGGGACCTAAGGTAAAGTGCGCCGAACGCCGTAGAAAGTGAGCGGGACCTAAGGTAAAGTGCGCCGGACGCCGTAGAAAGTGTGTGGGACCCAAGGTAGAGTGCGCCGGAAGACGTGGAAAGTGTGCGGGACCCAAGTGGAAGTGCGTAGGACGCCATAGAAAGTGTGTGGGATCCAAGTGGAAGTGCGTAGGACGCCGTAGAAAGTGTGCGGGACCCAAGTGGTAGTGCGCAGGACGCTGAAGAAAGTGTGTGGGACCCAAGGTAGAGTGCGCCGGAAGACGTGGAAAGTGTGCGGGACCCAAGTGGAAGTGCGCCGGGCGCCGTAGAAAGTGTGTGGGACCCAAGGTAGAGTGCGCCGGACGACGTAGAAAGTGTGCGGGACCAAAGTGGAAGTGCGTAGGACGCCGTAGAAAGTGTGTGGGACCCAAGTGGGAGTGCGCAGGACGCCGAAGAAAGTGTGTGGGACGCAAGGTAGAGTGCGCCGGACGACGTAGAAAGTGTGCGGGACCCAAGTGGAAGTGCGCCGGGCGCCGTAGAAAGTGTGTGGGACCCAAGGTAGAGTGCGCCGGACGACGTAGAAAGTGTGCGGGACCCAAGTGGAAGTGCGTAGGACGCCGTAGAAAGTGTGCGGGACACAAGTGGAAGTGCGCCAAACGCCGTAGAAAGTGTGCGGGACCCAAGGTAGAGTGCGCCGGACGCCGTAGAAAGTGTGTGGGACCAAAGTGGAAGTGCGTAGAACGCCGTAGAAAGTGTGCGGGACCCGATTGGAAGTGCGTAGGACGCCGTAGAAAGTGCGCGGGACCCGATTGGAAGTGCGTAGGACGCCGTAGAAAGTGCGCGGGACCCAAGGTAGAGTGTGCCGGACGCCGAAGAAAGTGTGCGGGACCCAAGTGGAAGTGCGCAAGAAGCCGAGGAAAGTGTGCGGGACCCAAGTGAGAGTGCGCAAGAAGCCGAGGAAAGTGTGCGGGACCCAAGTGGGAGTGCGCAGGACGCCGAAGAAAGTGTGCGGGACCCAAGTGGAAGTGCGTAGGACGCCGTAGAAAGTGTGCGGGAACCAAGTGGAGTGCGCAAGGCGCCGGGGAAAGTGTGCGGGACCCAAGTGGGAGTGCGCAGGACGCCGAAGAAGGTGTGCGGGACCCAAGTGGAAGTGCGTAGGACGCCGTAGAAAGTGTGCGGGACCCGATTGGAAGTGCGTAGGACGCCGTAGAAAGTGCGCGGGACCCAAGGTAGAGTGTGCCGGACGCCGAAGAAAGTGTGCGGGACCCAAGTGGAAGTGCGCCGGACGTCGTAGGAAGCGTGCGAGATCCAAGTGGAAGTGCGCCAAACGCCGAAGAATGTGTGCGGGACCCAATTGGGAGTGCGCAGTACGCCGCAGAAAGTGTGCGGGACCCAAGTGGGAGTGCGCGGGATGCCATAGAAAGTGTGCGGGACTCAAGTGGGATTGCGCGGGACGCCGCAGGAAGTGTGTGGGACCCGAATGCGAGTGCGCCGGACGCTGCAGAAAGTGTGTGGGACCCAAGTGGCAGTGCGCCAGACGCCGTAGGGAGTATGCGGGATCCACGTGGGAGCGCGCTGGACACCGTAGAAAGTGTGCGAGACTCAGGTAGAGTGCGCCGGACGCCGTAGGAAGTGGGCGGGACCCAACTGGGAGTGCTCAGGACGCCATAAACAATGTGCGGGACCCAAGTAGGAGTGCGCAGAACGCCGTAAAAGTGTGCGGGACCCAAGTGGGAGTGCGCCAGACGCCATAGGGAGTATGCGGGATCCAAGTGAGAGTGCGCTGGACACCGTAGAAAGTGTGCGGGACCGAAGTAGGTGAGAGCAGAACTTCAAAATCGTTTTGTGCGTCTATGAAAGAGTGTATACCACCCCTTTCTTCAAGTCCCCTCCCCCTTAACCACTCATTTCAACTGCTTAGCTGTTTATATGCACCAACCTTTCTAAATCGGGTTTATATACGATGGAAATGTGAGTTAATCAAAATATGCATCCAGAAAACTCAAACATCATTATACTTCATTCGGCAATAAAAGTAGCAGGATGTCGGTTGGTCATGGAGGCTTTTACTAAATCTGAAACAGCGGCTGTCTTTATCATGACAGAAATGGATGTAAATGAGCTACCATTTTAGGACCTCTTAAAACCAGAGAAGAGTCGGTGTGCAACTGCACAAGAAAGTAGGTTAGCAAGGTTTGCAAGGTTTGAAATGCTTAGTAACTTCTGAGTGCTCGAGCGTTGTCGTCGAAACCAGCTCATGGGCCGGCGCAGCCGGACTCCAGCGACAGAGGCCGGCGATAGCCGGCAAGCGTGAGAACTTCTGAACGCCAACTCACATAGAATCAGCGGATGTCGATTATACTCAAGATGCCTGCGAAGCCGGCAAATGGGCAGGCGTAGCCGCACCCCAGCGGCAGAGGCCGGCCGACGCCGCTGGTACACTTACATATATGACACGTATCATACACTTATATTTCATGCAACTTGATTAGGGCTGCAAGTTGAAGCTAGATTCTCAAGGTTCGGAGCTGCAAGTTCCAAGTTGCTGCTTCGGGAACGAATCAGGAGCCTTTAAGCTCTCTTGGACATCCCCGGAGCTTAAAGCTTGCTGCTCCATCGCTGAATCAGCAAGCTGGGAACCCAAAGCTTGGTGACTCAAACACCTACGTCAGTACGTTTGCATTGGTAGTTGAAAGTGTTCTACACGTGCTGCGCATCATCCTGTTCGCCATGGAGGCCACTAGGAGGCAGCGATCATCGAAATTAAGATCGTGCTTGATAAGAAAACCAAAGTCCCTAATCTCGCTGACCTTGCTCAACTGCATGCCGTCAACAGTATAGATGCTTTTAACTCGCCTCTCGCCAAACTTCATCACTTTAGTGATCAACTTCATCGAGTTGTTGAGGTGCTATACAGTGAGCGATTTCGGAAGCGTTTCCGTGCAACGTGAGGTCCGTTCTAAGATTTGTTTTTAGGCGAGTCTAAGAGTAAGTAAGACGATTGCGACTGGGGAGTCTGGAGCGGGCGAGAGGGTTCTGCAAATGCTACGTAAAGAGAAGACTTGAACAAATGCTTCATAGTTCCAGGCAAGCATGCTTTACAAAAGTTATGATTCTTTAAAAAATAGGTGTTATGGAGGTCTAGTCATTTAGAGCCTTGAAAGCGGGTATAAATTATAGTGAAAAACGTAATGAACGTAAAACCGTTAGTCTCACATTAAAAAAATGCACTTCATAAACTGAAATCGGCTGGAAGAGTGGGAACGTATTTTTTGTAACTGACCATGAGAACGCTATTCCATGCAGAATTTTGAGTGGATTCCAAAAACAACGGTCAACAAAGGGCTGTCTTCAAGGGTAAAAAGGTATGGACCCAAAACCGTCAACGACGCATATCCAATCTTGGAAATGACTTGCACGAATGTCGGTTCACTTTGATTCTTTTCTGACGCTTTTCCCCGAACGTAACCAATTTTCGCAATGGAAAGGTTTCCTCCTTCACCTGCCCAGAGGTGAAGGTTGGTGGAGTAACTGGCTCCACCGAACAAAGCTATGGTTGGAACCCCAAAGTGGGCAAAATTTCAACATGTGCGCATTTCCTTCAAAGAAGAGACAATAGGATTCTTTTCCGAGGGTTAAAACCATCGCAAGGAAACTAATAATGGACATTGGAATGCAGATGCTGATTAGGGGTAAGCGTAATTACGGTTTACGATTTACGGTGTTTTTTGGTCTCGTAATTACAGTTTACGATTTACGACATTTTGGACCGTAAATCGTAAGTTTCGTAAATAAAAACACATGCAATGGAAGTAAATCACAAGAAATCTTCAATCGACCTGCTCTAATCCCACTTTGCGTATACTAATGTTTTTCGTCAGGAGATGGGGCCATTACCTCTGGCAAAAGCTCCCTTGTAGCCCCGGAGTAAGTTGCCGGCTTTGATGACATTTTCGTCGGCGCGTAAACTTCCACATTTGCGCGACGGCCGACGAGCAATCCACACAATGAGCACTTCGTCGCGCCGGCTGGGCGTTTATGTGGATTCCTCGCGCTGCAGGGGCGTTTATGAGCACTTCCTCGCGCCACTTCTCATCAGGTGTGACGTCATTATTCAGCGTCCTCGTCATCGATTGGTCACCATTTTAACTGCTGGCAATCCAGCTTTCAGACCTAGCACATCTCAGCGGTTTTTATCGGTAAAAACTTCAAGCTAATCACAAAAATCGTTCCAAAATGGGTCGATAGGTTTGCTTGGTGTTTCCGAAGTAAGAGAGCTGCGCTTGTGTTTTTTCTTCTTTCAAACTCTCTGATAGTTTATTTGATTATTTCACATTCTTCCTATTTTTTCGTCTTTGTTTTCACATTCCTCGTGAACCCCTTTCACCAAATTGAAATCTCTTTGAATACAACTTGTTTGTGTGTTTGTTTATATCAACTCTTTCACTGCGCCGAAATAGTCAGTTCTGGGGGGCTGCGGACGTTGAAACGTGATGAAATTCACGAAAATACAGGGAAAGTCGCGCAACAGGGAAGTTGCTTGTTCTCACTTGTTTTCAATATCAGTTTCTTTTTTTATCGTAGTGAGTTTCGTTTACATGAGGAGAATGTCAAACAAAAGCACACATTTCTGAAAAATTCTAAAAAGAACCCTTTTTGGAAAAAATTAAAAACAAAACGTCGTCTTTAGCAGTTTTATAATCACCCCCTCCTGTTGTGATTTTGCAAAAAAAATGGTCTTTTAAGCTTGAAAAACACCATAATGTTGTGGAAACGATTGCACATTTTTGAAAAGGCTTTTTTTCATTACCCAGCCGAATTTTCTTCTGAAGGAATGCACTATGTATAGTTCGCCCCGTGGCTTGCTTCCTTAAAGGCAGTGTACACGATGATTTTCGTTCCCGAGTTTTCCACTCAAAACAATGCGCTGGCCACCAAGGGTTACCAAAATTACGAAGAAACGGCGAGAAGCGCACTAAAACGCCTTATTGCACTGATATTGTTTCCTGTTCTGGACTAGTTGTCCGGTTGTATGAACATGTTCTCGATGGTTGTCACCTATGAAAAATGGGGTTAATCGGAAATGGAAGATTATTTTTGGCAAAACAGTATTAGTCAGGGTTCGAAGCAAAAACGAAGCAGCAGAAAGTGGAAAACTTCAAAGAACGGGTCCACAAAAGATTTCATTCTCACAACAAACAGTTCCAGTGAGAGTAAAAAGGCGGGATGAGAGTAAAGCATTTCGTGTACTTGTTGTGCATTTTTCTCAACTTCTTCGTCACTTCAACTCTACCCGGAGGCCAAACAATCGATTTACCCATTAATCTCAAAATTGAAGATTATCGTTAACACTGCCTTTAGAAAGAAGACATTTAAATCTCTTCCGTGGCTGGCGCGGACGGTTTAAATTTCACAGGCGGTTGGCAATATGGTAAGCTGATCAGCTGCGCTCTTCTCACGCCCTGAATCGACTGGCGGGCCGACGCACGAGATCGTCGCGCCAGGCGCGGATGAGATTTAGATGTTTCTTGAGGACGTAAGCCACCGACCTACAGCTGCGGTCATAAATCTATTGACATCGGCTTTCTTCCAAATATCTTTGCTCTGACTGGGGCTATCAATTTCATCTTCTAATATGATATTTTTGATCATAATGCCGATATAATGAAGTGTGCTGCAGAATAATAACGCAAATGTACATCGATGGGGAAGAGAATTTGTCAATATTTGCAATCTGCGACTTTTTGTCTCTACCTGAACTCGGTTCTTTTTCTTCGTCGTTTTCGATAATCACTTGGAGATTTCTGTATTTTACAGGATTGGTAGTTCATTCAGGAGTAAAAATTTATCACATAGTGATCAAAGATCTATAATATGAGGTTCTGACTCTGAGAGAATCTTTTGCGCTAGTACCGTGATGCTCCCGTGATCCGCGATAGTACCGTGTTCATCTCCCCCAAGTCCCGCGATCCGCGTTCGTTCCGCGATAGTCATCCAATTGACTCATCCGTTGGCATTCTCGTTTTCGTACCGTGATGGTACCGCGATCGTTGAGATGTTTAACGCGCTAGTACCGTGGTGCACTCGCGATCCGCGATGGTACCGTGATTGTTTCCCCCCCCCCGGTTCCGCGTTCTCATGATAGGAAGATTTGTAAAGCAGCACGGAATACGGCAAGGGCAATACTTTAGAGCTTAGTGCTGACCTGATAGGCAACACTCGCTCAGGTGAAACATCGAGAGGGCATGGATGCGGTACGATCAGGGGTGGAGACTGGCAGGATCTCGCGACCGTCCCACGATAGTTCCGGGCTCGGTTCATCGCGGTTCCGCGATGTAACAACCCGAATACATCAACTTATAGACACGATTTGCCCTCAGGTTGAAACTGGTAGAATCTCGCGATCGTTCCGTGATAGGCTCAGGCTCGATTCCTCGCGGTTCCGCTATAGAGCATCGGGGGAGCATCGATGAACGAACGCGGTACGCTCTCGGTTTGAGACTGGCAGAATCTCGCTATCGTTACGCGACAGCCCCATGCTAGTACCCTTTCGGCCCCTACCAGAAACCGAAGATTCTATCCGTGAACGATCGCGGGGGATCCTCTCAGAGTATGGAGCGAGCGAAGTTAGGAATCCGAAATATCATTCGACGCAGAATTTTTCGTAGATTTCAAAAACAACCCTCACCAGGTTAAAGAGTTATAGGCGAAAAACCGGTGTTTCGTAAAATGAATCAGGCTGAAGGATCGAGAATAGTTTTCCATATTGGAGGCACAAGTTGACGCAGAATTCTATCTCCAAGCACAAAAAAGTTATGGACGAAAAACCGGCAGTGACACCCACACAATCTTGAAAATGACTTGCATGAGTGTTGGGTCACTTTCATTCTTTTTCGGGGCGTTGCCACGGCGCTTTTTCGGGGCCACACACTTGCCACGGCGCTTGACGCACATTCAGTTGAGTCCACATGCTTTCATTGGCGTTTGGCGCACTCCCATTTGGGTCCCGCACACTCTGCGTCAACGGTCACCAGTCAACTCTCAGCCGTTTTTTATATGTATGATATTTTGTGACGGATGGCTTGTTGTATTTTTCTTGCTAATGAGATGGTTCAATACAGAGAATCCACGTCTTTCATTTCCGATCCTTTCCACTCTACATAGGCATTTTTGGATCAGGTGTGAAATCCTTTTGAAATTGTTGAATAACCTTTGTTGATCAGGTTGTAAATATGAGCATTAAGAATTTTGTTCAAATGTTGTTATTGTTCAATGTATACTATGAAGTCTTTAAAATACGTTGACTTCTCGTGCTGAAACAAATTGTGTTGTGCTTGGCGTTCGTTTTTACCATACAAGGTGCATTCGCTGACCGTACAGGGATAGTTTCTATTGTTGACCTTGGATAGGGATTGAACATGAGCATGAGAAAAGATAATGGCGCAGCTTGCATGTCTACACCTTGTCTAGACGCGCACTGTTGATATACGACTTGAGATCGATCTATTACTGTCTAGGTCGAGTCATCTAAGAAAGGTTCTAAAAAAGCGGCCCTTCCTATGCTTCTTTGGCGCGCAACATAGACAAATCACGTAAGCGGCGCAATATCTGCCTTGCCGTATTCCAGAGAACAGGATCCTCTGAGTGTTTCAATTTTTCCCTAGCTATTTTTTTCGCTACATTTATGATTCTGTTGCATTATTTTTGCTGGGAATCTTAGCACTACTCGCTTATGATGAAAATACTCATTTTTCGTAGCAGCTAGTGTTGCAGAAAATGGACAACAACTCTGAGGACGCGGTACGATACGAAAAAGCTATTCCACGAAGTTTCTCAAAGTGTACTGCATCATTTACCAATACCAATAACATTTCTACCGAAGCTAATGCGAAAGAATCATGAAAAATGTACAAAGAAGAAATGGGTTAGTGACAAAAATAAACGAATACTGTTTTCTAGATTACGCTAAGGCAGATGCTGCGTCGGGTACGTTATCTTTCTTCCTTCCCAGACAATCGCTTCCTTACACACTCTCCAGATCAAGGGAGCCAATGAAAAGTTCAATCGAGCAAGCGTTTCCTCCGCGCCAGAGATGCGGAGGGAGCGCTTGTTTGGTTGAACTATTCATTGGCTCCCTTGATCTGGAGAGTAGAAGGGGGCGATTGTCTGGGCAAGGAAGGATTCGTGGGGGCGATTATGGGGCGAAACTAGCATAGCGTACTCTGGCAAAAGCTCCCTTGTAGCCCCGGAGGGAGTGGCCGATTTTGATGACGTTTTCCTCGGCGCGTCAAGTTCCGTATTTGCGCGACCGGCGACGACCAATCCACACAATGAGCACTTCCTCGCGCCGACGGGGCGTTTATGAGCACTTCGTCGCGCCGGCGGGGCGTTTATATGCACTTCCTAGCGCCACTTCACATTGAGTGTGACGTCATCATTCAGCGTCCTCGATATTGATTCATCACTATTTCACCCACTGTAAGCTAGCTTTCAGACTTACTACATTATCGCAGCTTTTATCGATTCAAACACCATACTAGACATAAAAATTCATTTTAAGATAGGTCGATCTGTATGTTTTGCTTTGTATTTTCAAGGATATAAGCTGCGAGTGCGTTTCAATTCCGGAAGCTTTTATTCTTACTGTTTTTCGCCTTTGTTTATACATTCTTTCATTAAGCATTTGTTAAATGATAATCTCTTTGTGTTCAACTTGTATATGTGTTTGTTAATATATTTTTCTTTTTCAATTCCATCGTGACAAGATAGCCAGTTCGGAGAGCTGCCGCGATGAGACTTGATCGCATACGAGAAAAAAAACAAGAAAGGTTTGGTCATGACTCTTATTCAGTTGGTTTTTAATACCAGTTCTTTTTTTAACGCTATAGCTTTTGGAAGGGAACGTTGGAGAAAAACATGAATTTCTGAAGAGAAACTTAAAACGATTCCTTTTTGAAGAAAAAAAATCAAGCGTCGTGTTCAATCGTTCCTAAATCACCTACCCTCCTGTAATATTTGCTTATGATGCGAATACTCTTTTTGCGTGACAGCTAGTGCTTCATGAATAATAGTTCGTAAGACACGGTTCGATACAAACGAGCTGTCCCACAGTTTCTCGATTTGTACTGCATCACAAGCGAGTATCAACTCTGCCAGCGCGTAGCTAGATGCCTCACACGGAAACCGGAGATGCCCAGGGTTTCGGAGGCATATAGTCAAATTTTGACACGAGAATTTACGTAAATTACGGAAAGTTTAGCCTCAATTGGTGGAAATTTAGCTACAGCGCTCGCATAATCTACGTAAATTCTCGCTACAGCCCTCGGTCGATCGACCCAATAAGTCCCGATTCGTACTGAAAAGGCGATCCCCTCTGCGATCGACCGCAACGCCGTTTCTTACCCACGACATTCACCTTCCCAGCGGCCAAAAATATCCTCGGCAAGGGCTTCCAGAGAGCGGCACTGGGTCACCCTTCACGACCAGCCACAGAGTGTCGAGTAAACACTCAGTGGGATGTCTGGGCAAACACTGTTCAAACGGCACCCCTGCGTTCAGCGTAGCCAACGCGGGTTTGAGATTTCATTTCAATACAGACTGTCGCTAAATCCGTAGATTCTCGCAACAAATTTATAGCGAGAATATACGGGTTTAACGACAGAGAGATCAATGTAGCGAATTTAGCCTTCGTTTTTACGTAGAATTTGCAACCTTTCACATTCGACACAAGAATATGCGTTTTCTAGCTATCGTAGCTGAAACCCGCGAAATCTCGCTACATGGAATGGGGCGGCGTTACAGACCGCGCCCTCTGAGGCATCTAGCTACGCGTTGGCAGCGAAAAGCATTTCAGCGAAGGTGATGCAAAAGAACCAGGAAAAATGAGCAGAAAAGAAATAAATACGTGAAAAAACCTGCAGAATTATGTTTTCTAGATTACAGCAAGGCAGGTGTTGCGTCGCGTACAGTTGACCGCAATGTTAAAAGGACATGGTGCGGTTGCGGACTCGCACTAAAACTACGGTAGAATCTGGCACTTTGTCAGATTTGGTCATCGATCGGCGCCACAGCTGATATTCTCGTGAGCAGAGAGACGACGGTTGGCGCCGATCGATGACGAAATCTGACAAAGTGCTGGATTCTACCGTAATTTAGTGCGAGTCCGCAACCGCACCAAGTCCTTTCAACATTGCGGTCAACTGTACGTGACTTGCATATGTTCCGCGCGCCAGAGACGCAGAGCGAACGCTGCTTCTTTGGACCATTCGTTGGCTCGCCGATCTGGACAGAGCATAAAGAGGGCGATTGTTGGGGCTAGGAAGGATTCGTGGGGGCGATTATGGGGCGAAACTAGCATAGCGAAAGGATGTCGAGAGGGACGGCGCGTGAATCGCCCCGCTCAATCCATACAGTGCTCCACAATAGAACACAATCGCCCCACAAAATACACTTGGAGCGCACTTGTTGTTGAGCTCCAAGTCTCTATGTGGTGGGCTACTTGCGAACATTTGTGAGAGTAAGGATGGCGAGAGGGACGGCGCGTTAATCGCCCCTCTCAATCCATACTGTGCTCCATAATAGAACACAATCGCCCCACAAAATACACTTGGAGCGCACTTGTTGTTGGGCTCCAAGTCTCTATGTGGTGGGCTACACGCGAACTTTTGCCAGAGACTACAGCACGACCCCTTTACCATTCTTTAACCTCATGTCTCACTAGCTGTCGCCTACGACGCAATGCAGTCTAAATGCACTCTTTACGGGGAACTTCGTTTTCGAGTTTTTCATGAAGATCAATTTTCCTGATACACAACTAGATTAGCGTTAAACATCGAGCGAAGCAGTCTAATCAATCAAAAAAATTGTTTCAGATAGTGCTTTTGGACAGCCTTCTGAGTAGGTCACAGCTACTCAGAGTTCACAAAAATCATCACGAGGCATCGTTTTTATCCCAAGAGTTTGACGCTAAAAACCGTTTCCTCTAGTTGATTTCTCTTCATCGGCAGCAAACGGACACTCAGAAAAGGCGCGAGCGCTACTTTAAATGCTCATCTTCGTCCTTTTTCTGGAACCGTTATCTCTCACTAATGCGTTGGCCACATTCTTTAACTATGGGGACTAAAATACACAAAGCAGCAAAAATTAGAAAGCGGGTTTTTTTGCTTACGTTTCCTTTGATAATTTACAGTATCGTCACCATAAAGCTACGATTCTGCAAGTGATTTAGTGGATACTAGCGAGACCTAGCGAAGTTTTCGCTCAAGAAAACTTTCACGTGCGCTAGCATCCTGAGGCGGAATATTCTGACAAAACGGTGTTGGCTGCCTTCCGTCTATCCGAAAGTTGCCGTCCGTATGGACTCTCCTGAGCAGAGTAGGCTGGCGCACATTTACAGCAGGGCGTCGGGTATGAAAATGTGGGAATAAAAAGCAAAACATAAGAAGCCAGCGGTAGATCGTCGCTTGTTACCGCCATCTTATTTACGACTTCCTCCGTCTGTAATGTACCCAAGCTATTAATCTCGCTCTACCATCCCTTTCATGTTAAGAAAAAAGCGCTCGCATTTTAGATGTGGTTTCCCTTGTTGACCAACACCATGCCTCTGTTCTCAATAAATGAAATTTGTCAGTGGATGTTTATGTTTTTGTGAAGCAGATTTTGATAAGCTCAGACTTTCAACATATATAAAACTGGTTTATCGAAATTAGTGAATCAAAATGACTGAGCGGTTGTATTGAGTGACGAACAGAGATTATGCGGGAGTGGAGCTGCTGCTTGTTTCTTCAGACTGGCGAGGAAGTGTCTCCAGAGTTTTGCGTACTTCTCAAAACGCGCTGCACGCTTCTCAAGATACATGATTTCCTACCTGTTTTCTTCGCTACACAAAGGCTAAGATTTCGCATGAAAAAAGTGACAAAAACTCGCTGTTTCAATTCTACTTTCTTCATGACACTTCCACTGCGGCCCTGATAACTTTCTATGACGTACTGCACATTCCCACCTGGGTCCTGAACACATTTCACGACATACTGCACACCCCTACTGGGGTACTCCACCCATTCCATGACGTTCTGCACACTTCAACTGGGGCCTTGCACACTTTCTATGACGTCCTGCACACTCCCATTCGGGTCCTGCACACTCCCACTGGGGTCCTGCACACTTCCACTGAGGTCCTGCACACTTTCTATGACGTCCTGCGCACTCCTATTTGCGTCCTGCACACTCCCACTGGGGTCCTGAACACTTTCTACGACGTTCTGCACACTTCCACTGTGGTCCTGCACACTTTCTACTACGTCCTGCACACTCCCATTTGGGTCCTGCGCACTCCCACTGGGGTCCTGCACATTTTCTATGACGTCCTGCACGCTCCCATTTGGGTCCTGCACACTCCCACAGGGGTCCTGCACACTTTCTATGACGCCCTGCACACTCCCATTTGGGTCCTGCACACTCCCACAGGGGTCCTGCACACTTTCTATGACGTCCTGCACGCTCCCATTTGGGTCCTGCACACTCCCACAGGGGTCCTGCATACTTTCTGTGACGCCCTGCACACTCCCACAGGGGTCCTGCACACTTTCTATGACGCGCTGCACACTCCCATTTGGGTCCTGCACACTCCCACTGTGGTCCTGCACAC
Source organism: Aplectana chamaeleonis (assembly GCA_029168955.1). Taxonomy (NCBI): domain Eukaryota; kingdom Metazoa; phylum Nematoda; class Chromadorea; order Rhabditida; family Cosmocercidae; genus Aplectana; species Aplectana chamaeleonis. The sequence continues at coordinate 405,791 of JAPDOI010000127.1, forward strand.
TTTTTACGACGTCCTGCACACTCTCACCGGGATCCTGCACACTTTTTATGACGTTCTGTACACTCCCATTTGGGTCCTGCGCACTCCCACTGGGGTCCTGCACATTTTCTATGACGTCCTGCACGCTCCCATTTGGGTCCTGCACACTCCCACAGGGGTCCTGCACACTTTCTATGACGCCCTGCACACTCCCACAGGGGTCCTGCACACTTTCTATGACGTCCTGCACGCTCCCATTTGGGTCCTGCACACTCCCACAGGGGTCCTGCACACTTTATATGACGCCCTGCACACTCCCACAGGGGTCCTGCACACTTTCTATGACGCGCTGCACACTTCCATTTGGGTCCTGCACATTCCCACTGTGGTCCTGCACACTTTTTACGACGTCCTGCACACTCTCACCGGGATCCTGCACACTTTTTATGACGTTCTGTACACTCCTATTTGGGTCCTTTACACTTTCTATGAAGTCCTACACACTCCCACTGGGGTCCTGCACACTTTCTATGACGTCCTGCACACTCTCACTGGGGTCCTGCACACTTTTTATGACGTCCTGTACACTCCTATATGGGTCCTGCACACTCCCACTGAGGTCCTGCACACTATCGATAACGTCATGCACACTCCTCAAACCCTGGCGATTCTGAACGGCGCCATTACTAAATACCTGTCGCCTTGATTAGAGCTTAGCCTTTCTAGCGCTAGACGACTCACAGAAGTTTTCATGACCCAATGCCAAAAGTGCGCCCCACTGACAAACTCGGTTGCCCCGAGGCGCGGAATCGGGGACTCAGGCTGATTTTTTGGTAATCGATGAGTGTCCCACCTACACGAATGTTGGTACCATTTCATCCCTGTTTTGATCGGCCATTCCGGAGATCCGCGGGAAAACGCAATTACACACACATACACACATACAAACATCGGGACATAACTGCTTTAAGTATAAGGATACGAACAAAATAGCCTGTGCTGGGCGACCGATACTGTGCTCTTGATAATATAGAGTTGACAGGGATCGGACTGATACTTTGCGATCTCTATTGAAGGTTGGTGCAAGCTCGGTGTCATAATTTTTTAACGTATGTGCACCGAGTTTGAGCCAACCTTCAGTAGGGAACTCGAAGTACATAATGTACAGCATATGAGTGCGATCCCTACCGAGTATATGTACTATAGTCGGTGTTGCGGCTCCGCTAGCAAATGGGAGTTCTCAAACTCGGCTGTTAAGAATCGCTTAGATACGGCGACTTTAGCTCGTTTTACGCTTACAACGGCGTTAGCGTCTCAGGAGAGGCTCTACGAGTATAATAGTCTACGCGAGCAGATACGCGGACAGCTGAATCTGGCTTGCGGATTTCTCAAGATCTGGAGTTGTGGAATGTGTGGTAAGGGAAAGCAGAGAAATACGGGTAAGGGTATGCTATACTTTTACGAGACACGGTCGCGTCGCTCTCCACAGCGACAGCGACCGGCTGTCGCGGAGCTCCCGCCCTTTAAGCCTGTCGCATTCACAGTGCGCTGCACAGCGACAGGCTTCGGCACATTTGAAGTGTCAGCCCTCCGCGACACGTCGCTGCGGCTGACGCGCCATAATTATTCCTACTGCAGCCGATGCCGCTGCTCCGATGCAGGTCCCGCGCGATTCGTGCTAGATTTCATGCCTGTCGCTTATGACAGCGACAAAGTGTGCCATGCACCTTGAACATGGTTAGCTGTCAAATACTGAACGCAACTTAATATGTACTTAGTACGTGAAACAGTGGACAGTACGTAGTCCCTCTGGTTTCACCACATTATTCATATTTTTAGTGGCTATTGTAATTGATTGCTGTTTACGATTTACGGTGGTTTTGTCGTAATTACGTTTTACGATTTACGAAATTTGGAATTCCATTTACGCACACCCCTGATGCTGATGTTCTACACAGCGCCACTGCGTAACATCTTTATTACATGCAAGCCGCAATGAATACTAAGGATATTGATCACAGAGCCCAATAACCATTTCTGGCGTGAACTCTTCCTTCAAAAGGTAACGCTAACAATGGATGCGACAATACTATAATCTAAATAAACTTGCTATCCCGTTTGTTTCATGACACTCTCTTAACATTACCAAATAAACATTGAAAAAGCACCATGCATTATTCGCTGACAAAATGATGAAATAAAGCTTCCACCTCAAGATACAATTAATGCATACACAGAATTATTACAGTAATTTGCAATAGCTTTCTATTTTTCAGTAGCTCCGCTTTCGAGCATCCGATTTTGCAATTCCTTCATATGAACCTCCACATGATTCTGGAAGCAGTCGTGATTCTTGGAAGAGATCTGAAACAAATGATTCAGTACACATGCATACTCAGACAAACCATTGCTCGGAGCAGGACCGGCTCCTCCCATTTATGACGTCATCGCCTGGACAGCGGCCGAGGGGCGAACTGCCACCGCGGTCCCTGTCCGGTGCGAATAGCAGCCTCGGCCGCGATCCGGTCGCTCTCGGGGCGACAGCGGCGCCAACTCCAAAGATATAAGGACGCAGAATTGGTTGTTCTCTGAGTGATAACCTGCGGGACCCCAGTGGCAGGGCGGCGGACTCGGCTTATGGTACGCGGGATCCCAGTGGGGTGCGCCGGACGCCGTAGGCAAATTGCGGGATCCAAATGGGAATGCGTCAGACGTCGTAAAAAAGCGTGCGGGACTGCTTTAAAGCTCCCGTAGAGATTTGGAAAACCATGTTGCCGTTGCTGTAGGTCTGTCACAGTAAGTAAATGACCCGTGCTTGAGATTCCTTAAACGGCGACTCGAGGGCCAACTTTTGAGGACAGATAAGGAGCACCTCAGATACTTGTGGGGGAAGATCCCGGGAACAATAAACGTCTCGCCCCTCTTCCATCGGATTATACACAGCGAATGACGTCCGGAAGAGTAGGTTGCGGGAGGAGAACAAGGGAATTTCGCTTTTCGGTTGTTCCCATGCCCCCCCCGGGCATGATGGACGCAAAAACAAAACCGCAGCGTATACGGTGATGCAAGCTGGCTAGTCTCGAGGTGGTCTCACACTTCGCAAGTTGAGCGGGGCAGATTTGCCACTCGAAGACTATGTAAGGTATATCTGCTCGGATTTCAGGGGAGATAACAAGCTTCTCTGAAACTTGCCGTCAGAGGTGAATATTTTTGTTCCAAGTCCAGTTTCCCAATAACAGGAAGCTGTTGAAAACAGAGTTTCGGCAAGCTGACTTTTGATCAATTCGTGAACAATGTGTGTCGGGTTGCGACAGCTTGGGGAAGACTGGCGATCGGGAGAAAAAGGATGGACCTGCTCAGACTCTGCGGAGGGGGGGGGGGCAAGCGCCGGACAATAGAGCCCGTTTTCGACTTGGGGGAGCGAGAGCGGAGACCTCCCCCTATGAGGGGCTTCAGAGGAGGCCCCTACTCTCCTCCGGCGCTTGGACCCCCCCCTCCGAGAGGAAGAGAGGGAAAAGATGGGGAGAAGTCGTAGAAGGTAGTTTACGACAATAGTAGAGGCCAGAGAAGGCATAGTAGGCCAAACGCACGCATCGTCATTCCCGTCGAGTTTTGTCCCCATTTGACGTGATTTCTCCTGTGATCTATCACGTGCTCAACCGGTATAAAAGGCGCCTCACCTCATAGAGAGCAGCATTCGGCCCAACAGGGCCGGCCCTGAACGGGGACTTCGAGTCCCTGTCAGAAAGGGATATTTTTGGAGGAAAGCGGAGAGGCCTTCTGGGGGGGAGGGTGACGTCACTGCTCCGGGGCCGTGACATCAGTGCTCCGGGGCAGTGACGGGGGGGGGGGGATTTCAAGGCAGTGACAGGGGGGTTTCAGGGCAGTGACGGGGGAGGAGCTCCGGTTAAGCCAAATTGTCACTTCAGCGGTAGCCCCCCCCTTCCCGATTGGTGAGGGGGGGGGAAGCGCCGGTGCCCGGAGGGTTGCCCCTCTGAAGAGCTGCGCTAGCCCCCTCCAGTGTATGAGTGCTGGCCAGGGGTTCCCTCCGCCTGGCCTCGATTTGGGGGAAATTCCCTAGTTGTTTCGAGGGAAGCTCCGTCGTCCTCGGGAACATCCCCACTAGGGATGAGCGGAAATCTTTTTCGACATTCCGGAAATCGGAACGACCATTTAAATTTCGGAAATCGGAATTAGGAAATCGGAACGCCAAAAATTACCGGAAATCGAGTAATCGGAATTACGCTCAGCTGGATAGACTCTAACCACCTATGGTGGCTGTATGTACCTACCCTACTGCTAATCTATTTAGCCTTCAGTGAAATCTCTTGCTAGAAGGAGACCTCCCAATAAAAAGACTACGAAGGCTTAATCTTCTTTCTCATTTTATGCGCGATTCGGACACATGACGAAATCCGAGAAACCAGACTGCTCAAAATTCGCTTCAATTAGGTATTTTCAGGTGGCACACTATAGATATCATGACTTCCGAGACACATTCACTGTAGCCCAATATGATATAATTTTATGTACTGCAACTTGAGTAGTGCGTGCAACCCTTCTATAACAAGAAATATATAGACCACTAGAATCGCAACAAGTAACCCGAAGTACAGAAGGGCAAAAATACTATATTAGGTAATGGGCCCTTGCTAAATGTGGTTTAGCGGATGGACGAGGAGCGCTCATTGCGGCGGACCGTGCGGAGTTCGCGGCACCAACGGCTAAGGAGTCCTGTACACTTCCGGCGCGGCGAGATCCAATACAGCCGTATCGATCAAGCGGCGCCGCCTCGCGGCGCCGCGAGGCGTTTAGAGCTTCTCTGCTCGAAATCTTCGAACGGCGCAGCACGCGGCCGCCGCCTGGGTGCTGCCGCGCCGCCCGGGGAGAGCAGGCGGCGCGGCGGCCGCGTGCGATCAACATCATAGGCTTTTTTGCTGTTATTTTATATACATTCTCGATTTTCGTTCCTCTGAGTGATCACTAAAATTTCTTCCGAGGTCCTGGAAGTTGTTTAGAGTAGGCTGGGTTGTGAGTTCTTTTTTTTTTGCTCTGAAAATAATTTTTCTATAGAGAAAATTTTTCAGAAGACTCTATCTGCTATCGAGTGCGGTGTTATGATACAAACGATTATAAATGTTTCTTTTGCAGAAAAAAAACACTCATTACAATCGACCTTGTGCTATGTGAGAGCTACTCCACGCTGTGTTTAGCGTCATTCTGCGACTTCGCTGCGTCAGTTCGTCGCAGCTCGATTATACATCATAGTGGCGCGATTTTCAAGCGGCGCGGCGCGCCGCTCCGCGGCGGAAGTATAAACGACTCCTAACAGTTTCGATCGCGCGTCTACCTTCGCAACCCCGTCCATTCACTAAACATGCTGAGAATAGATCACGCGTACACTCTGTTTGAACTGCAAGCTCCACCCAAACATAAACACGAAAGAGACCCCTACTAGATTCAATAAAAGCATGAAAAAACCCATATCTCCCTTAAGAAGGGCCCAGTTTTAGAATGATTCAACCTGAATCTGACGGCAGAGACCAGTCACGGTGGTTTTTTTTGTTTAATTCAAAAAAATATAGTTCCTGTCGATTCCTTGCTCCTCTCCAAACATCAAAACAAACCTCCGGTTCAGGTTTACCTCTTAAAGAACATCCCAAAGAACTGGCAGAAAACACTGCCTAACCCCATAAAATTGCAATCTTCTTATCATTCGGAGTCTTTCCGCATTTTTGGGGCATTTTTTCGGAAATCGGAATACCGCTCATCCCTGATCCCCACCAATGTCTGAGACACTTCTGATTGATCGAGCCTATGCTGAAACAAAACACCTGAGGCTCGTGTGTAATTCCAAAAAACCAACCATTTGTTTAATTTTGCTCATCGATTCATTTAACACAGCGAGATCCATTGGAGTCGTTTTCTGTCGTGCGATTGATCGAGTCTTAACACTGATCTTTGTATACATGCGTTTTCAATTTAACGTAACACTCCTACCTGCAGCAAAAGCGATGTTAGAGAGGTGATGAGACTTAGTGCATGTGAATTAGTGAGTCTTACTGCATGCGAATTAGTCACATTCAAACTCTGGTTACAATGCTTCACGATCTGGTTGGCATGGGAAGCGCATAGGCGACGCAATGCTTCTGGTCGAGCACTAATGCTGACCTGAACACACGAATTCAGCAGTCAACTCCTTTATCCTTAGATTTGACCGAGACTAGTACCTCTTTTAGATGTGGGAGCAGCTGTGTATTGAACTCCTTGATTCTATCTAGGTATATATTTATTTCTCGATTAGCACTTTCCAAATCAACAACAGTTCGCGCGTATCGATCCTGAAACGAGGCTTCATTTGATCAGACACAGGCCAAGTCCATACTCCCACAACCCGCGACGCGACACTCAACACTGCGTTCTCTTGCGCATTGCAAAGTATGACCTATTTCCCTACAGTTAACACCAATGTCACGAGACCATGGTGCGGTTGCGGTCAACACACTAACACTACGGTGGAAAACCTGACGCTTGGCCAGATTTCGTCATCGATCGACAGCACAGCTGATATTCTGGATGAGTTACGGTTTTTCATTTCTTTTTCACGTTTGTTTCTGCTTCCCTTTTATTTCTGACTCTTTGATATTGCGAATAGGTGCTGTCGTTTGTTCAGGGTTGGTAGTGTTTTTGTTTTCAACAATCTACTTTAAAACAAAAAAAACCGGCAAATCCCCCTCACGCACTAAGAAAAGCCCCTATTTGCAATGTTTAAAGAATCAGAAACAAAAATAAAGCAAAAACAAATAAGAAAAAAGACAAAAACCGTAACCAGAATATCAGCTGTGCTGTCGATCGATGACGAAATCTGGCAAGCGCCAGATTTTGCACCGTAGTGTTAGTGCGTTGCCCGCAACCGCACCATGGTCTTTTAACATTGCGGTAAACTGTACAAAAACACCTTGATGGATCTGTCAATAAACAAGGCAGCTGTCAGAGACGATGTCGAAACTTTCCACTTTCAGCCTGGTGTGTTTTCAAATCCAAAAGAGAACTGATGCTGGTCGTTCTATGACAGCATCTTAGAGATACATAGTACACACCATTCAAGTGAAGAGTACAGAGCCTAACTCAGCATCGGTGCTCAACACCCGCCAAGAGACGCGGCGCAGTGCATTTCTGTAAGGGGTCATTTATACTCCCGCCGCCAGGCGGCGCGGCACAGTGCGTTCCTGTAATATTGATCACGCGGCGCGGCACGAGCGATACTACAGGATTGCACTTTGCCGAGCAGCTCAGCGGCGGAAGTATAAACGACGCCTAATATTGATCACGCGGCGCGGCACGACCGATATTATAAGATCGCACTTCGCCGCGCAGCGGCGAAGTATAAACGACCCCTGAGTGATTTGTGCCATCTGGCGTGTTGCTAGGATGGTTATCCATAGCCACAGATGAATACTCTCTGATGAACTCATCTAATACCTCATGGAATTTTCACTTATGAGCGTCCACTTGCCCAGCACTGGCTATGTTACTATGGTTCTCGGAGCCAAATTCCGGTCCGCAATTGCGGACTACGGCTGTTGAATCATGCCACACATGATAATCGTGCTGCGAGAAAGGTGAATCGTGCCTGGACCAAGTGGTTCCAGCACGATTATCACGTGCCGCATGATAATACCGCAGTAGTCCGCAAATGCGGACCAGAATTCGGCCCCGAGAACGACAGTATGCGTAATCCCCCGTCCTTCAATACCACATAAACCTGCGTGACAACTCACTTGGATTTCTTTCGCATACACATCGGTGAGTAAGCTTTCCCTCTCAGCCTCCGTATTCAGTTCGTTCATCGTAATCAACAACTTCTCCTTTACCGCCAGTAGTTTGGTAACTTTTGCCAAAACAACCAGCATCCGCACTGGGAAATTGCCGACTTTTTCGTCTGGAATGAGATAAATTTTGAATTCTGCATCGTTCATTTTACGGCCAAACAAGCATATCAGCGAAGGAATGTTAGATGGGCAAGCTCACGACAAACATCAGCTGACTTCCTTTTCCTTGAATTGTTAGTGACGGCAACTGAAGGGAAAAGATGAAGTAATTTGACAAACCCTATGACAATAAAAAACGACGGCGAAGGGAAGATTTCGTTATCCCAGTACGCCTGACCTTATCCCGCTCCGCCCCCTTTGAACGCGTCTATGGCGAAGCGCACGTTTTCAATGGCAAATTGCCAAGCAACTCTGCCGCGTCCAGCCTGATCGATTCGCGTACATTTCGCTATTAGAGCGCGCTTGTGGAAACCAGCAGGACCCGTAATCTCTTCCACGCCTTGAACGCTAGATACTGCTATTTTAACTCATTCTGAGCGCTTTTCTTCGCTGTTTCTTCCCTACAGGGCACTGCACGAGGTGTGGGCCAGCCAGTTTTGCTCAAACTCCCCCCCCCCCCTACAACGCCCATTCCGCTCAGACCTCCCCCCAGGAACGTAAGTGGGTCAATTTTTGACCGTTTTCACCGCCCCCCCCCCCCACCTAGAGCTAATGTGTTCGAGCAGTTTATCCAGCACTGCGTTTATTGCAGTAAAATTACTCTTGCCGCATTCGAATGGTAAGAAAAAAAAACCGAAAGTGAAAGCTCGACGCCAATGCTATATATGCAACTGGTAACAGCCTCTGATGTGTAATAAAATGTGGATGTCTAAGAGAGGATTCGATGCCGCCGGAAGTCCATATTTTTCACGAATCACGACAGTAGGATATTTGGGTCGAGCGTAATCTATTTACCCAGTGTACCAACTTTGGCCGTCCACGATGGATGTTGAAGGGAGCTAAACTGTGCGGGCCAACACCTTGCTGCAGGCGTGGTCCCACCAGAAGCCCACATTTTTGTCAATTACGGATCACGAAAGTAGGATATTTGGCCGGGATCATACTTCCAGCGACGAGCGACGCGACGCAATATTTACCATCAATATTGACCGAAAATCGATATACCTGTCATGCACTATCGCCGCCGCTGGTCGCGGGAAGTATGATCCCGGCCTTTGAGTCGAGCGAGGTTGATTTACTCTACAGTCGTTTTCGGGGTTAAATACCGGTCCGCATTTGCGGACCACGGCTGTTTTATCATGCGACAAGTGGTAGTCGTGCTGGGACCGACACGGAATCGTGTCGAAAATATGTATATGAACCTCAATGTATAAGTGCGCCACCGGATAAGCGAGAGTGGTCGTGATGCATTGAGTTTAAAACATATCGATCACCAACCGACAGGTCCTACTTCGTCCAAGGACGTGCAACTTCTAGTGTACCTGACAAACGGATTATCACGCCCAAGCTAAGGCTACTAGCCGTGATACCAGACCAAGGAGCCCGTCATGGCTCCGGTGTTCGACAGTCGAGCTTTGAGGTCACAGCAATGCAACAGGGATTCCTTACAAAAGAGCCACTTTCAGTCAGCCTGGCAATTCCGGATGAAATAAACTTTTTCAGAACCGTTTCTAGCGTAGAATCCGACTATGCTCTTCGCAGCTGCCTGAGATCACTCTGGAAAAGTTACACGCGTCTTTCAAACCCTGGCGACAAGGTAAGAGAGGTAACCCCCCATGAAATTTTCAAAACATTTTGAAAACATTTCGGATTCGGCTCAAAATTTGTATGCAAGGGTAATCTAGGGAGGCTGAATATGAATCTAAAGTTACTGTACCTTACGGTAGGTACCATGCTATTTAGGGGACTAAACCTACCTGAGTATTTCGAAAATCTACAAATGGACATTAGATTCGTATTCACCAACCCGAATAACCCCCGCATACAAAATTTGGGTCAAATCTGAGACTTTGACCGAACTAATGTATATCCAGCGTAATCTAGTGCAATCTGTCAAAAATCGAAAAAAACGGATCACAGATTCGTGTTCAGCACTCCAAATAACTCCTTGAGGAACAATTTGAGCAATATCTATGCAAGAACTCCGGAAATCGTAAAAGTCGCGATTTGCCATCAAATTTTCCCCCGACGGGAAGCTTTGCGCGAATCAAGTCGAAAACCCCGGAAAATCGACAAATGAACCCCATATTCGTGATCAGCGCCCAAATAACACACCTAGGAGGATGTCAAGTCAAATCTGATACATTTTTTTAGAGCCTTGTAACTGGTATAAATAAAAATAAACGCCCAACTGAAAATCCATCTAAAGTAAGCCCAAAATGCTATCAATCTGCGCAAAGTTTGGAAAACGGGTCTGAACACAATTATGAGGTCCGTTTCCGGATTCTTCAAAGACTAATGCGCGTTTTGGAAGGTACAGTAGGTACGAAAGTCTGGCGAGAAACGCCTATAACTTTTTTCAGAGTGGCTTTAGGCAGCTGCGGAGATCATAATTGGATTCTACGCCAAAAACGGTCCTGGGGAAGTACGTTTCATCCGGAATGGCCAGGCTGACTAATAGTAGTTCCCTTGTTAACAGCGGAGGGTGAATAATCCGCCGCGGTGTGAAGTCACAGATTGTCTGAGAACCTTCTGTAAGATCTACGATCGGTGCGAAATGACTTTTCCACTGGTGTAGTACGTGACAGATCAACATACAATCTCGACCTCTCAGTAATTGTGGGGTTTGTAACGCGCAGCGAACGCAGGTCATAATCTGAACCGCTCCCCTTAGAAATGAAAAAATGGGCAAAGCGGGTGCCCCATATCCGCCGTTTGCCCCGCTATAACCGGCGATTCACTGCCGTTTGCAGGTTTCGACCAAGCTAGATTAGATTTACAACGGCAAAGGAGGTCGTCGTCCTATTATAGAAGCACGTGGCGCTGGGGGCGGCGTCCCATCATTTCGATGAGAACGGGTCTCCCCCCAACAAGGACACGGTCCATGTCGCGGCCCGCGTGAGGGAGTCACCCCCACCGCGGTCCGCGACAGGGACATCATACACGCCACGGTCGACCGCGAGGGAGGTTTCCTCGCTGAGGACCGTGGGGGAGACTTCTCAGCGGTCAAAAATCGTCCAGAGAGTGACTCGTAGCCACTTTCCAGGAGCGGCCCCGAAAGGCCGACTGGGCTCTCTCTTTGATGAGGCCACTTATATACGTGCTCCGCTGCTGATATGGGCCTGGTCAATTGTGGAATCATCGATAACGTGATTTGGCAGATCAAACGAGTTCATGCCCTGCCAAATCGTGTACGAACGCAACACCGAGCCTCTCTGCAGCAGTGACGTCATCGCCAGCTAAACGGCGGAATCCGAAGTCTGACAGGCGCTGAACGCAGACCGGAATGGCCATGCGGGAACTCTGCCGTTTGCCCGGCACATGTCGATATGGGACGGTTCCGTGCGCGTTAGAAACGCCAGAATGTCTGAGCTTCCACAAAATTAGTAACTTCTCAAAATCACCAAGCATGTGTTTTCATGTTTGAGTTGCCACGTCATACAGCAGAGAAAAACCAGCCCGCGTAGATAACATATGCTTACGAGTAGAGTGTTGCCCGAATATTCGTTTATTCGAATAATATTCGAATAATTCGAATATTCAAAGAAGTGGATTATTCGGGTTAGTCGAATAACCGAATATTCAAAGAAGTGGAATATTCGTTTATTCGAATATTCGAATATTCAAAGAAGTGAAATATTCGGTTTATTCGAATATTCAGCACGAATGATTTGAACATTCGACAAGATCGCACTCCATTTTCCCCTGATTTTACATTTCAAACATGTTAGCGTAGTGACTACTAATTTCTCACAATTCTTCGGTACCTCATAAATATAAAGTTACTGTGCTTATCTGGGTTAAATTCCATTCCGCAATTGCGTCTCGACACGCTTTGCGGCCGCACGCGCTCGAGTCAATCGAGTTTCCAGCTCCAAAGCCGACACGATATGGCTTTTTTATGCAGTTTTCTTCAATTTTGTTTAGTTTCCAGTTTCTAAAACCCACCTAGAGTCAACAGATCCGCAGCTGCGGCGCTGGAAACTCTTCCGACTCGAAAGCGCGCGGCCGCAAAGCGTGTCGAGACGCAATTGCGGACCGGAGTTTGACCCAGATAAGCACAGTATAGCAGGTATTTCCAATATATTAAATCGCTCGTAGGATTTTGTCAAAACGCTAGAAATGCCGATTTCACCTTTAGTTATAGAGAAAAGTCTAAACTTCGAGCGGCTCATAAGTATAGCAACACTTGAGCAACATGGAAATTTCTTGCGATGATGGCCAGGATGAGCCATTTTCATGTGTATTTTCATGAAACTGGTTCGAGGTGATGCTATTTGTCTACTTTCCCGGTGAACTTCACCCGAATTCATACGCAAAAGCCCAAGTTCTCTCCTTCCATAATGTTGGACGTGGAATTCGATGGTTTCCAGCCACCTAGGACGACTAGCTGGAGGTAGTCTCAAGTTCGCGCCAGATCCTGAGCCACTCAACGTTTGTTGTCGCCCAGACGTCTCATGGAGCTGGGAAGCGAAATATTACACGGCGAGTTCCCAGTGAAATGGTGTCGGTCTCAATGACTAACTACGAATTGTCGCTGAGTTTTTTCGAATTGTCGCTGAGATTCCGGAGTAGGGCACGGCTAAGCAGCACTGGGAAGTTCGCCATCGCATAAACCGCGCATAACTCAACTTAACTCAACTAAGCTAAACCAAACTAGACCGAAGCAGACCACAAATTTGGCGGCAATTTAGCGGGTATTTTGCGGCTGTTTCACGGCGAGCATTATTTGGCGACTATTTCGCAGCCAGCATTATTTGGCGGCTTTTTCGCGACTATTACTCGGGAAAAAGGCATTTTGCGTCTGTTTCGCGGCTATTTCTCGGCCAAAACTCAGAGTACAGGCTCGTAAACGTGGTTGAGATAACCACGGAAATATAAAGGTATGGCTCAGAACACAACGCCTACGCATTTTGAAGCGTCAAAAACGACCCACGATGACGCTACACGTAAGAGAAGTTGGCCCCGCCCCTTGCATTTGCGTCCTCTTCCAAAAAAGGGGTTCTGGACCATTCCCACCATCGGCGACGCTTGTGGGTGGCACAATGAGTACAATAAGTGAGCCATACACACCGACAATGGTGGGAATGGCCCAGCACTCCTGTTTGGGGGAGGACGCAAATACAGGGGCGGGATGATACAGGTGCGGGGCCGACTCCGCAGTCGTGTAGTGTCACTTGTGGTCGTTTTTGACGCTTCAGAATGCGTAGGCGTTGTATTCTGAGCCATGCCATTCAACTTCCGTAGTTAGTATCTCAACCACGTTTACGTGCGTGTATGCTGAGCTTAAGTGATAAGAGTGCAGCCGGTTCAATTACCCAAGTATGCAGTACATTGGCCCCGCCCAGCATCTGGAAGCCATGGCCATCCGGTGGCGGCCTCAGTGCAGGTTGGGCGACCCAGCCGCGACGTGTGGGTCTACCGACTACGCTTCTTGTCGGTGTGTCGACCGCGACGCGTGTCGGTTTGCCGACCGCGACGCGTGTCGGTGTGCCGACCGCGATGCGTGTAGGGGTGCTGACCGCGATGGGTACCGATGCGCCGACCGCGACGCGGGTCGGTGCAAAGTAGTTCCTAAGCCACATAAAAGTCTTGCTGGATGTGAACCGCTGCTAAATAGGCCGCTAAACGTGACAGGTCAAAATGTCAACAGAACGACAACAGGCGGACGTCGCTGGGCAACGGGCAGTTGTCAGGCTTACAATGCGAGCGATTTGAGTTGTCAAGAGGGTGCAGTTTATGAGATGACAACTTCTCAACCTGTTGTCGATGCTCCAGTTTGCCCGAGTGGATTGGATGGGATAGTACGCAATAGTGTTCCCCAAATATTCGTTTATTCGAATAATTCGAATATTCAAAGAAGTGGATTATTCGGGTTATTCGAATAATCGAATATTCAAAGGAGTGAAATATCCGTTTATTCGAATATTCGAAGAAGTGAAATATTCGAATTATTCGTTTATTCGAATAATCAAAAAAAATTATTAGTTCCAACACTCTACTTACCAGTACCAGTCGAATTTACGGTAGCCGGTAAACCAGCACTGCCCCGTTCTATAAGAGAAGTGAGTGAGAGCAATTTTAGCGACCCGTCGTATATAATCTCGTAGTCAGGCACAAAAGCTGGAGGAATCACATTTTCCTGAAATATATACCATTAATGGAAAACCTTTGGATCTCCCACAGAAATTCAAAATTTTGCAAAGCGATACTATCTTGATCTTCCAACGCCTGACAACACTTTACCAGGTTGTTCAGTAAGTTTTGTCGTTCCATAAGAGAGGGCGTTGCTACTAGCCCAAATTTTTTTCTTGGTACACTCTTCATATGAACGTATGTGACGTTTTATTTCAATCTGTCAATTCATTCTTTGTTTACAAGCCATTTAGTGTCGCCGTGTCACAGCAATGGAAAAAATTGAATATAGTGCAGTGATAAAATCCTAATTTTGGAAGGTGTAGAATCAAAAGAAATTCACGAACGAATGTTAAAAGTGTATAATGATTGTTCACCTACAATTAGAACAGTAGAAAGACCGATTGCTGAAATTAAACGTGGTCGTACAAGCCTTGAAGACGATCCACGTGAAGGACGTCCAAAAAGCGCATCAACACTAGAAATCATAGCCAAAATACAGGATATGGTTTTGGAAAGATCGTCGATTGATTGAAAGAGATTTAGTAGAGGCTCTACTCATCTAATTAGGCAGTGTGAGCGATATTTCAAAAGAAATTTTGGGTTTTAGAAAGCTGTGTGCAGAATGGGTGCCGCATTCGCTAACAATGGAACAAAAACACATTTGAATGCGAATTTCTCAGCAACATTTGGAGCGTTTTGAAAAGGATAAAGTGGATTTTGTGCGTCGATTCATCACTATGGATGAGGCTCGGGCTTATCACCATGATCCTGAATCAAAACAAGAGGCTAAAGAGTGGTGTGAACCTGGTTGCTCGCTCCGAAACGAATTCGTGCCCGGAAATCGGCCAAGAAGGTTATGGCATCAGTTTTTGGGGATGCGAAAGGAATTTCGTTAGTGGATTACTTGAAAACTGGTTGAACAATTAATTCTGAATATTATTGCAACCTTTTGGACCGGTTGAAGGAGAAAATTCGTGAAAAAAGACCCAGCTTGCTCAAGAAAAAATCCTTTTTCATCAGAACAATGCACTGTGTCACAAGAGCATATTGACAATGGCTGAAACCCATCAATTAAAGTTCGAATTGTTGGAGCATCCACCGTATTCACCAGATTTGGCCCCCAGCGACTTCCGTTTGTTTCCAGAACTCAAAAATTTTATGCGTGGTGAGGGGTCATAACGGCTGTTGAAGCGTATTTCGCAGACCTTCCGGAATCTCACCTCAGGGATGGGACCCACAGATTGGAGGATCGTTGGAGCAAGTGTATTAATGTTCAGGGAGATTACGCTGAATAACAAAATGTTTTTTGAACCATAAAATTGGGCTTTTCTTATCGAACGACTAAACTTATTGAACAACCTGGTATGTTCTCGCGTCACGGTGATCCCCAAGCTCTGCTCAAAATCAGAATGGACTCAATCTCTTCATGATGAACCACATTTACCATTTAGAATCAACACGACCTCTACGGCACTCGGGCGGACGGCCGTCGCACCATTGGCGGTCAGGCGGCGCCTCATCAGCGGATCAAAAGGTGCACTGGCCGACATATCGTGATCTGCTCATGCATAGTCGACCCGCAGCCTCTTACCGGTCCAAAACCTGTGCATAAGCGGTCCAAAACATATACAAATCTGGTCGGAAACCTTCCCAAAAGCGGTTTAGCCACACCCCCAACAGGCACCACCGCCACGGCCAGCAACAAAGGGCTTCATCTTCGCCACGTCCCGCGGCGAGGGTCCACCCTGTCCGCGGACCGCGAGGAAATGCCCCAGCGGTCAAAAATGTGCTGGCCTCCGGAAAAAAACTCGAAGTCACCTTCCAGGGCCGGCATCGAAAGGCCAAATGAGGACTCGATTGAGATGAGGCGCCTTTTAAACGGGCTGTCCACGTGATTATACGTGATCAACTGATCACTTTATTTGACGCATTTGTGAGAGGAAACGGCCCGCCCACCTTTTTTCAGTCAAAAAGACAAACGGAAATGCAGGCAGGCTGCTAAGTGGTCCGCAGCCATTTGTTTCGTGGCTACACCCACCATATGCTGCCTTTGAGCAGAACATTGTTTTTATTACGCCATCACAATGCTACTTTTTGACACTGGGGTTGTGGCTCTTCAAATATTACCTTTGTAATCAAGGAAGTAGCTGAGTTTAAAGCAAAACTCAGCTGTCCGATAGGACTCGAACCTGCATTGCACGCTTTCCGGGCGAGAGTGTTACCAATACACCACCGACACCCCGCACGGCATTCCTCGGCTATTCACAAATGAACTGTGTAGGCACAACAACAATCACCCGATAACGGGTACGATCCGCTAAGTACTGTGCTTCTTTGGGCCAAGTTCCGGTCCGCAATCGCGTCTCGACAAGCTTTGCGGACGCACGCACTCAAGCCAGTCGAGTTTCCAGCGCCAAACCCGACTCGATGAGCCTTTTTTTATACAATCTCTTCGTATTTCTTTTAGTTTCCAATTTCCAAAACCCACCTAGAGTCAACAGATCCACGGTTGTGGCGCTAGAAGCTCTTCCGACTCGGGATCGTGCGGCCGCAAAGCGTGTCGAGACGCAATTGCGGACCGGACTTTGGCCCAGAGAAGCACAGTACATATCGGTATTAAATCCAGTTAAGCAGAGGCCTTGAAGGATGTAATTTATTACAATTACAGAGTTTTGCGTTCAACTCAACTAGCCTGTGATAAATTGTGATCATATATCATTCGGGAGAAGCATTTAGCATTCCAAATACATCAAAAATACATCTTCCAACTGGATTTAATGCTGATATGTGCATACCAGATCAAACCCGTTATCGGGTAATTGCTGTTGTGCCTACACAATTCGTGTATGAATAGCTGTGGAACGCAGAACGGGGCGTTGATGGCGTGATGGCAACACTCTTGCCCCGGAAAGCGTGCAATGCAGGTTCGAGTCCTGCCCGAGATCTGAATTTTGCGCTCAACTCAACTACCTTGCGATAACTTGTGATCATATATCATTCCATAGAAAGGCAACTTGTGATCATATATCATTCCATAGAAAGGCAAAAGCCCAAAAACATCAAAAATATCTTTGTAATAATTCATCCTCACAAACCTTGTCGAAGACAATTCTATAGCCACCTTCGTTAGGAACTAATGCATCAATAGTGCCTCTATAAATGCCATCCTTAGGAGATCGTATTCGAGCATACACCTGAAAACAAAGCTCTTACTGGTTGAATGACAAAGAATAAAATCACAGCAGAATTAAATGCATTGAGAAAACACACGACTCGCTCAAAGCAGGTGGAACATCCCTAGAGAAAGTTCTTGCAAAACATTTCACCCATTACGCCACCCAAGGAACCGTACCCGAGCAGCGGAAGTCGTCAAGAACCGTACACCTGTTCAAGAAGGGAACCGTGACGACATCAACAATTATAGGCCAGTCGTTCTGCTTTCTGCACCGTACAAGGCCTAGACAAAGATTTTTCTCAACAGCATTGAGAGAATTCTAGAAAGCTTCCAGCCCAACAAACAGATAGACTCCCGGAAAAAAACATCTGCTGCCTCGATCATATTCCTGGTCACCAGACGGTCGAAGAAATACCAAACTTGCTACGGTCTTCGTGGACGCTACCGAGACCGTCGTATCGGCTGAAATTCCGGCAGCTTCAACGCTCTCACACGGCTGGTGTAGATGATCAGTATAACGAAGTACTGGAGGCAGCTTGTCTGCTCGGCAAACTATTTACATCAGCATCATCGCCTTGAGACAAGCAGCACAGACGAACAATGCGAGCAATCAGGAAGCTCACTCGGCTGGATGTTCCTGCTATTTCTCCTTCCGCCATCGACACGGCCATCAAATCGATGGAAAACTCGCGAGCAGGGCGACCTGACGGGATTTTGGCGGTACATCTCAAACACCTTCCTGATCCCTATTACGAACTGCTCTGGTCTTATTTATTCGTCACTCAGTTCTGGTGTTATTCCGGCGCGCTGGAAGCGAGCCGTGATCACTACCATCGCCAAACCAGGCTAGCCACCGGATAAGGCTGCCTACAACCGCCCCATCTCCCTTCTCTCCCCCCCCCCTTGCCAAGCTTGCGGAAAGAGTTGTCAATCCGCTCCTCCAAAACGCCCTACAGCACAGCACTAAGCAGCATGGTTTCCTCTCAAAAAAAAACCGCCGCATCCAATGCGTGTCGAACTTGTATTCAACTCGAGTGACCACACCCATCAAAAGGCTCTATTACAGGGGCACGTGCTTCAATCAGTAGCACCTGCTCCAAAATTTCATAACAGGAGTATCCGCCATAAAATTTAATCGCCGGAGTACCTGCTGCAAGGTAGTCCAGCGTTATCGTAGTAGCACACACCAACGTGCGACGCGGCCAGCTCGCTGAGCACCATCTGGGGCCGTCGGCGGTTGAACGAAGCCTCCAGCGGTCGGGCGGGAGAAGTACCGCAAACCTGGGTAATTAAACCGGCGAAGCTACCGAACTCCTGACTCCGTCTCAGGAGTGGATCGCAGGGTAAAGCACCCTCGGTTTCGGTAACCAGGGGGGGCTGCAACTCTGGGCTCCACGAGAGGGGGAGGGGGGCGCTGGCCCCCGGCCGGTCGCCATGCGAAAGCTGTTGAGACTTACAAGGGACCACTTTGAACAAAAAATGGAGTTTGGAAAAACGGTCTCATGAGAGTTGTAGAGGGCGTAAAAAGGAACAATTTAAGATTTTAAAATTTCACTCAGTCCTAACGGGTAGATCAAAAACCACCAAAACATAGGGTTGCGGTAGGTAAAATGCCATTCAATGCACCCTAACTTGACGAAACCCGCTAAAAAACAACGTGCTTCCAAAAAAGGTGACTAGGCGAGTTTTCCGGCTTGGGCTGGTGCAGTGCTTATTTGGAAGAGAATCATAAAAAAAGTTACTGCCCGATTCCCAGGTCGATTGGTCCCATTGGGCCGAGATCAGCAGGGTAGCCTTGGCATTCCTGGTGGAGCTAAGCGATTAATCGATATTCTTTGGAAAAAAATCACAACAAAAAGTTACTGCCTGAATGCCAGGTCGATTGGTCCCGTTGAAGTTGAGAACGCGACTTCGTAAGTTCCATGTGCAAACCCTATGTATCGATCAGCCCGGCAGCCGTGGTATGCATGGTGCCGCAAAGCGTCAAATAATGAAAAAAAACGTCTTTAATAAGTGGGGGGGGGGGCGCAAAATTTTCCAACTTGGGTGGGGAGGGGGGCTGCATCTCCAAAGGGCCGGTAACCAGGGCATGCCTCACCCTGGTGCATCGTATACTTTCCTTTTTTTGGATAATCGTTTTGTCATCGAGTTGAGTGTGTATCATGCGCGCATTGGACGGCTCATTTGTTGGGGCACGTGCTAGGATTTGAAATACAATAAGAGCACGTGCATCCCTAGCAGCACGTTCCCTGACTGTGCTCGAAACCACCTTGTCTTCGAGTTGAATGCATATTCGACACGCATTAAATGCGGCGATCGTCTGAGATAAAGGAGCATTCCACTATCACTGCCCTGACGTCAATCACCGAGCATATTATCGCTGGATTCAATCGCATGACTCCGGCTTGTAGAAGCCTAGTTGTTGCCATAGATCTTACGGCTGCATTTGATAGCGTCAGTACCCCGCTCTTATCAAAATCCATACTGGAATCGGATATGCCCAGTTGGTCCAAAAGATGGATTAATAGCTTTGTAAAGAACCGGTCCATTCGTGTCAAGTTCGACGGACATCTACTGTCCTCGAATCCCCTGAATGCCGGTGTTCCGCAAGGCGGGGTGCTACCCTCTAGCCTATTTTCGCTATTTCTATCTGGTTTTCCTGAGCCACCAACTAGCATCCATCTGTGCCTGTACGCTGATGACATCACCATACTATGCACGGACTCAGTTATTGACGGAGCCACTGTCACCATGAACAAATACTCACGGACGCTGGCGGTGTATCTCAAATCAAAGTCGCTGACTGTCTCTGCCTCCAAGTCAAGTGTCACACTATGTACATCGGCTACGGCTGAACATCGGTTTCATTCCAGGGTCGTTTGGGATGGCCACAAGCTGCCACTGTCAAAGCATCCTCGACTACTAGGATTCTTCCTGGATCCCTCCCTACGATATCACGAGAATACGCGTATATGTGCTGCCACAGCCAACTCGCGCAACAACATTCTTCGCGCCCTGGCTGAAACTACCTGGGGCAGCACGAAGGAATCGCTAAATACGACGTATAGGGCCATGGTGCAGCCGGTCTTGGAATATGATGCCCCTATATGGACCAGACATATCTATGAAACCTCTTGGTGCAGATTGCATGGCACAGAATACTGCCCTTAGGCTCATAACTCGATGTCACAGGTCGACGCCTATTCCGCATCTTCATCAGGAAACCGGCCTACTCCCCGTGAAACCGCACTGCTTACTCCAGTATCAGCAATTTCTTATAGGTATGCACAGCGCTTTATGCCACTCTGTCTGCTGTCGATCAACAACGCTGGGCCACATCTGAGCCTTCGCGCAAAAGACTCCAGATGTCTGAGCATACGCGCTTCATGGAAGAATACTTGTCTGCTGCTCAGCCAAACTCCATATTTGGCGGCGTGCCCCACGAGTCGACGACAGCGAAGCTGATCGAGCCATCCTCGCAGGTCTGCGATGCGGTCTTTCTACCTATCCGAAGGCCTACGCCCCTCGGATTGACCAGTCAGTCCCAGATAAATGCCCTGATTGTGAATGTGCTGAACATGATTCATTGCCTCTACCGTGTCCTGCTGACTGCCATAAGACAAGCTGTGCGAAGTGGCCGTCTTCTTACATCTATGAGAAAACGCTCCGCTGTAGCTGATAAGGGGCAGGGAAACACGAAACACGGCCCTACGGGACTCTGTGGGCAATAGTAATACTGTTGGAGACGTGGTTCTGGAACTTTCTGCTAAAATGACGTATGTTCACGCCGCGGCACTCAAGAGGAAACAACATCTCTTTCGTGCAAACCGACATCACTCCCTCCACGAATAGGGTTTAATAACGATAAGGCAGACCAGAATATTCTACGGATTGAGACGTATGCATATTTCATAGTCCTCACAGCAAACGCGGCACGCGCGTGACGCGTGGGACGAGCGGTGAACTATGAAACTTTTAACAGCGCGGAACGCACGGGAACCCACTTTGAAATCTCCGGCGGCTCCGCCATGGCGGTGCGGGTGAAATTCGAGCCTCTACTGTGAAATGCACAGAAATTCCTGGCTTGCATTTGCGTAGGCGGTAGCGCAGGATAGTTCCAGAATTGTTGATGTTATAGTGGACTCGAATCGAGAAGCATGTATTGATTGTAACAGTAAAACCGCCACGGCGGTTTGGGCGGCGCCGCTATGGCGGTGGACTAAGAAAGTTCTTACCGCGCGGTTAGAACTTTCATAGTCCACCGCGCTTCCCGCGCGTACGGTGAGGACTATGAAAGATGCCATACCTTCATCCCAACGACTAGAGGAGCAGGAAGATTTGGCGGCAGATCGCTCAAATCGCAATTTGCAGTGGCTGTGAACGAGCCATCATAAACAGCACGGATCTTTTTTCTTCTCTGATCCAAAATTTGTCGCTCCTCATCAAAAAACGTTGTGGAGCAACGACGTGGTTTGCCTGAATGATAATTTGAATACTGAAGTCGACAAGAATGAGGAAGCTACACTAAGCCAATCTGTACTCCTACCTATAAGGCGCCGAATCACACGCCATTCTTGTTTATTCATCATAGTCGTCTTTAAATTGGGAAAGGCCTCCCGTATCAATTGTCCAAACTCATTATCACCCATGAAAAGTTGTTCATCGACTCCAGAGTAGAAAAATTCACATATAACCCAACGACGAGCCTATAAATGTTCACCACATTGAATCCTACAAGCACGAGAACTGCAAGAACAATAGAGTGAGAAAGACTTCTCGAATACAGAATCAGAAACAGCGAATGAAAGGTTTTGCTCTTACTGTGCTTCTCTGGGCCAGATTCCGGTCCGCAATTGCGTCTCGAAACGCTTTGCGGCCGCGCGCATTCGAGACGGGTGAGTTTCCAGCGCCGCAGTCGCCGATGTATTGACTCTTGGTGGGTTTTAGAGACTGGAAAGTGAACAAAATTGGAGAAAACTGTATAAAGAAGCCATATCGAGTCGGCTTTGGCGCTGGAAAGTCGACTGACTCCAGCGCGTGCGGCCGCAAAGCGTGTCGAGACGCAATTGCAGACCGGAATTTGGCGCAGATAAGCACAGTACAGATTCGAAAACCACATGAATCTCCAACAAATCACCTTTGGAAGCTTCAACAGGTTTCGTATCTTACGCAGACTGCTCTTGAGTTCGGGTCCGACTTCACTAGCGAATTTGTGCCTAAAAGCAGAGCAGGAACTATGAGTTAAACATCGATGGTAAAATGGGCATTGACTGTCCCACTTAAAAAAACATTGTGGTGGCCACCAAAAACAGCAAGAACTATGAAGAAACAACAGAAAAACGCACAAAACAACTTATTTCAGACAAATAATTTCTGGCCTGCACCAGTTTTCCAGCAGCATGAACGAATTTTCAATGGTTGCAAACGGTAAATAATGTGGTTAATCGAAATTGGATGATTATATAAAGCAAAACTGTATTAGTTAGGGTCGAAAGGTAAGAAAGGAGCCTCAGAGTTGAGAGTTTCGAAGGACGGGTCATGGTATGGCACGAGGTGTGGGCGAGGCCAATTTCACTCAGACTCCTCCCTCCAGGGGCCGGATTCATCAACGGAATTTGGGGTAATGTATACCCCGAGTTTAATTACCTCCACTACCTACCCCCGAATAAACCCAAAATGCGATTCACCGACATTTACCCCACGAGAGTATCCGATAGCCCGCCAGCGTCTTATCAAGAACCTTTTTTGCAACAGCAACCACTGATGTGGCGTAAAATCTTGAATCGCTAACTGCGTTTCCTCACTTGACCATCTGGCCTGGATTTTTCAATGTACCGGTGATCCATAATTTTCGCTGATCTATACATGTTTTCACAATTTTCTTCTCGACCGAATTGGAATTCCATCATTTGAACACCGTTTTTGACGGAATTGGGGTTTTGTAAAGTTTTCATTATGAGATTTTCACTTTTTCTTTGTTGACTCCACATTTCTTTTCACTTTTTATTCTTGGATGCTTTTGAAATAAATTTGCTGCAAATATCCCACTCTTACAAAAGGTATATTCGGAAGAGCACATTCAATATCCGATGAAATACTGACATTACTAGACAATGGAACCATTCTTTCCATTCAAGAGACAATCATTCGCCCACGACAGTATCCCGTCTTCTGCTGGGCTTTGCAAAATTTTTGATGGAATAAGAATTTCTAAACCCTGCAGGATTTGGCTGCTGGGCATTTGTCGAACAATTAATCAAATATGGGCGGTGGTCGTAAAGAGCCTGAACCGCGAAAAGGGCGGAGCAGGAGCGAAGGGCTGGGATTGGTGGTTGCCAGTGTAACCTCCGATCAGGGCCCCTCGCTCTTTCCCGAACTTTTGGCAGCTTGAACACATCACGACCTTTACAGTCAAATATTCTCAGACAGGGATGTCGGATCACCCGGGCGGTTTTTGTCTTTTTTCGCCGCTGCGAATGCAGCCAGGGTGATTCCCCCGAAGATTTTCTGGCTGGAGTTGGTTTTCGATCACCCGAGGGACCATCGAAAGACGGAGGTAGGTGTTTAACAACATCACGAATGATCACGTGCTTATCAAGTGCACAGCCGGTATAAAAGGCGCCTCATCTCACTCTAGTCCTCATTCGGCATTCTGATGCCGGCCCTGAAAGGTGACAGCTAGCCACTCTCCAGAGGCCAGCATAATTTTGACCGCTGTGGGGGGATAGAAGTATCTTCTCGGCTGGGGGGGGGTCCGCCGCAATCTGCGGGGAGGGTTGTTCCTCACCGCAGACCGCGCCGAAGATTACGTCCTTGTGCCGAGGCGGGGCGTTTCTCCGTCGTGGACCCGGGGCGACATGCTTGAGGTAAATAATAACGCCCGGTAGCGATTCGGGTCACCCGGGGGTATCATGGGGGACTCACCCGTGGGTCGTTGCAACTGGTGATACCCCCTTCGCACAGCCGGGTGATTCCCCCGTCCTGTCTGAGCTCATTTGAAACAGCTCAATCAATCAAATCTTATAAACACAACCTTCAGAAAATTCTCCTGTTTTAGAGCTACGAAAATCAAAGTCTCTCAAGAAGTCAGAAAAAGGTCATTGCATTGAAAAATCTAGGCCCGATATGGTACGAACAAGATACTAAATGAAGACAAGAAGAAAGCGGAGTATTGGAAGAAGTTTAAAAACAGCTCCTACTTCGAAAAACTCAGTGAGGTAGAGAGGCTGCAAGTTGAATCTAAATGGTTCAATGTGAAATTCTTGGCAATTTGCTAGTAGCAAGCTGCTGATTGAGCTTCTTGGTTGAGAAAATAGTATCGGATACCCGACTCCTTCAGCCGGGTATCTGATACCCCCCTATATACCCCAAAAATGCTGCCGAGATGTCGTACGTTCACGCCGTGGCAGTGTGGAGGAAAGAAGATCACCTCTATGCAAACCGACGTCACCCCCTCCGCGAAGAGGGTTTTTGTCATGGGAGAGGTGCTGGCCGGCCGCAGCTCTCCTTCGGATTCTCCTGCAAAGGGCCGGCGTGGAGAGGAATCCTGGACCCGCTCAGAAGTACCTATGCGCCACGTGCGGCAAGGATGTTACCAGGAGACATACCAGCGTCCAGTGCTTCGGATGCCAAAGGTGGGTGCATCTCTCCTGTTCGGGTCTCAGTTCTGTGAGGCATTATAACTCTGCTTTTCGCTGTGTTTTATGCTCTTCACCTACCAACTCTGATTCCTCTTCCTCAAATCGCCCCCTTTCTATTGTACATATCAATCTCAACGGCCTTCGTACTAAACTTTCTGAGCTCTCTCTCTTCGCACGTACTTACCATCCAGACGTGATCATGGTTCAAGAAACCAAGCTCTCTCCATCCCCTACCTATCCTCATCCTAATATCCCGGGCTACACTGCCTTCCATGCTCCAAGGTCAGCTCTTGGCGGAGGAGTTTCAACCTTTGTTTTATCCTCTCCCCTCCCACCTCATACCAAACACTCCCCACGGATGGTACTCTCGAGTACCTTCCAATCCATCTCCCTCTTAAAACACCCCTTTCTCTTTTCAACATATATATTTCCCCCTACCACCTCATGCCCCTCCTCCTACAATCCCATTCCTCTTCTCAAACAACTCAACGATTATTCCCTCTCATCATCAGTTGTTTTCGCGGGCGACTTTAATGCCCACACCTTCTGCTCGTCCCTTGGTTCTGATGCTAGAGGAGAAGAAGTCGAAGAATGGGCTGAGGAGTGCGACCTGGTCATCTTAAACGATGATCGGCCCACTCGTCTCCCTGCCAACGGCCGATCTTCTAGCCAAGACATAACTATTATCTCGTCCAACCTTTCCAACGCTTGCTCATGCTCTACCTCAACAACATTGTCTAGTGATCATATTCCCGTCTTTGTGCACATCGATCTCTCAAATTCTCTTGCTCCTTATTCTGGTGTTCGTCAACGTTCTTATCTCAATTTAGGCCAAGCAGACTGGTGCCTGTTCAGTGAGGTTGCGCTACGCCTAGCGGCTGATAACCCGTGGAATGGCAATGTGCACCAGAAGGAGCATCACTTATCTGATGCAATTCGCAGGGCCATGAAGGCGGCTATCCCTGTTGGCCGAGTTAAGACGTTCTATCCAAACGTCACCAGAGAAATTCTTCAGAAAATCAGGACTAGAGATGCCAGAAGAGCAGTTGACCATCTAGACCCTGTCGTCGCTCAGCTGGATGGTGAGATCAGAAAAGATCTCGACCAGCACAAGAAAGAACAGTGGGAAAAATTCACAGAACAGTTGAATTTCAAGACGGACAGTGGAGCTACTTGGAAGGTGCTTCGGAAACTATCGGGAAAGAGCTCGCCAGCCACCACCTCCACTATTGAGTTCGGTAATAACGTTTTCAAGTCAGGAAAGGAAGCCGCCTACTCTCTCGGTAAAAGTTTCTTTGTCACGAGTACAAGGCGAGGTCCGCAAAATAGAGTGACAGTAAGAGAGCCGTGCCGCCTCCCGCTCATGAGCACGGCCGAAGCGTACACTGTGGGGCAAGTAGAGAAGATTATAAAGGACATGCGGAACTCCAAAGCTGTCGGTCCGGACGGCATTTGTCCTGCTGTACTGAAGAAACTCCCGACTGAGATCCTTCCGCTCATCGTTGATATGATTAACACTTCGTTTAGCTCTTGCACTATTCCGCAAAACTGGAAGACAGCCAACGTCATCCCGTTGCCCAAGCCTGGCAAACCTCAGTCATCAGTAAAGGGATATCGTCCCATTAGCTTGATGTCACCTTTCGCCAAGGTGGCCGAAAAGCTCATTGTCAAGGATCTAGCGGAGCACAACGAGAAGCAGTTGTTTCAACATGGGTTCAGGGGGCTACATTCCACAACTACGGCGTTGCTAGAAATTACCAGCTATGCTATCGACGGGTTCAACTTTAACAAGCCATTGAGAACTGTAGCTGTTGCGTTGGATCTCACCAAGGCATTTGATACGGTTAACCTTGGAGTCCTGTCAAGCAACATTCTGGATTCGTCAATACCATCTTGGCAGAAGCGCTGGATATCGGCCTTTATTAAAGGTCGGCGGGCAAGAGTCATGTTTCAGAACCATGTCTCCAACAGTATTCCTATGGCAGCTGGAGTCCCTCAGGGCGGAGTTCTATCGCCAGCCCTCTTCAATCTGTACCTCGAAGATATGCCTGAGCCTCCACAGGACATCAAGGTCGTCGCGTATGCCGATGACATAACAATCATGTGTCGAGATCGGGACTTACAGGTGGCCGCCAATAAGATCAACGAGTACCTGATCACACTGAAGAGCTTTTTCGACCGCAAGATGCCAAGTATCTCTGCAGCCAAGTCGTCAGTGTCCGTTCTCACGACGGACCCATCCGAGCACAGCGCTCATCCGGATGTCGTGTGGGATGGAGACCGTTTGCCTGCTGCTCGCTTTCCAAAGCTGCTCGGTCTTGTGCTCGATCCGTCACTCAAGTTTCATAAGAATACCGAGCAGAAGCAGGCAGTCGCTAAAGCTAAGCTCAACGTTCTCAGGGCCCTGGACGGCACTTCGTGGGGTAGCAGCAAGGAGACTATACTCACAACGTATAAGGCAATTCTGCAGCCCGCCCTGGAGTACGCCGCACCGGTTTGGCAGCATCTCGTCTCAGAATCCTCTTGGACAAAGATGCAACGAGTACAAAATGCTGCTCTCCGTATCGCCACCGGATGTGCAAGGAGTTCCCCAATCGAGCACCTGCATGCTGAGACCCGTCTATTACCAGTGAAGGAGCACTGTCAGCTCCAGGCCCAGCAATTCCGCATTAACATTATAAAGCAACCAAATCACCCGTCGTGGAGAGTGCTAAACCCCGTGGGGGAAGAAGTATACGAAATTCATTCGCCGATGCTCCAAACAAAGTCAATTTGCAAAGATGGCACGACTCACAGCAAGAACGACTCCGCCTTTTGCGCGAGGAGCACACCAAGTTCGTACGGTGTCATCTTGTGAAGGTGGCCATAAATCCTATACTAGGAGATATACCGCCCCCCGTCTGAACCTCAGAGTCTCAACTCGGAAGAAGTGCGAGATGCACGCTCGCATCATTACGCTGTGGTCACTCTACAATGCTAATGTCTTATGTCAGCAAGATTGACAGCAGCAAATCTGATGTGTGCCCGGACTGCGGTATCGTCGGCCATAATACCGCACATTTATTCAACTGTCCGGAGAGACCTACCACGCTGACACCAATGGACCTATGGACGAATCCACTACTGGTCGCCCAGTTCCTCCGCCTATGACAAAACCCTCTATGTGGCTGCAAAGAAGAAGAAGATACCCCGAAAATTGGCACTCATCAAAGGGCGTCGAGCAAAAGTGCTGTTCCAGGGACATGTCTCTAATAGCGTCCCGATCGCTGCCGGTGTCCCTCAAGGAAGAGTCATATCGCCTGCTCTGTTCAGTCTTTACCTGGAAGATTTGCCCATCCCCCCCCAGTGATATCAAAGTCGTTGCGTATGCGGATGACATCACCATCTTGTGCCGGGACAGAGACATTAATGTAGCTGCACGCAAGATCAAAAGCTACCTCATCGTCCTGAAGAGCTTTCTCGATGATATGATGCTCACTGTCTCTGCCGCTAAATCATCTGTGTCAGTTTTCTCCACTGACCCTGAGGAACACTGTGCTCACCCCGTTGTGAATTGGGAATACGCTCGTCTGCCTGCTGCACGTTTCTTTAAGCTGCTCGGCCTAGTATTGGATCCTTTGCTGAGGTTCCATAAAAACACTGAGCAGAAACAGGCTACAGTGAGAGCTAAGCTCAAAGTCTTGCGAGCTCTGGGAGGAACGTCGTGGGGAAGCAGTAAGGAGACGATCCTGACCACGTACAAGGCAATCTTGCAGCCGGTGTTGGAGTATGCAGCACCGGTATGGCAACGCATAGTATCGGATTCATCATGGGCAAAAATGCAGCGAATTCAAAATGCTGCTCTTCGGATTGCCACTGGATGTGCAAAGAGCACTCCAGTGGAGCATCTTCATTCTGAAGCCCGCATTCTGCCTGTTAAGGAGCACTGTCAACTCCAAGCGTAGCAATTAGTTTTTAATATCGTCAAGCAGCCTGATCACCTATTAAGAAGGATTATGAATCCTGTGAGAGAGATATATCAGAAGGCCTTTGGCGGATGCTGCCGATAAAGTCAATATACAAAGATGGACGGACTCCCAATTAGACCGTCTTCGTCTTTTACGTGCGGAGCATACCGGTTTCATCAGGGATCACCTGAGTAGGGTGGCTGTCAACCCCATATTGGGGATCGCACCACTTGAAGTCAGCAACACCGAGATGGAACACGGTAGGCGGGCTAGATGTTCCGTCGCCTCGTTGCGCTGCGGGCATTCCCCTATGCTGATGTCATACTTGCATAGGATCGACAGCAGTAAGCCTGACAAGTGTCCGGATTGTGGTAACCCTGGCCACACTACAGCTATTCGACTGTCCGAAGAGGTCCACCTCACTGACGACAATAGATTTGTGGTTGAATCCAACTACGGTCGCCCGTTTCTTGAACCTATGACAAAAACCCTTCTGCGGCTGCAAAGAAGAAGAAGACCCCGAAAATTCGGGTTTATTTTTTTATGAATCGCTAAAATTTAACCCGCGGAGTAAATTATGCTCTAAAACCACGGTTTTATCGTTGATAAATTTGGCCCCAGGAGCAGAAGCCTGCAATTATTCTCAGACACCCTCCCAAGATGGTTATTTCGCTTTTTTTGTAGCAAAATTTAAAGAAGAGGAACAATTTATTTCAAAAGATTTAAAATTTGAAGAAGACCATTTCAAAAAGAAGACATTAACAGTGAATTAGATCACGGACGAGGCTTTTTTAGACGGAGTACGTGAAGTACCGTTCGTGAATAACTCAGCTATAGTAAAGGTTTAATTATTGTGAAGGATCTCCTAATAATGACTATAAGACACATAGGTTTGGGTGTATATCCAGAATGGTTGCATAATAATTTGTGAATAATTTCAGGTAGAAATATTTGATAGAAGAGTGGAGACGATGAAGTGATTGGTAAAGGCGAAGACCACGAGTGTATTGAAGAAATACATATGTTTTCAAATAACTATGAGTTCGTAAACTCATTTGCAAGTCCAAGAGGGACAAGGGCTGAGCAGGGTTGCGACTCCGCGCAACGGCAGGTCGTAAAAATTTTGAAATTTATGTAAAGAAAAAATGAAAATTGCGGGTGGGGTCGTAAAAAATACCACAAATTTTTCAGGTTTTTCCAACTTTTTCACTTTCAAAAACCTAGAAGAATTTTTCATCCGGGGGGGGGGAGGAGAGGCGAAAATTTTGAAAACCTTTCCAAGAAATTTGATCAACAGGGGGTCGTAGCCCTGCCAAAAATTGGCGCAACGCCCTGCACAACTCTAAGAGGAGCAGGTCACTTTAAATGTACGGAAAACACACTAATAAACGGTTACTCTGCTTATCTGGGTCAAATTCCGGTCCGCAATTGCGTCTCGATACGCTTTGCGGCCGCGCGCTTTCAAGTCGGAAGAGTTTCCAGCGCCGCAGCTGCCGATCTGTTGACTCTAGGTGGGTTTTAGAAACTGGAAACAGAACAAAATTGAAGAAAAATGGATGAAAAAGCCATATCGAGTTGGCTTTGGAGCTGGAAACTCGATTGACTCGAGCGCGTGCGGCCGCAAGGCGTGTCGAGATGCAATTGCGGACCGGAATTCGACCCAGATAAGCACAGTAGATACAAAAAAAGGTGCTTGAATTTTAGCCAGACTAGGCATGGCCCAAACATTTGCTAGTTGAAAATAGCGTCATCCATGTTGTTTAAGTTGCGAATTTCATTCTCCGAAACCTATTCAGACACGATACACGCGACACGCCTATAACTTCTTTAGAGCGACTCTATGCAGCTGCGAAGGGCATATTCGAACTCTACGTCGAAAAATGATTCCAGATAAGTACATTTCGATCGGAATGGCCAGTTTGGCTGATAGTAGTTTCCTTGGTAGATCAACAATAAATTCGAACTTTCAAAAACTAGCTTACCTGACTAACTTTTCCAACCATGCATCTTTGCTGGCGACCGCTACATCGTCACTCAAACAAGACCGAGACGACTCAGGTGCAATTGCATCAGATACCTTCTTTGCACGCGTTGCCTTTTCCTTCTTTACACGCGTTAGCCTTATCTTGTTTACACGCGTTACCTTTTCCTTCTTTACACGCGGTACCTTTTCCTTCTTCACACGCGTTACCTGAAAACCTACAGCATTTTGAAGGACATTAAAATTAGAACACAAGAATGTTTTCACACAGGTGAAAACACTTATATGTCGGGGTCATAGAAAAGCTGAGCAGGATCAAAATCAAAATTTAGACTCAGCAAATGTTATGCCATTAAAATACACGCATCGGTCTGCGTCAGCTAACGACATTCTAGTCTTTTCCTGCGAGAATAAAACATACCGCTTCAGCTTGCTTATGATTGCCAGAGTGATGAGTAACCACAGGTGGGGCGGATCCGAAATGTAGCTAAACAATTTTCTCGAGGTAACAAACCGCATGAATATGTAATTGAATAGGGACGGCATGTCAGAACGTCGGAAGGCCGTGCGCCCGAACACACAACTGAGCGAGGTGGGCCCCTCTGCGCCTGGCGCCCTACAGGTCCCCGCCCCAGCCCCATGACTCATGATGGGCGCGACGCCCGCACATACTAGCAAAAGGGCGCGTGGCCAAGGCAGGACATCTCCACTGTGCCATCGCTTAGAATGATTCCTTGCATTAGAATATACGGGATCCTCTCTCACACCGTGGGCGGGTGCTATATCCATCTCCAAAAATTTCCAAACCCATGGCAAATGTCCCTCTCAAGTCTAATCGATAGACTGGGGAACTTTCCATAGTACTACCACGCGAAGTGCGCGATGATGTAAGCACTCAGTGACTGGTGCCTGCAGTGAAGTCACCACAAGATTGAGCTCCGCATGTGGCATGGGTTTGACTCTAGCGTTCAACGTGTCATGCGAGTAGCCCGAGCAAACATGTTTACCTCTGTTTCGAATTTTCCCTGCAGCATCGAGCTGATGAAATTTGGAGGCACCCCGCCTCGCGCCTGATTGTTCTTCACCCACGAAACATGGCCCCGCCGCTCGCCTTAAGCCATGTTTTGACTGCAGGTGGTCGCTGCGGCCATGCCGAGGACCACTGTTCCTCTTTCATCGCGCGTAATGAAAAGGCGCTCTAACTGTGATCGCCTCGTGGCAAACGTCCTGCATCGGTGGGTCGCGACGACAAAATCCAATCTTTTACTGCTTCGCTGCTGGAGGAGCGATTCTCGATGGTGGCTGATCATCGCTCCGTCGCTGCCATTATGGCAGCGATGGAGCGATCGCCAGCGAATGACACGTTTCGTCCAATAAACGGTGACTCTTTCACATGACAAGATCAGTGTTCAGGAGTCGAAACGTGTTATTGATGACTATCAGTCATTAATTTCACTGATCAATTGAAATTCTTCGATCACCCGTGAGGCTATGCACTATGAACAAAATCGCTGCCGCTGCTACATCGATGCAGCAGCGGGTGCAAAATCGCTGCGATGCAGTCAAAACATGGCTCTAGTCGAAAATCCCCGGGCGCTTTAGTCGGAAATCGCACGGCCCTCCGACGTTCTGAGATGCATGAACGCGCCCAAGGAGGTCAGGGAGCCGTACTGCGTCCTTTGCGCGGAGCGTCGATCTACGGGACGGCCCCGAGCACATGCCGACCCGGTGTGTAAATACGCAACTGCACTTTACATCATGAGCTCCCAGCCTAACCTCATTTATTCCAACAAATTGTGTCAGTTTCTTCATCTTTCCCGATGTTTCGTCAATGAATGTTTTTGGTGGTTTTTTGATGCGATGTTATAGTCCGGGTAACAAGAAAAGGGATAGCTGCGGACACGTCAGCAGACTGCGCCCCACGAAAAATGTTGTGATCGATTGGCGCACTCGACAGGCGCGCGGCATGCTGAGTGGTCCGCAGCTATCCCTTTCGCGGATACACCCACCATTTCAGGTTGAGGAAAAAATTCCCGCGTTTTCTGTCGGCTTGGATTTTTTCAAAATTGAAAGAAAAATATTGAAAATTTTGCTTACATATTATAGTTTTCGATTTATTTTTTCTTGCTCTACTAGTACTACAGTTGGCTTCTTTACTGATTGGGTTCTACATATCTTTGGATCGATGCAGTTTGAAGGGTTCAAGGAGGTTTGACTCCAGTGACCTGAGAATTATAAAAAGGATTCAATCCGGGTTCTTAATTACACTTACTGTGCTTCTCTGGGCCAAATTCCGGTCCGCAATTGCGTCTCGACACGCTTTGCGGCCGCATGCGCTCGAGTCAGTCGAGTTTCCAGCGCTAAAGCAGACTCGATGTGGTTTTTTTATACAGTTTTTTTCCAATTTTATTTAGTTTCCAGTTTCCAAAACCCACCTAGAGTCAACATATCGGCGGCTGCGGCGCTGTAAACTTTTCCGACTCAAAAGCGCGCGGTCGCAAAGCGTGTCGAGACGCGATTGCGGACCGGAAATTGGCCCAGAGAAGCACAGTGTTTGTAGAGTCAGGTATTGTCTTTCGAGCGATCGATAGCGTGAGGCCAGATTTCCCTCCCGAACGATCTATGAAATGGTGCTAAAATTTCCAGAATTCGCATCGCACCTCCATGTTAGAGGAAAAAAAAGGAACTTTTCCCTCAGCCTGATATATATATATATAGCCTTCACTTCCCCGCTACTCGCACTTCTGTTATCACAATCGTAGGTGCGAAGCGGTTGTTTTTCGAAAATTTCTACTACGAAATTGAAGAAATCGTTCTCAAAACCACACCGCTTCTATGATAGTGATACAGAAAAGTGAGTAGTAGGGAAATGGAGGTTATATATATATATATATATATATATATATATATATATATATATATATATATATATATATATATATATATATATATATATATATATATATATA
Source organism: Aplectana chamaeleonis (assembly GCA_029168955.1). Classification (NCBI taxonomy): domain Eukaryota; kingdom Metazoa; phylum Nematoda; class Chromadorea; order Rhabditida; family Cosmocercidae; genus Aplectana; species Aplectana chamaeleonis. The sequence continues at coordinate 439,611 of JAPDOI010000127.1, forward strand.
TATATATATATATATATATATATATATATATATATATATATATATATATATATATATATATATATATATATATATATATATATATATATATATAAAGGATCCTAGACAATTAGTAAGCATTCATCCCACGCAGCACAGCCAAAAATTAAAAAAAATGAAAAAATCGCTGTGGTTCAATGGGATAAATGCCGCTAGCCGGGGAGTTCACGGTGTAAAGTGCATTTGCGTACTTACTCACCGGATCGGCATGCATGTGCTTCGGGGCCGCCCCGTAGATCAACGCTTTGCGCAAAAGACGCGGAGCGGCTCCCTGACCCTTTTCGGAGCGTTCATGCATGCCGCCCAGAGGAGGGCGCGAACAAATGCGATAACAGAGTTCGGCGCGGGGGGATGGGACTCCACAGGGGGTCTGAGCTGTGGAAGGGAGGAGAGGAATCTGAGCTCCAAATGGGCGGCTAGCCGAACCATCCCGAATAGCTGTATATACTGTCAGGAGCAGCCTTCACCGTCCTTGACAGAACGTGCTCCCAGGTGCTGGAAGGCAGCAGACATGCTCCAAAATGGTATCGATTTTATGACATGAATCGAAGGTATGAAGCTGGTAGTATGGGAAACTAACGAGTAACCGACAAAACTGCATGCAAATACATGAATGACGGTTGTTTTTGTTATGGGGGGAAAAGAGGACGAGTTATGCCCGCGCGTTTGAGATAGCGAAGTCGATAGACTCTAAAAGCCTGTACTAAAACGCTCACCTCGTTGGAAGCATCAAAAACCAGCCAAAGTGACCGTATTCGCATATTTGGGGGAGGGGGTTGTCAACATTTTTCAAATTGCATTGCTCAAATTTAGTAGTTCTGACTCGTTTTTGAGGCTTCCAACGGCGTGAGCATTTTTCTATGTGCCATACGACCCAAGTAAGGCTGGGATCATACTTCGAGCGACGAGCGACGCGATACAATGTTAACCCTCCATATCAACCGTAAATCGATATGCCTGGCATGCACTGTCGCTGTCGGTGGTCGCGGGAGGTATGATCCCGGCCCAGGTGGGCCCAGATCAGGGTCAAATGGGGCCTTGAGTAATTATCCGAAATCGGGGCGACCACCCCCCCCCCCCGACAATCAAAAATTTTCTGAAAATCCGAATTTTTTCTCGATCGCGTAATTTCCAGGCACTTTTCTTAAAAGAAAAAGTTGAAATTTTTTAGTAGTGGAGGAGATTTATATCTTTTTCAACTCAGGAACTTTCGAAAAAAAGTGAAAATAAGTTGAATATTCGGGCGCGTCTCAGTGTATCCTAGAGTCCAGATCGACAAAATACAGACTTGTTTGGTATCTTACGTAAATCTAACAACCCTTTCTTCCGTCGTGAGCGCGCGCTCGGGACGCGGCGTCGCCATCTCAAACGAGAACGAGTAGTTCTATTGAAAATTTAATCCGAATACTTAACAAAGTGCTGAAACGATCACTTTCAAAAATTTTCATTTTTTGGCTCAAAGTTTCTGCGATCCTCCCTCCCTAGTCTTCCGTTCCGAGCCGAAATTTCCGCGACCCCCCCCCACCCCCGTTGAGAAACCAACCTGAAGGCGAGCTTGGGCCGATATTCTATAGCGCTCTTCAGCCTTACTCGTTAAATTACAAACTTAAATCACTAATAAAAATCAATTAAATGTTTTAATTTTGGTCATTTCGAAACCACTGAACGATTTTACCAAATAATTGAAATAAACCTTTTGAACTCAAGCTGATGATGCTTTTCGGCTCCGCAATAGTGACAATTGTTATTATGATTCAGTAATTTGCCTCAATTTTCAACCTATCAGCCCCCCCCCACCACCTAAACTCAGACCCCACCTTTCAAGGCCTGCTTCGAACTTCGCGCCGGAAGTGGATGATTTGGGATCTGACGACGTCATCAGCTCATAGTGCTAAAGGGATGACGCTGTTCACCAGTAGGGGGTGAATTCGGGACCTGTGGCCGTATTCATGAAACTACGGGAACCTCCCGGGAAGGTTTTTAGAAGCAGTCGATGTATGGGATTGGCAGACTTTGGACCCTCCTGGAAGGCTCCCGTAGTTTGATGAATACGGCCACTGATGACGTCGCTTGAGACTCGAGCGGGAAGGGTGATCCCGCTCCCGAGCGCGTTTGTCTTGGCGTGATGGGCGCCCTTATACGCGAAAGGAATCAAAAGCGGCATGACAAACGAAATTCGTCCGAGTATAGAATTAAAATTATGCTTCGGTAGATTGCTATATACTGACCAGTTGTAAGTCAGATGAAATGATCTAGTGAACGCGTTAACCCTAATTGAGTAGAAAAAAGGGTGTTATGGCGGGTGTATCGGCGAAGGGGATAGCTGCGGACCACTCAGAAGGCCGCGCGCCTGTCGCGTGCGCCGATAGATCACCACATTTCTCGTGGGCGCTCACGACGCAGCGCAGTCTGCTGAGATGTTCGCAGCTATCCCTTATCTGGTTACCCGAACTATATGTGCGATGGGGGGGGCACTGTTGTATCGAACTTCGCCACGCCCATTCTTCCGAACCGCAATGATTCTCCTGATTTTGGCAGGGGAGGGAAACTCCGGGTAGGTCAAATTTAGTGCGGCACGGTAAAATGGGCGTGGCCCAGTGCATCGCGCCACAGTGTAGATCACCACACTTTTCGTGGGCGCGCACAACGCAACGCAGTCTGCTGAGATGTCCGCAGCTATCCCTTATCTGGTTACCCGAACTATATGTGCGATGGGGGGGCACTGTTGTATCGAACTTCGCCACGCCCATTCTTCCGAGCCGCAATGATTCTCCTGATTTTGGCAGGGGAGGGAAACCCCGGGTAGGTCAAATTTAGTGCGGCACGGTAAAATGGGCGTGGCCCAGTGCATCGCCCCACAGTGTAGATCACCAAATTTCTCGTGGGCGCACACGACGCAGCGCAGTCTGCTGGAGATGTCCGCAGCTACCCCTTATCTGGTTACCCGAACTATATGTGGAATGGGGCTTTGTTGTATCGAACTTCGCCACGCCCGTTCTTCCGAGCCGCAATGATTCTCCTGATTTTGGCAGGGGAGGGAAACCCCGGGTAGGTCAAATTTAGTGCGGCACGGTAAAATGGGCGTGGCCCAGTGCATCGCGCCACAGTGTAGATCACCAAATTTCTCGTGGGCGCACACGACGCAGCGCAGTCTGCTGAGATGTCCGCAGCTACCCCTTATCTGGTTACCCGAACTATATGTGGAATGGGGGGGGGGGCTTTGTTGTATCGAACTTCGCCACGCCCGTTCTTCCGAGCCGCAATGATTCTCCTGATTTTGGCAGGGGAGGGAAACCCCGGGTAGGTCAAATTTAGTGCGGCACGGTAAAATGGGCGTAGCCCAGTGCATCGCGCCACAGTGTAGATCACCACACTTCTCGTGGGCGCGCACTACGCAACGCAGTCTGCTGAGATGTCCGCAGCTATCCCTTATCTGGTTACCCGAACTATATGTGGAATGGGGGGGGCACTGTTGTATCGAACTTCGCCACGCCCGTTCTTCCGAGTCGCAATAATTCTCCTGATTTTGGCGGGGAGGGAAAGCCCGGGTAGGTCAAATTTAGTGCGGCACGGTAAAATGGGCGTAGCCCAGTGCATCGCGCCACAGCGCCCCCCCCCCCCCCACCCCTCCCACCCCACTTAGCATCCTCATCGTAATCACTATGCGATGACTTAACGGAAGAGGTATAATTAGGTCCATGGGTTGTTTCCTCAAGAAAAAAAAACACCTAAATTCAAACCGCGACTGGCGCGGCGGTTTAAACCTGACCAGCGGCTGACTGGTAATTACCAGCCAACTGCTGGTGAGATTTAAACCGCCGCGCCAGCCGCGAATTGAATTTAAATGCTTTTTCTTGAGGAAACAAGCCACGGAATTAACCGTAGTTATTTCACCCGAACTCTAAAAAGGGTCCATTCGCCGCTACAAAAACTACAAAAAATAGTTGGAAGCAAGACCGAACTTACTAGTAAAGGCGTTGCCGGAACTGATGAATTTTCTTCAATTTCATGTGCATCTGTCTTTTGGAATCCTATTTCACCACCACTACCTAGCGTAGAGATCGAGTTCAAGAGCGACATATTCTCTTGCAGTTGACCTGGTGCATGGTGAGATAGTGAAGGAGTCGTCACACCAGTATTCAGAACACGACGATCGGATGGATCAGACGATGGCGTATGCCTGAAAACTAGCAAAGTCGAGGAAAACTTAGACAGCTTCTTCTTGACATGGTATTGCAGCCCTTCCACAAAAAATGTTGAGGCAGAGGAAGACCAAGTGTAAGGATAACTTTTTTTTGAGAAATAGGAAAATTTAGGAGGTCCACATCTTAGCAGTTCCGAATATTGTGCTTCTCTGGGTCTAATTCCGGTCCGCAATTGCGTCTCGACACATTTTGCAGCCGCACGCGCTCGAGTCAGTCGGGTTTCCAGCGCCAAAGCCGACTTGGGCCAAATTCCGGTCCGCAATTGCGGACTACAGCTGCTGCGTCATGCGACACGTGATGATCGTGCTGGGAGGAGAATGAATCGTGTCGGGACCCAGTGGTCCCAGCACGATTGACACGTGTCGCAAGATGCAATGACCGTAGTCCGCAAATTCAGACCGGAATTCGGCCCAGAGAACGACAGTACTCCTCTTCGGAACAGGGTTTATACCCTGTCCCAAACGAGTTGGCGAGCAGAGTGTCCAAAGAAGCAGCGCTCCCTCTGCGTCTCTGGCAAGCACGCCACGTACGCAAATCACGTACTATCGTCCTCTGAGCCAAATCCGGTTCGCATTTGAGGACTACGGCTGTCCCATCATGCGAAACGTGACAATCGTGCTGGGATCACCTGGTCCCGGCACGATTATCACGTGTCGCATGATGCAACAGCCGCAGCTCGCAATTGCGGACCGGAATTTGGCTCCAAGAACGATACGCGACGCAGCATCTCTCTTACGGTGATCCAAAAACATAATTCATCGTGCCCTCCAAGCTGTTATCCATTTCCTGAACTACATAACTTCCCTCGTAAAGAAGAGTATCAGCATCGAAAGCGAGTATAATAAGCAGTTTGAACGAAGATAACGTTGAAGAACAATGAAGCATGTGGAAGGAAGAAAAGAGCGCGTGAAAAAATCGATGAATTTTGTTTTCTGGATAACTGTTAGATGCTGTGTCGCGTACTCAATTTGCGTGCGTTGCGCGCCCGTCAGAGACGCAGAGTGAGCGCTACTTCTTTGAACTCTTCGCTAGCCAACTCGTTTGGGACAGAGTATACATGGTGCGGGTTTGAGAGGGACGGATGACAGAAGGCGGAGAAATAGTGCGCGAGCAAAGAAGAAGAAACGGACACGTTCCCAATCAGGGTCAAACGGGGCGTCGCGTAATTTTTCGAAATGGGAGCGACCCCCCACCCATCATGATTTTTTTCCAAAATTTGAAATTTTGCGATCTCCCCCGAGGCGCGACTTCTGGGCCGTTTATATTTGATGACGAAAACTGAGTTTTCGGGCCAAAATTTTCGCGACCCCCCCCCAACCCCAGGTGGCAAAATCTCGTAGCCGCGCTTGACCCTGTTCCCATCAAAACGAGATTTCCATGACTCCTTCACGTACGTTTGCTGAGCTGATGTCAGAGACAGCAAGAGATGGGAGGGCAGACGGAGGCAGCAGCATCGCGCTGACGCACACGCTCAATGAGTGATGGGAATTCCGTTTTTATACAATGAATACAAATTACAGCTTCGCGCGGCGATTTTTTAGGTACTGATATCTCTGAAGTCAGTTATGATTGAAAAATAGCTCTTCGAGGGGATTTTTTTTTAACCGAAATTTCGAAGCCAAGAATAGAAAAACGAAGCAATCATTTCTGTCAAAGGCCGATTAGAGTCCTGCCGCAGAAAGGCGGGGCAGCATTGAACGGAGGGGTATCGATCGTACGGCGCCGCATGATCAATACTCCTCCACTGCATGTTGCCGCGCCTTTCAGCGGCGAGACTCTATTCGGGCCCTGAAGCAGAAGACGAAGCATCACAAATCATCGCAAAAGTTGCAAATAGAGACATCGGAAACCCGGTCATCTCAGAGCATTCACGTAATATTTCCGAATTCCTTCCGTATTTGAAGGTGTTTTCTTTTCGGAACTCAAAAACCATAAATCGAAAACGGGACAAAAAACCACCGAAAATCGGGTGATCAGAATTCGGAAATTCGCTCGCCCAAAAGAGGAAGCGCGGGGTGAGCGAACAAATTTACATGGAGTAGCTTGCGTGAAATCGAGAATACTATCGTTCTCTGGGCCAAATTCCGGTCCGCGATTGTGAACTACGGCTATTGCATCATGCGACTTGTGTTAATCGTGATGGGAACACTTGGTACCGGCACGATTCACAGTTCTCCCAGCACGATTATCACTTGTTGGATGATGCAACAGCCGTAGTCTGCAATTGCGGACCGAAATTTGGCTCAGAGAACGATAGTAACACGATTTTTATAGTGTCTCATACTTGGATGGGGTCGTAAGTCTCGTGAGCACCTCGGGAGGGGGTCGCAGAAATTTTGGACTTTAGCAAAACTAAATCTGATGGTGAGAGGGGGGCGTTCCGATATACGCCTGTTGAGAAAAATAGTCGTATCTAAATTCGCGGAAACGATTGCTCTATAAGGGGTCTGCAGAGTTGCAGAGACCGTCGAAAGGTCGCCGAGCGTCGGCCTTGAAGCGGCGACAATGTTTTCGAACATTGCCGTCGCGGCGTCGACTGCCACCTGCTGGCAGTGACGCAGGGCTGTCGCGGCGTCAAAACACTCTGCAGCGCCCCCTCGTCGCCCTTCACGCCGTCGGTCGCTCCCTTCGCCGAATGCAATCGATATTGCATCACTTAGCACTGTTCGTCGCTGCGACAAGCGCCGCAACTTGAACTATGCTGGCCCCTAATGGGCCTGTACAAGCGAGTCTGAAAAGGCACCAGCCTACTTACATAGAATGGATTTTCAGCATTTCTTCTTTCTAAACCGAACGGGACGGCGATATTCAGTCAATACAAAAAACAAGCCGCAGGATAATCCAGAACGCTTAGAACATTTTTACTTTAACGCCAGTGATTATAAAAAAAACAATGTTTTTTATCCGATTGCATTATTCCTTCCCATAGAATAAGGGCCTTCAAAAACATTTTGCACAGCTATCTGAGTTCGACGTTATGCTCTAAGTTAACGGAACTCCTTTTTAGGGTTTCTCTGCTCAGTTTTGATAAGGCAGCTTGGCCAAAGCCTTCGATTTGAGTGCAACTTTACCTAGAGGTTCTTCGAAAGGTTGAATGTTTCACATCATTCATGAAATAGTCGCGAAAGGCCGTTGTTATACTTTACAACAGCCCTGTCGCGGGCGCAGAGGAGAACGACGTCGCTGTCGCTGAGGGCCTGTTGTGCTATGCCACACATCACGCCAACTTACGCCTGACACGCGCTATGGCTCGCGCAATTTCAGACAAAACGCCGGATCAATAACCAGGAATCATAGTTCAAATCAGTTCAGTTTCAGTTTTATAAAGGGGCAGTACTTGAGATTTATACATTTAAGATGAGGTGAGGACACCAGGAGAGAAACAAAAGAAGGAACTACGACAAGGGATGAAAAACAGAGGAAGTCTTCACTGGAACAATTACTCCGCCGTCGCTGTCGCGCCCCACTGCGACCGATTCCCGCGCTAGCGACCGACTGTGGCACGGTTTTAACATTTGAATGTATAACACCCATCTGCAACCCTGCGACGCGGCCGGCGCATGAAAACGATTCCCGCCACAGGTCTTTTCAAAGTGAGGGTGTGGGTCCCGACACGATTCGTAACAGATGAGCGTTCATGTCGCGGTCGCAGACTGGAGGTATAACAATGGCCTACGACACAACATGTGATACAACGCTTCCTTCATCACAGTGTCTATTTGGTGCTGATTGCTGTTGAGTATGATGACACAAAGGCCTTCCAGGGTTTATTGTCCAAAAGGAGTATAGCGCGATCGGTGACCTGCGGCTGGCGGGTTTCGCGCCTGCATAGATCAAACTCCGCCCGCTTGTCGGAGAAACACTAAAAATGGACTCTATATTCGTGTTAAGCACCTCAAAACAACCCATTTACACGAGGATTTGGCAGAAAAAAAGTTTTTATTCTGTTATCGGGTCTATTTTAAAAGTGAAAAAGGACTCTTGTCGCTCAAAAAACATAACAATAAAAAACAGTTAACTCACGCAAGGTTCGCCTTCTTCGATGGAGATAGGGGTTTCGTGGGAGATCGGGCTGGAAGAGGAGGCGCGTCGATTTCATCATCCCTGTATCTCGACGGAGAAGAAGACTTGTCACGAGCCTTCAAAAAACAGAACATTAAAAACAAAAAAAAAAACAACAACCCTCAATGTTGAACAATCGCAGAAAGGGTCGCACACTCGAATAAAAATTCATATATGAGAACGACCGCGCTAGGGAAAATTTTGAAATGTTTTCATTGACAAAAAAAGTTTTTTTGGGTGCCCAAATAAACACGAATATGTCCCGCACATAGGATAATGATGATGCGGAACATCATGCTCACCATTTGATTGGACGCTTTGAATTTCTTCCTCACGGGGCTCTCCACGGGTGAACGGCAATTCATTCCTGGATATGTTGTTTGGCTTAAAAACAATACAATTACAACACAAATTAAAAACAATTGGTTGTATAGTGCGGAATTAGCGCCAGATTTCGCGCGCGCGCGCAAATTCAAAACCGAGCGCGCGCGAAATCTGGCACGCAGTGCTTCTTGAACTAGCCCTGAGCAAAACCCGAGGGGAGCTCGATGAAGGGCGCGAATGGTTGCCCTCTGCACTATGAGGGTATTTTCCTTCATTTCATACCAAATCTTCTCCATTCTCGTCGAAATGCGTATCAATCATCCCCGATAGGGTAAGAGACCTGATTGTGAACGGGCAAAGGTGGCAAATGATTTGGACACATCGCTTCATGACAAGATTATGGCTTGTATCCCATCTCTGGGAATCCGCGATGGAGTTGTTATCACGCTATCTTCGAAGCGGAGCCGTTGTTTCTCCATTTCTACCACTGTGCTTTCTAAAAAACGCGCTCGGCTACCATGATGCAGCTATCAAAGCAGCGTCGCGGCTTCCCCCCATCCAGAAATTAACGATAACTTTATTCAACGCGCCTCATACACTGGAAAATCAAAAATTACAGCATGTTCAAAATTTGGGGAGGTGAGGTAAGAAGAACTCTGAGAAAATTTGCCGCGAAAATACCGCGACCCTCGACTGTGCCGCGATAGTACCGCAGCGGCTCCGTGACCAGACGATTTTGTTGCCGTGTCTTGAGCCTCGATATCGCCGCGATAGTACCGCAGCGGCTCCGCGAGGATGCAGCAGTGAACCCGCGTGGAGTACGATGCACCATCCTGTGTGGTGAAACGAAGTTGTCGCCGGTTCAATTACCCAGGTTTGAGGTAACATTCCTTATTTTCCTTGGGCGCAAAAGCGGCGGTAAACTCTGTCGCTATCAGACAGATGACGTAACGACCGCAGGAGAGTATTTTTGTTCTTAGGCCCCCTAGTTGTATTATCATTCTTAAATGACTTCATATCAGACACTCTCCCGGAGCGGCTGCGGCACTATCGCGAACCCGAAGCGGCACTTCCGCATCACCTCTACGGCTCCACGGTAGTTCCGCCACGGCTCCGCGGTAGTGCCGGCGTGACTCCGCGATTGTGCCGCTTCGGTGCCTGTAGGTTCCGAAGCGGCACTATCGCGGAGCCGCAGCGGCAATTTCTCTCAGAGTAGGATAGTGATTCAGATCTCTTTCTGGGAGGAGTTTCGCCGCCCAGTTTCTCGGCGTTGGCCTATCACGTCAGCCCCATCCGCCTCCTGCGCCGGTATAGGCAAACTGCGAGATACTGCTCAGAAGATTATGGAAATGTTGCCAGCACTAATGTCAACAACCTACAGAAGTCTTCCGTAAGTTGTTGAAAACTGTAACTGCAGGCTGCGCAGCAATAGGGACAGGTATTATAGTTGTACGATTTCGAGAAAATTCCGACAGTCTGAAATCGAAAAATCTTCGTTTGAAAAAAATTCGAAAAATGAAAAAAAAATTGTTCGAAAAAATTTTGAACGAACGAATTTCGAAAAACTCGAAATTCCGATGGTCGAACGAACAAATTTCGGAACAAATCGAAATTTTTCGAATTTCTTTCGAATTTAAGAAACTCCATTCGATACTCCATCAAAATTTTAGATCTTTATTTTTGAAGCCGGACTCGACGCTTTATTAACACCGCTTAGTCAGAGAATGAATATTCCATGTCGCGAGCATGTATTATTGCCTTCCTCCCTTATTTCAAGCACTTCAAAGTGATGCTTATTGGGCCTATAATGTCAACTCAGAAAATCGCCGCATCCAATGCGTGTCGAATATGCATCCAACTGGAGTGACCACACCCACCGAAAGGCCCTATCGCAGAAGCACGTGCTCCGGACAGCAGCACGTGCCGCAAAATTTATTTGCAGGAGTACGTGCTGCAAGGTAGTCCAGTAGTTAGTTAGTAGTTCATTTGAATGAACCTTATCACGTCCAAAAAATTCACTCCGCTCCAACATAGTTCGTTTAAATTAAATTTCTATACTGTATACATTGAAAGAATCCTATTTCTGCCTGCTTCCATTTACTCCAGTTTCAATCATTTTCTCCGCCCGTTGTGTAGCTGCGGACAAACACCAGATCGCACGGCCAGCCTTGTCTATGAGAGATTGCGGCATTCAAGGTGGATAAAACTCGGGTTTTTATGGTCAGGGTACTTCTCAATGAGGAGGACACGGTCACTCGCTTCTTTCATAGGAGCTTGCAATCTTCAATTTTTTCAGTTGGCTCTCTTCATAAGTCACATTCTCATGAATAAAAATCTATTGACTAGTTGTGATGCTGACTGTGCTATCTGTACTTTTAAACTGTCGAAATGAATCCTAGCCTGCTCGGATGAGTCCGCGCGGAGTAAGCAGCGGAGCGGTCCGTCATGGGAAAATATAACAATGATAAGGAGATTTTGACATGATAAGCCCGATAAGCCTTGCTTCGACCGGCTCAAAATGAGCGACCTAGGCCACACATCAGTTCGCTAATATTTTTTTGAACTTGAATGATAGTTTTCCTGGGCGCTGTCTTAGTATCTTTGCCTCGAATCGGTAGCCACCCGCGTAATCAATGAACGTTGCATCAAAGAAACATGACACCACATCTATCCTTACTTGCTACAAGATAACAGTGTAGTGTTTAATCCTTCATATAAACAAACTTTGACAGCAACTATGAATTATTGCGAACACAACCTGCATCTCTATCAATAATTTGAATTCTTTAAGTGTTCGACTCATAAAGCGGGGAAGAATATATGACAAATTAGAAGAATAGTGCATACTATTTTTTTCCTGAAATTCGACAGAACATGCACTTCGTTCTTTTTTTGGTGTTCGGTTTAGGCACCCCCTTTGCCCTCTCTGCAACGTCTAATATGCACCCCCCAAGGTTACCCGGGACGCGTGCCCATCAGGGGTGTGCGGAAATTTCTGTTTTCTGTTTTCTGGCCGTTTTGGCCTTTCTGTTTTCTGATTTCTGTTTTCTGAAAAATCTGCAGAAAACAGAAAAAAATCAGAAAAAATCAGCGAAATTCGTATCTGTGGAACAGCGCAGCTTATCTAGTCCTTTACGAGGTGCTTTTTGTGTTCAATGGTGCGATTGCTGTTGAAGGCAGAGTTCGCGATAAAAATGTTTATTGTGGTATCTTTGTGAGAAGGTAGTCCTGGTCATAACAAAAGTGAAAATAAGTGGAAAGTCGGAGAAAAAACTCAAAAACAAGCTATTGCTGGGTCTCAGCCCGCCCCCAATTAACTAGATTTCTACAATTGCTTGTTTTGTCGTCATCCATTCTGCATTTAAAGTAGTTGCGGGAAACTGAGAGACTACTAACTTTTTTAGTGCCAAAATAGAAGACGGAAAATAGGCATTTATAGAAGTTTTGTTCGTTGGGGGTGTGCGTACACCCACCAATTAGCCGTTTTGACTTGTTTTTGTGCGTTTTTCTGCAAAATCTTCCTTATTTTCACTTTTTGATTATCGCATTCTTATAAAGAGAATTCAACATTCTTTTTTATCGTGAACCCTGCTAACGCACTCGTAGGGTAGTTCTTTGGCACAATAGAGATAGCATTCCAGGGCAGAGCCCGAATTCAACCTCCCCTTGTCAGCAGCTGCTGCAGTTAGTTGTTCGCAGCAGCTGCTGCTGACAGCGAGGGTTGAACCCAATGTCTGTATTAGGTGTATATGCAACCCTTATTGTGTTGACGTACTACCATACGGGTGAGTGCTCTGAGAGTTTTGCCCGAGCAACAGCCGATAAATAGCTACAAAATGCCTGATTTTTCGCGTAATAGCCGAGAACACTGTCGTGTTTGGAAAAACCTGGTTGCCGCGAAATAGGCGTCAAATAATGGTCGTCGAGAAACAGCCGCAAAAAAATGCTCTCAAAGGGGAGTATAAGACGAAATGTTGAGGCAGATTCGGATGTCAACACCGCCGTCGGTTCAACTACCCGTGTTTTCTCGGTTATTCCTCGCTTATTTCGCGAACAGCATGGTCGCAGTCACCTAGCAGCCAAGAAATAAGAAATACTCGAGAAACAGCTCAACAGTATCAGTTGTTGAGCCTGGTGGGCTATTCCACGGCCAAGACTCTCAAAGTGTCTTTAAAGGCACAGTCCAACCTCAGAATCGCTTTTCTGTTTTTCTGCTATCTTGAAAACGGTTCCACACTGATTCTAATGATGTCTCTCGGATTGTACAAGACCCCCTAGAAACGGAGTTATGGCCCCTCAACAACTGAGCTGTGGAACCATGGTGGACGAGTTGTCCGGGACTCGTAACTTCCGTCGTTTGCAACCGGTGTATGCGAGCTTACCTGAATAAAGAAAGAGACTGGAAATGAAATGAAGAACAGGGCTATTGATCGAAAACCATCGCTCATTTCGCCATTATTGAGCTCGAAAAATTGTAAAAGGGGCGTGCCAAAGTGGCTTCTCAAGGTGGGCGCCCCAGGGTGGCTTCCTGCTACATCTCGCTTATTCGGAAGGACTCGCAATTGGCAGTTGCTATTCAGAGTGGGTCTACTTCACAATTATGTAGTCTCAGATTTCGTCCCTGAGCTTGGGCTGTGCCTTTAATGATGTTGTATCCGTCATTGACGCGTCATTGCTACTATCAATGCCTTATAGGTCATCTGTGCAGTTCTGCACATATTATATTACAAGTATGACAAAGGTATTCAGAATCACATCCTCTCTTCACTTGAAAAAAAAAAGTTAAAATGAAATGAGTATTTTTTTCTGAAAATTTTCTGTTTTCTGATTTCTGTTTTCTGTTTTCTGGCCATTTTGGCCTTTCTGTTTTCTGATTTCTGTTTTCTGAAAAACTTGATTTTCTGTTTTCTGTTTTCTGAAATTTTTTGAAAATTTTCCGCACACCCCTGGTGCCCATCCCTGCTCACGGGTATTGACGAATTCGATGTGGAGCATTGATACTCATGATGCTGATTTATACTAATGCTTTAACATTACACTCACTTTAAAGATATTGTTAAGAATGAAAAAAAAATTTGAAGTATTATTGGTTTGCAGATTTTTCCTGATAAAGATGATTATCAATGAGTTGTTTTATTATGGTGAGGTAGAATAACATTTTTTCTTGAAGATTTGCGCCAGACTATCGATTTTCGACAGACTTTGTGTATTTTACAAACTTGTATCCGACCGGATATTCGGATTGCGACTCACCGAAAAAAGGTAGAAATCCGAGTCATCCAAAATCCGAACATTCTAAACGCCATTCGTCCAGTGTTCACAGCTACTCCGTACACGTCCTCACCCTCATCGCCAACGTCACAACGCTCTACCGCTCCATCGCACAAGCCAACTTGACTGGAAAGTGGGTTTAAAATCATTCTAACTTACTTTATTTCAATTATTTTCATATATCTGCCAATTTTTTCGGATAAAATAAGTTTCCTACACAAAGTCAATTCTTTTTCCGTAATATCCTAATCCTTGAAAAATCACCATTCCTGTTGAGAAATATCCAAAAACCTTCTCTCTTCTCTAATCTAGCCAGATCAACAACAACATTTCTTTGAGATAAGACCCTTCTCTCCTTTTTTACTCGTTCCTAGTAGAGTATATCAGACGAATAAAAATTTTCGAATATTCGAACAAACGAGTTATTCGAAAAATTGACTTCTCCGAATATTCGATTAAACGAATTGTTCGAAAAATCGACTTCTCCGAATATTCGAATAAACGAATTATTCGTAAAATTGACTTCTCTGAGTTTTTGAATAAACGAATTATTCGAAAATTTGACTATTCGAATTTTGAAAAAAAAAACGAATTTTTCGAAAATTTGACTTTTCCGAATAATCGAATTATTCGAATGATTCGAATAGGAATAATTCGAATATGCGGCCAAAATCACTTGACTTACTTGACTTAATCGGTTGGCTTTCGCCTGACGCGGTCATTCCGCATCTTCACCGAGGTGTGCCGTCCTAGTAGTCAGCCGTGTCCATTTTTCACGGTCTTCAGCCACAATTTGAACACATTCCATCCAGCTGTCACTATTCCATTTCCTGCGAAACGAAACATCGCGCCTGAACTGTCTTTCGATGCCGAGTGACTTTAAATCCTCTTTAACCACATCCGTCCAGAACTTTCGCCTACGCCCAGGTGGCCGTTTCCAGACAGGATTTGGAAGCATTTTTAAAGCGTGTTGTACGAGACGATCCGGCGTTCTTCTTAGTATATGCCCGAGCAGTCGAAGTCGACTTTCCATTGCTGCTTGAGATGGCGTTAGGAGATGCTGGCACCTCCCTCGTGTCAAGCGTTGATGTACTGCGTCGATTTCCTTGTAAAGGTCTTCGTTATGGCATACACGCGGCCAGAAATATCCAAGCAAACGCCTAAAAGCTTCCTCTCCGTGCAATCCAACCTTTCCATCTGCGTTTTCGGTGCTGCCCACGTCTCCGATCCGTACATCATGATAGGGCGAATAGCGGATAGGTAGACGCGCAACTTGACTTCCTTCGCGATGGTGGTAGACCACAAACACTTGGTTAGAGAATTGAATGCAGACGTAGCTTTCGCACATCGTTGTCGAATATCCGCTGCATAACTACCATCGTTCTTCAGCAAACAGCCCAAATAACAGAAATCGTCCACCAGTTCGATACGTTGTCCGTCCACACAAACTCCAGTTGAAGGCCTCTGGAGAGACCCACATCTGCTTGCATTTGTCGGGACGAAGACGAAGTCCATAGGCTGCGGCATACTTCGAAACGAGGTTCACAATCCTTTGCAGTTTTGCGTTGTTTTCAGCGAATAACACAATGTCGTCGGCGTACTCCAGGTCGACAAGGGAGCGTCCTGATGGTGTTAGGATCACATCCGCAGGAAACTGTTCTGCAACTCTACGCATGATGTCATCAACGGCGAAGTTGAAAAGAAAAGGTCCCGCAACGGCTCCTTGCCTTACTCCTGTTTTCACCTCGAAAGCTGACGTAAATCCGACAGGTGTACGAACTGCTGCTGTTGTTCCTTTGTTCATGTCCTCGATTAACCGAACATACTTTTCCGGGACTCCATCTGCTCGCAGAGCCTTGAGCAATCGATCACGATGAGGAGAGTCGAACGCGGCTTCAAAGTCCAAAAAGCAAGCTGTAATGGCTTCGAAAACCGCTGCCACGATTCAATTACTCTTCTCACGACGAACACTTGGTCGATGGTCGATCTTCCAGGTCGAAAACCGGCTTGCTCATCTCTGGTCGTTCCTTCCACGATGTTTGATAAGTCGCTCGAGAATGATACGTTCTAAAACCTTGTACATGACACGAAGTAGAGATTCCTCTGTAGTTCTTAGGATCCGTGACGGATAGCTTCTTGTGAAGAGGTACGATGATCGCATGTCTCCACGAATCGGGTATCCTTTCGCTCATCCATATGGCACGGATGGTGTTGGTCATTTCACGAATCCCAGACGGAGGAAGAGCTTTCAGCATTTCAGCAGTGATGTTGTCATCTCCACCTGCCTTTCCATTCTTCATTTTCCGGACACAATCCAAAACTTCAGACTCAGTCGGCGGTTCCTCACTGACATCGTAATGTGCTCTCTGAACATGCGGGAGCTCAGGTACTGTTGGCGCTGGACGATTCAGCCGTAAACTGAAGTAATCCGTCCATATTGGCAGCGTCGCATCACCAACTGCAACTCCATTGGTAGTGTTCAAGACAGGAGAACATCTCTTCATCTTCCCGCTATACTGTCGCAGCAACGTGTAGGCTTTCCTCGTATTCTTCTCCTCCCAAGCCTTCTCGAACTCCTTAGCTCTACACGTCCACTCTCGTTCGCGGTCACTTTGAAGCTGCCGACGCAACTTCCTCCTCAGACGCTTCTCCTCCACGAAGTTTCCTGCAGTTCGGAGAGCACATACTCTGTTGTAGGTAGATGTTGTTTCTTCTGAGACGTAGGCGAACTTCTTCTTAGGCTGTACAACCGGGAGTGCCTTCTTTCGAAGCGTCCTGGATGCACTTGACAAAAGAATCCGCGTCGCAAAGTTTCTTCTTAGTCCGTACTCGATGTGAATAGAAACGCGTTGTCGGAAATTCCTTCTGCACTCTTCATCTCTGAGACTTGTCATGTCAATCCTCTGGAGAGGCTGAGCCCCTCGCTTCCTCTTATGAATCCTCGCAGTGAAGTTCAACAGAACAGGACGGTGATCCGAATCGAATGCGACATCCCACACAGCTCTAGATCTTCGAATGTCCGATACTGGAATATTCCTCGTCAGGACATAGTCAAGCTGTAGTTTCAAAGTTGTCATCTTCCGCTTCCGCTGCTCTTCTGGAGATAGCCGGGTTGGTCCCTGCCACGTAAGCTGATGGCGGCGATGATTCCTCTTGAATGTCGATGCAATAATCAGACCACTGCGTTCACAAAGTCGACAAGGCGGTAGCCATTGTCCGATGTTTGCTCCACTGGGTAGAACCATTTTACCGAGTACTTCCGGATTCCTGATCAAGTCCCATCTTCGCATTTGCGTCAATCCCCACGAGAACAGCATGTTGCCAAGGTATCCTGGCCAGCAACGTATTGAGTTCCTCATAAAACGCATCCTTCGAATTGTCTTCGGCGGTTTCAGTGGGCGCATGAGCACTCACTATCCACAGATTGAATCCTCTGTGATCCCGCAGTCGTACGAATGCATTTCGGCACGACGTTGAGCCGAACTCCTTGACCATACCATTGAAATCCTCCCTCACAGCTATTGCACAGCCTCCCACACTCCTATCGTCAGCGTTACCGCAGTAGATGGTGTACTCTCCGACGCTGATGACGGGTCTATCCTTGAGGCGGGTTTCCTGCAAAGCAGCAAACGGTGCATGGAAATAGCTCAGAAGTCTGGATAGCGCAGTTTTTTGGATATCACTCGACAGCGATCGACAGTTCAGGGTGGCGAAATTGTGGCTTGTGGCCAAAGACTCCATGACTCCCTAGGTACGGATCCTAAGGTGTTATGGACCAGAGGCCTTAGTGTGCCGGACGGCGACACCTTTATGCAATGTGCGGGATACTTTCGCGATATAGTTGTGCACGCTATATCGCTCGAACGTTCCCTGTGTACACTCAAACGTCTGCTGGGTTCAGTAGAAGCAGGGGCACCAACGAGCAGGTACCAACAGACTTGTATACACACCCCCGGCCAAAATCACGAGTATTCGAATATGAAGTACTGACCGAGTACGCATAAGCGAGCCCCCATTCGCGGCACTACAAACTTTCTTGACCTTTTTTTGTATGGTATTATATAGATCAAAGCTATGCCAATGTACTTCCACGAAAAAAGACATTTCACACCATATCATAAAAGTATTCAAACCAACATTTATCACCGTCTATGAGTAGTTGTTAAACGATACGATTAAACTCTCTGGATTTTCTGAACAATATCTGTCAAGAATATCCGAATTTCTAACCAGTTTGGGGTGCTATCTAAGCGGGAGGGGGCACTATAGTAACGCACCTGGCCGCGCTCATTTTTCCGTGCTGCAATCCTGATTTTGGCAGGGGAAGGAAACCCAAGGTGATGCTCAAATTTAGAGCGGCACGGTAAAATGGGCTGGGCCAAGTGCATTCAGTCATAGTGGTTACCCACCGCTAAGATAGCACCCAGTTTGATTAGAGACATTTCACTTCTGGACCGCAAAAATGTACATGTGCCGGAGACCCTGCTTCCTATTTTCTGGAATTATTCGTTTATTCGGCCGAATATGTGAATAAACGAATTATTCGAAAAATCGACTTCTCCGAATATTCGAATAAACGAATTATTCGAAAAATCGACTTCTCCGAATATTCGAATAAACGAATTATTAGAAAAAATGACTCTTCCGAATAATGGAAATATTCGAATATTCGTTTATTCTACCGAATACTCATTTTCCGAATATTCGTTGATATACTCTAGTTTCTAGGCCTGCCTACACTCTACACTCAAATGTATCATTACCTTATTTTGACGTTCGATATCTAATACCTCTATATGTATTCATAAACTCAAAATAGCGGAGCTGTGAAAAAAATTCTCCTCTCCACTGAAAATAGAAGCAACTAACTTCTACCGGCTGTCGCCACGTTGATGTTAGACCTGAACCAGCTTGTCCAAAGACCAGCGAAGAACAGCAAATACTATCCGATCTTCTCCTCCTACAGATTCTTACCCGTATTTTGAAATCGCCCATGTGATGTGTTGACACATCATCCATCCGCATCCCTCATCAACTCGCTCTCACTTTCTCTCTTCATTCTGAGGTCACCATGCAAAGAACAACAACTGCCGCCATCCCTGCATAGAGAAATCATCCCAAGCTGCCGCCGATTGCACCCTCCCCACCTATCCCTAACAAGGGATGACTGCGAATACAGGGTGGAGTTCTGAAAAACAGTCTGCTGAGGGTTTTGGAGGGCCTAAAAAGCAATAATTTAAGATGTAAAAATTCCCCCCTGTCTTCACTGCTAGATCAAAAACGAGCAAAACGATGAGTTACAGAAGGTAAAATGTCATTCAGTGCAGCCTAACCTGACGAAATTCGCCAAAAGCCGGAAACGGACCTCAGATTCAAGTTCAGCGCCCCAAATTACCACCTCGGCGGAGTTAGGGCGAAAAAAATGTCGACCTCTGGACTCCCAAAATTTCAGGTCTAAACTTCGCTCTCGGAGGTTATTTGAAATGCTCATAACGAATCTGAGGTCAGTTCATCGATTTTCGACAGATTACGGTAGATTAAGGTGGGTATACGGTAGTTGGGTCAAAGTCTCAGATTTGACTCAAAATTTCTGAAAGGGGGTTATTCGGAGTGCTGAATACGAATTCGATGTTCATTTGTCAATTTTCAAATTATTAAAGGTTTAGGCTCTCTATGGGATGACAACTACCGTAATCTACAGTAAACCTCAGAATTTCGACAAACGATCTCTAGATTCGTGTTCAGCACCCTAAATTACCCCTACGTACAAGTTTTGAGCCGAATCCGAAAAATTTTTCCAAACCACCCAAAACATTCCCTGGCCACTTACCACTGAACCACGACATACAATACTTTGTAGTATGATTGTCGAGAAGCCCACCTCGTGTTTTTTTCACAAGGTGAACCGAAAAGTTAAAAGGATTTTTTTTAGATTAAGGACTGTTTCTTCCCTTAGTCTGTTTCACGCTTCCCAGTCAACATATAAAGAAGTGAGCTCGAAGTGAAAGAGGAAAACGAAGTTTAGATAAAAGCCGCACTTAGATGAACTATTATATACTCTGTTTATCTTGAATTGCACAAAAAGCGGCCCGCCAATAGTCCTCCAATTGGCCCGCTAGTATCGTACTGTACGTCCAAGACGCGTTCTCGGCAGACACGACGGCACAGTGGCAGGGTGTGTGGCCTAGTGACGGCATTGACGAATCGATCGCTCTGCACACTGGGTGCACACCCGGGTCTGCCGAGAACGCGTCGTGGACGTACACTACGGTACTAGCGGGCCAATTAGAGGACTATTGGCGGACCGTGTTTTGCGCAATTCAAGATAAACAGAGTATACATTTATTAACTAGTACAGGCGGATCACGTAAGTTTCATGCCTTTTCTGAAGAAAGAAACCGTTTTTTAGTCATCTTCTTTCCAAGTAAATCTGATTTCATTTGATGTGAGCGATTATTGGAAAAAAAAGTCTGAGAATGGTTGAATATGGCCACAACAACTTCTAGGAATTGTAAGTTGAGCTCAGAGTAGGAGTTAAGCACGTGAAATCTATAAAGGAGACGTATTCATGACAGCTACGTACAATTTGACGTTAATCTCCCACTAATCTCCGCCAAGAATCATTAAAAAGTAGATAAAACCTTCGGACGTTTCTCCTGTCATTCCTATCAGCTGGCAGCGGAGCTGGATGGCCGCCAGCCGGCGGGTGCAATTTTTCCTTGCCCACGTAGACAACGAGATAGGCCGCCGTGCTGTGCTTGGGTGATAAGTGGACAACGGACTGGTCGGTTCGCGAGCGCTCCACTGCCCTTTCTTGGAGCGCACTTGCTTCTAACAATCAGCACCATTGGACTTGCTCGACCCCTTGACCGCGGTACCGACCCAGCCCCTCTTCGCTCCGCGCGCTATTTCTCTTTCCTCTGCGGCGATGAGCGAAGTCACCACCCGTTTCTTGAAGGCAGCCACCTCACAAAAGAACGCTCACTACTCCCAGGTGACTGACTGCAATGGTCATTACCTTGAGCGCCGCCTGTGCATTTCTGTGCCGGCCCGTTCATATTGATAGCCAATCAGTGATTGACACAGTCACCACGCACTGACAGCCGGTAGCTGCCACCTTCCGGGGGGGGGGGATTGCTACTGGCCTAGGAGTGTGCGGCAATGATAAATGAAATTTCGGCAAACGTCAACGGCAGCAGCGAATCCCAAAATTGACCCTCAAACGGCAAAATGATTACCCACAATTGCTTACGCGTTTGGTTTTTTTTGCAATATCTGCGAGATATCACTTATCAAATCACAGTGACCGGCCCCACAGCGAAAGGAGGGCGGGTTCCAAAGACTATGAGCTCGAAAACCTTAGATGATGAGTATGTGCCGATAGTAGTACTCTCCAGGGGCGAGCGGAGTTCCGCGTTTCGCGTTCCGAAACCCGCAGTTCCGCGCATTTTTTGCATTTCGCGTTCAGCATTCCGAAAACCGCAAAAAGCGCTGCGGAATACGAAAATATCGGGTCATCTGGGAGGAGGAAAAGATTAGATAATTTCTCAATTTTTCCGCGTTTCGCGTTCCGAAGACCGCATTTCCGCGCATTTTCAGGCGTTTCGCGCCCGATTTTCGAAACTCGAGAAAAAAATTTCTGTTCCGAAACCCGAAAACCAATTTTCGAAATTTCATGTTTTTGTTCCGCTCATCCCTGGTACTCTCTACACTACTCCTCGTAGGATTTGGTCAGACAGCTAGCAAGGTCGGTTTTTACGTCTTTTTCGTCTTTTTTGTATAACTCGCTTCAAAGTCAACTCTGAAGGAAACTAGGGAGATATTCGAGATCCTGCTGTTGTGGGTTTTCCCATTCCTCCGGCCATTGTAGGGGTTAGCGGGACAGGGGCTCTCTACACCCCGAGGGAGAAGTTGTCCCACCGACCAGGGATGAGCGGAGTTTCGCGTTTCGCGGTCCGAAACCCGCAGTTTCGCGCATTTTCGGCATTCCGCGTTCCGCATTCCGAAAACCGCAGGAAATGCCGCGGAATGCGGAAATATCGGGTCATCTGGGACGTAGGGAAACAGTAGATGATTTCTGAATTTCTTGTGGGCTCGGATTCTTGTCAGGGCCGCGCGAACGCAGCCCCACGCGCAAAAATTTAGCTGTAGGCTAACTTCAACTCGAAGCTGCCTCACAGGTCAGCCGCCGCTAAAGTGCAATGCGGAGGCCTCACCATGGAGGTCCCGCCTTCATGATCGGGAGAGCCTCCCAGCCAGGAAGAGATTTTGGACGTGGGTGCGCATCTGCGTGCGAGAACGCGCATTATCGAATGCTCGCACGCAAGGAGTTTCCCAATTGTTATCGCGGCCATGTTTTTGTCAGAATGTAACATTTCAAGGGCGGTGAGTAATTGCGCGCTCTGGCACGCACTTGCGCGCCACAGTGCACTAGTGCTAGCTGCGTGCCGAAACACGCAAATGCGTACCCAAAAGTGATATTTCGTGAAAAGTGAGTAACTGCGCGCTGTGGCACGCACTTGCGCGTTTACGTGCACTAGCCAGGAGTTGCGTGCCGAAACACGCAAATGCGTACCCAAAAGTAACTTTTCGTAAAAAGTGAGTATTTGCAAGCTTCTGTCCTGAATTTAGCATTGCTTTGCGCAGTAAAGTCGATTTCCTGGTCCGCCGCGGTCATATCTGCAAATAAACCTAAGAGAAGAGGCGAAAAATGATGAAAAATCCTCTGAGCAGTCCAAAAATATATTTTCCCCGGATTTGAAGCGCTAAATAAGTTTTGCGCGTAAAGTTGGTGTGCGGCGTGTGTGACTGCACATCACCCTGAATTCGACGGTTATGGTGGCGTCGCCGCAAATATCCGGCACGATAGGCCGGTTATTTTGTGGCGCCGCCACCACCGTCCTTAAGACGGCTTCCCAGGGAAACGACGACCACGGAGTCGAGAAGAAATGGATGGGGAAGTGAAGTAGGGATTAAACTAGTAGTGATAGCCTACATCTAGTGTATAAGTATCTCCGGCTAACTTTAGGTTTTAAAGAATTTCGCAAAAATAACCGTTATAAGGACAGGTATACTGGGGATGGGGCAGAGAGAAACGACTGGCATGAATAGGCGAGCGTCGCCAAAAACCTGAGAAAATTATGAATGGAGTTTTGTTCATATGTGGACCCTATTGCTGCAAAGTTTCGATTTTAGAACAAGTTTTGTCGTGAAACAGTTTTTATAAGTAAACTTACTATTGATTTTACGCGACCCGCCCCCTTAAAACGGCCACAAAATCGATTCTAGCGAAGCGATTTCGACGCTCAAGGTCTCAAATCAAAGAGAACAACGCCGAGAGTCTTCTGAGCTAGAAGTCATGCGGATCGCGCCATGCGTTCGTCTGTAAATTTCATACGCAGACTCGATTGACACCTAAAATTCTAAGTGCTCAACCATTTTTGGCTAGATTCGGATTACAGAGGTATTTGATGGTATTTTTAAATCAGTTTTGTGATTTCAAAAAATTATAAGACTGAGAGAACGGGTAAAATGGCTGTGGGTGAGAAAAATGGGCGCGATAAATGAGGGTACGGCGCTAAAATTCTCAAAAAATTATGGATGGTCTTCTAATAATCGTGGGAATATTATCGCGGCCCAATTTTGTGCTTGAATGCACTTATTTTCTCCTGAAAAAATCACAATTTGTCTTTTTTTAATTGTGTGAGTGTCTTCTGCGCATAGCAGTAGCTGAATTCTGGTCAGATTTGAGCCGTTTCGCCCTGAAAACTAACTGAAAGCACTAAACGAGGCTAAAAATACCTATTTCCAATCATTAATTTGGTTTTCCTTTGCTTCGGCGCGTTTATTAGGATTTGCGCGTCAAATTCCGCGTTTCGGATGTCGACTGCGGACGGTATTTTTCGACGCCTAATTTCCTCGCGGACAGTCCGCGAGTTGTCCGTTGTTATCCAACGGACGATTCGCGGCCAGGCAGCGCCGACTAGTACAGGGGTTTTGCGCGAATCCGTCGATTACGGAGCTCAGAGGCGACAGATTGGCAAACCATTTGACCATTTTAATACACTCATAGCTCAAAGTCTAACATATAGGTTTCGTGAAAACAAGTGGGTTTTTAAGAAATTCGCAAATTGTCCGTTACGAGGAAGGACATTTTCGCTATGGGTGGGGAAAATTGACCGCCATGGATTAGGAAGCGGCGCTAAGAATCTGAGAAAGGGTAAGTATGGAAGGTGTTTTAGTGATGATGGAGATATTATCAAGTCAAAATTTTGAATTTTAATGATTTTTTTTTGTCGACTTTGTTAATTAATTTTGTCGTTAAATTTGTGTAGGGTGTCCGGCTTGAATGGCGATAAGAACGTCCATAGTGGACGAATTGCGGCGTTCGAGGGCTTGAATGAAAGAGAAAAGAAAGGGAAATAATGTGGGTGGGGAGTGGTGTGGATCGCGCCATGTATCTACTCGAAATCAAGAGTTTTAGCCTCGGATGATTGTGCATAGTTGATGTTCCTTGTCCATTTTGGCTTGAAGTTCGGCAGAATGAAGTCTGACTAAGCACTTTTCAAAGAATCAACACTTTCTGGGTTTATGGTCAACTTCCAGGTAAGGTGTGAGGGTTCAGCGATGCCATTGTGTGCAGAGTATACCTGTTCAACCTGGGAAGAAAACGCATACATATTTCACTCCTATAATGGGCACGTTTGTGAAAAATGCTTGATTACGGTTTTACTATTGTTCTGCTGTATATGGATCCCATCTGGGGCGACACGGAATCGGTGACCTAGCTGGGGAACGAGGTGTCTCGGCGAGTTAAGCGGCAAGACCTGGGGACATGCAGGCCTATGCAGAGATGTGAAGGTAATGGGCTGGGCTAGCCAACCATTGTTCTGTCGATCAACCTTCGTCTACAGTTGCCCTCTTCCTGAACTTTCCAATCAATCTTTCTTTTCACTCTTCCTTTTCATTCTCCCGTGTTATTCCTTTGTGTTTTTATAGTGGAGACGTTAGACTCCGAGAAAATTTGCCGCGAAAATACCGCGACCCTCGACTGTGCCGCGATAGTTCCGCGATAGTACCGCAGCGGCTCCGTGACCAGACGATTTTGTTGCCGTGTCTTGAGCCTCAATATCGCCGCGATAGTACCGCAGCGGCTCCGCGTTTGAACCGCGCCGGCTCCGCGAGGATGCAGCAGTGAACCCGCGTGGAGTACGATGCACCATCCTGTGTGGTGAAACGAAGTTGTCGCCGGTTCAATTACCCAAGTTTGAGGTAACATTCCTTATTTCCCCTGCGCGCAAAAGCGGCGGTAAACTCTGTCGCTATCAGACAGATGACGTAACGACCGCAGGTGAGTATTTTTGTTCTTAGCCCCCCCTGATTTGTATTATCAGTCTTAAATGACTTCATATCAGACACTCTCCCGGAGCCGCTGCGGCACTATCGCGAACCCGAAGCGGCACTTCCGCATCACCTCTACCGTAGTTCCCCACGGCTCCGCGGTAGTGCCGGCGCGACTCCGCGATAGTGCCGCTTCGGTGCCTGTAGGTTCCGAAGTGGCACTATCGTGGAGCGGCAGCAACCATTTCTCTCAGAGTAGGATAGTGATTTAAATCTCTTTCTGAGAGGAGATACGCCGCGCAGTTTCTCGGCGTTGGCCTCTCACGTCAGCTCCACCCGCCTCCTGCGCCGGTGATAGGTGAACTGCGAGATACTGCTCAGAAGGTTATGGAAATGTTGCCAGCACTAACACTAATGTCAACAACTTACAGAAGTCTTCCGTAAGTTGTTGAAAATTGTAACCGCAGGCTGCGCTGCAATAGGGACAGGTATTATACAAAAATCAAAATTTTCGTTTGAAAAAATTTCGAAAAATGAAAAATTTTGTTCGAAAGTTTTTCGAACGAACGAATGACGAAAAACTCGGAATTCCGGAAGTCGAACGAACAAATTTCGGAACAAATCAGGAATTTTCGAATTTCTTTCGAATTTAAGAAACTCCATTCGATACTCCATCCAAATTTTGGATCTTTTTCAAGCCGGACTCGACGCTTTATTAACACCGCATAGTCAGAGAATGAATATTCCATGTCGCGAGCATGTATTATTGCCTTCCTCTCTTATTCCAAGCACTTCAAAGTGATGTTTATTGGGCCTATAATGTCAACTCAGAAAATCGCCGCATCCAATGCGTGTCGAATATGCATTCAACTGGAGTGACCACACCCACCGAAAGGCCCTATCGCAGAAGCACGTGCTCCGGACAGCAGCACGTGCCGCAAAATTTATTTGCAGGAGTACGTGCTGCAAGGTAGTCCAGCATAACCGTAGCAGCACACAAACGCGACGCAGCCAGCAGTTGGACGAGGCCTCCAGTAGCCTGGGCGGGTAAAGTAGCACGAACTTGGGTAATTGAACCGGCGACGCTGCCGACCTCTTAGTTCCGTCTCAAGAGTGCGTCGTATGCTTTCCTTTTTTTGGATAATCGTTTTGTCATCGAGTTGAATGTGTATCATGTACGCGTTGAAGGTTTTCATTGTTCGAGCACGTGCTGAAATTTGAAACACGGTAGGAGCACGTGCTTCTTTAGTAGCACGTTCCTGACTGTGCTCCAAACCGCCCTGTCTTCGAGTTGAATGCATATTCGACACGCATTGAATGCGACGATTATATGAGTAAGTCTCCTGATCAGTGCTATATATTGCCATGACTGATAGCTCCGCAGCTTGCTCCGCTTGGACTCATTAGAGCAAGAAAGACTTAATTATATTGCCCGGTAACAAGCACAACCCATTCGAGCAGGCGAGTTGTTCGCTCACGCCCACAATTCCGCCCGACCAATAACGAAACAGCATAACCAAATGTTCGAGGAGCGTTTCAGAATCGAACGAAATTTCAAAAAATCGTATCTGGAACGAATGTCGTGTACTGTGCTTCTCAGGGCCAAATTTCGGTGCGCAATTGCGTTTCCGCACGGTTTGCGGCCGCACGCGCCGGGGTCGGTCGGATTTCCCGACTCAAAGCCGACCAGGTAAGGCTTTTTTAGAGCGTTTTCTCCAATTTTGTTGAGTTTCCAGTTTCTGAAACCCACCTAGAGCCAACAGGTCGATGGCTGCGGCGCTGGAAACTTTTCCGACTGAAAAGAGCGCGACCGCAAAGCGAGTACAGACGCAATTGCGGACCGGAATTTGGCCCAGACAAGCACAGTAACAGACTTTCCGATGCGTTGGAAAAGTGAATACTGACCCGCCCATCGCGGGGCAGGCCAGCGGCAGTCGTCTGGGCCCGAGCGCCCTTCGCCGGTTCGTCAGGAGTGGTCGTGGAGCTTTGGAGATGGAGCTTATTTAATGTAATGATATAACATATGAAGCTGTCCACGTAAGAATCGAGATAGATCAGTACACAATTTTTTTTGCCGTTTTTATATTTTATGTCGCTAGAGCACCCTAAAAAACTCAGGTGTACGCTTCTATAATTTTCCGAAAACTTTTGAAAAATTGTTATAAAATTGCAGAGTTGGTCATTTTTTGAACATTCTTTAGCATAGATCCTCAACGTAAACGAATTCTTATGATGATAAAAATTATAAGAGCTAATCAACTATGAGGAATCGTCTGGCGTTGTCAGAATTTTCAAAATCGCGCCTTGTAACAAAAAAAGATAAAATCAAAAATCGAAAGACACAAACGACCTCATTTTTCGTTCGAATGACGCTCGCAGGCGAAAGGGGTATGGTATACTTTGTCGCTGTAATGAGCGACAGGCATGCAATCTAACACAAATCGCGGCGGAACCCGCATCGGAGCAATGGCAACGGTTTTCGTAGGAACAGATGTCGCGTGTGGGTCGCAGCGACGTGTCGCGGCGGGCTGACATACTGCAAATGTGCCATGGCCTGTCGCTACCACTGTTGCTGCCGCTAAGCAGTGCACTGCGACAGCGACAGATTTAAAGGGCGGGAGGCGGTCGCTTTCGCTGTGCAGAGCGACGCGACCGTGTGTCGCAAAAGTATACCATACCCCAAAAACCCTCGCGCAAGAGGCCGCTCATGCATTCCATCGCGCGAAAAATGTCAGCTCCTCGCGGTCAGCTACTACTGCATCCATTTTTTCGCGCGATGGAATGCATGAGTGGCCTCTTCCACAAAAGTTTTTCGCCTGCGAGCGTCATTCGATCGAAAAATTGAGGTCGTTTGTGTGTTTCGATTTTTGATTTTATATTTCTTGTGTATCAAAATGACCATGGCGCATCTTTCGAGCATAGTCTCTATCTGCAGGGTCTGTGCTCAGAAAAAATAAAAATAAATTTTTTACAGGGCGCGATTTTAAAAATTCTGACAACGCCAGACGATTCCTCATAGTTGACTACGTCTTATAATTTTTTTTATCATAAGAATTCGTTTACGTTAAGGATCTATGCTAAGAATATTAAAAAAAACCCAACGTTGGAATTTTATAACAATTTTTAAAAAAAGTTTTCGGAAAATTCTAGAAGCGTACACCTGAGTTTTTTTGGGCTGCTCTAGCGACATAAAATATAAGAACGGCAAAAAGATTTTTTTTGCCGATCTATCTCGATTCTTACGTGGACAGCCTCATATGTACGTAATAAACCTTGCAAGCAGTTTTGGTATGGAAAGGTATAGAACTCCTTGTAAGATATCATTGGGTTAGGATTCTAGACCCCTTAACTCGATCGAGTCACAGCCATTTTCCAATCATTAAATGTATTTACATTAATCATCAGACGATATCCTCGAATTCCATCAGTTGTAATGCAAAAGCGACTGGACCAAGATGCACCACTGCATGGCTCCCCTTTATTTGCTTGAAAGTCACTATTTATACCTCATTCTGCGCTCCATTTATCACATGTGAAAGTTCGACCATGGAACTATGGAAGTCGCAGTTTACCCGATGGTATGGAATGGCTGACAAGCTCGGGGACGAGCTTCCTTGGAATGTGGAGATGTCGTGTAACAGTCGTCCCGATGCGTTGAAAAAGATGGATACTGGCCCGCCCATCGCGTGGCAGGCCAGCGGCAGTCGTCTGGGCCCGAGCGCCCCCTGCCGGTTCGTCAGGCGTGGTCGTGGAGCTTCGGAGATGGAGCTCATATGATTTAATGTTATAACATATGTACTTAATAAACCTTGTAAGCAGTTTTTGGATAGAAGGTATAGAACTACTTGTAAGCGCATCGGGTTACGATTGTAGACCCTCCTAACTCGATACGAACGAAAACTGAAAAAAATCGTTCGTAAACAATTCGAATGGACAAAAATCGAAAAAATTCGTTCGGCGAAATTTCGAACGAAAACGAAAACGAAGAAGGAAAACCTTTCGATATTTTTTTTCGAAAATTGCGTTCGTGTATAACTGTAGTAGATATACTTCTGCGACACAATGGTCGCGTCGCAGCGCACAGCGACCGCTTGTCGCAAAACTCCCTTCATTTAGGCCTGTTACAGAGTTCGATCGCTGTGCGACGCGATGGGATGATAACCATGAGCATCGATTGAGATCGCGTCGCACGTCGATCCGCATTAAAAACATGCCATCGTGGCGATCAGCGATTGCACTGTGAAAGAGGCCTCAGGCCGGGATCATACTTCCCGCGAGCAACGACGGCGACAGTATCAGGCATATCGATTTTTGATCGACACTGATGCTAAACATTGCGTCGCGTCGCTCGTCGCTGAAAGTATGATACTGGCCTTGAACCTTTCGCTGTCGCAACACGCTGCACAACGACAGCGACAGGCTTCGGCACATTTGCAGTATGTTAGTCCTCCGCGACACGCCGCTGCGACGAACGCGCGACAACTTCCTACGACGGGCCATGCGGTTGCTCCGATGAGGGTCCCGCCACGATTTGTGCTAGACTGCATGCCTGTCGCTCACGACAGTGACAAAGTATACTATACTAGTTGCGCGGTCATTTCTCCAACTTACGGCTTGGTTTTACCGCTCATTCTCTAACGTGTTCGCAACATTTTTCGCAACTGATTCTTCTGAGCACTATCTCGCCGTTGGCCTATCACCGGCGCAGGAGGCGTATGGGGCTAACCTGATGGGCTATGAGGAACAGGGCCACCAAAAGAGATCTAAATCACCACCCTTAATATCTCCCCTCCCCAATTTCTGCGCTAATGATCTAGGAGCTTCCGCGGAGACGTGATGTTCAGAGTAGATGGCGAACTTCCTTTGTCACTCCTATCCCAAAGAAGAAACCAATTTCTGATCCCACCAATTATCTGCCTATCAGTGTCATCAATTTTTGCAAGGTTTTTCGAAAAGATAATAAAAAAAATAATTGTGGTTCATCTAGTGAAGCATCCCATCATCTCGGAGCACCAACATGGTTTCCAAGAGATTAGATCCTGTCTCGGCGCTGCTGTACTCAGGCAAAACTAGTGGTACTGAATGCGGCGAGTTTTTGTCCTGAATTCGTACAAATTCAGAACCATTACTCGACTGAATCGAGGGATTTCTCGATGAATTCTCGACAACTTTTCACCGTTTTTTCCAAAACTCTCAGCCAATTCAGGAGAACTCTCGCGGAATTCTCGACAACATTTCACCGTTTTCGGTATCAAAAATGAGGTTCCGTCCATACCCGGGACCGTTCTAAAGAGTTCATCCCCGCTACCATCGGCATCTGGGAAATGATGCTCACCACGGAATCCGGGTGCGAGGCCACCCCCCCCCTCCACCCGAGCCACTCCCGCTCGAGTGCTGTCCAACTTCCTACCAAGCCCTACTTTCTCTATTTGACGACTTGCGCAGGGCTACTGTAGCCTTGCACATAATGTACTAAGTCCTATTAGAAAACATGCTGCGATAGTGCCGCTACCCTCGACTGAGCCGCGATAGTACCGCGACGAACCCGCGATCATCACTGCGTCCAGACGGTACCGTAACAGTGCCTTTCTCAGAAAAATCAAAACAAGTTACTTGTGATATAAATGTAGCTTACGTTAATGTCTCAAGTAACTTACATTTATATTGCATGTAACATACATTTATATTTCATGTAACATACATTTATTTTACATATAACTTAAATTTATATTACGTGTAAGTTACATTTGAATTTTCACTATGGGTGGCCATCACGCGACGAAGACGACACACGACGCAGAAGGCGCGTCCCAGACCACACACCACGCAAAAAAATGATGTGCAGACTTCCCTGCTGGTGTGGGGTCAAGTACCTCAAACTTGGGTAATTGAACCAACAGCAGCGCCAGTCGTAAGCCTGACCGAGCGAGTGCGTCGTACATCAGCCTTGGAAATATCTTCTTTGCCAACTTAAGTTACTTGCGACTTATGTTGTGCCATTTAAGTTACATGTAACATATCGGAGGCGCACTGCACGCAGTATCCTCTCGGTTACGGGAGATCTCACAAGTGAACACGGCTGTCCCCTCAGTCTCTGCCCGCATCGAGACGAGCAGGGTATTCTGCTGTCCGACCATCAATGCGATGACTCGGCATGCATGGTATGGATTCGCTTACACTGTCTGCAGACTCTCGCGCAGAGATCCGGCTGGCAGCATTCGTCAACGGTTTCGGGTTTTAGCCTGCCTTTGGCTTAAGTGTAGGGTGTTGAGAACGGATTTAAAAGTTCCTAACAAAGAAAAAACTAATATCCAAACAAACAATGAAGCGGATGTGTGAAAATATGCGTTTTCGTGGAAAAATCGCTAAAATGAAACGATTTAAAATAAGGAACGTCGATAAATAAAGTAATTTTGCTATGTCTCGGCTTTTTTCAGTGTTTATTCTTATTTTTACGTATGAAACCGTGAAATAATTAGTGGAGCCTTCTATTTACCGAACCAGAACTTCAACGCTTATAACTTTACCTTTGAGTAATGTTCTTGAATAGAAGATTGCATCGCTGCGATTACAGTTTTAATAATGGTTCGAATATACTCGAAGTGAAAATGAATGAAACTAACCCATATAATACATTCATGGGCGTTTATGAGACCGTTTATCACTCTACTGGTGTTCAATTGACTTCTACCAGAAATTTTGAAGAAAATGATATGAGATTCCGAAAACCGCGCGCTCTTATCGATTTTCGAGCGTGGGAAAATCGCGGTTGCGCTAACAGAAACAGAAAGTAATATATCTGCTAACATATCGTCTCTGATGGAATTACGTGCGTCCCCAGGAGCAGCAGCGACAAGAGGAGATAGCCGCTGAGATCGCGCGTTTCAACGGTCATCACATTTTAGGAGGCGCTCAGCCCACCACTCGGGAGTGCAAAAATTTTTTGGATTTTCTGGCGAGTAGACTCGCTCATTGAGTATCCGAAAACTGCTAAAAATCATTTTAAAATTTCCCATTATATTTGAAGTGTATTCTACGAAATCTCAATTTGCAGCTGTACACTTGTATTCCTCACGACTTCACTTATGTAAAATACTGAAAAAACCGTTATTGTATTTTTCCACTGCATGCTCAATCTCCTGTTTTTTTCTGTGATGGTGAAGCGCTCCACGATTAGTTGATGAAAAAATTGTTTTCATCCGCCTTCTGTAGCAATTTTTCTTGTTCCCGTCATTAGCAAAAAAACCATTCGTGTTATTTCAAATCAGAAAGCATTGTTTATAGAAGCTCGTTTAACCAAACTTTTTGACGGATCAAAAATTGTTCCTAATTCTTTTTCAAGTATAACATTACCAACTTTAATCCATTCAGTCCTTATCATTTAGGTTTGGAATGAGTATCAAAGTCAGTGTATGCACATAATTTTATTCGCTATCTATTCTTTAATCAATTAGTTTACTCATACATTTTGTTCGGTGTTTTTTATTTCAATTATTTTTCAAGCGATTCATTTTTTACATCTCTCCAAGTGTCTTTTCCCTTTTCTAGAGTTTTTACCTAGTTATCATTGATTTTTGAACAGCTATGCAGTCATGTTTTTAATGATTTTGTTTTTATTTTATTTCATTTTGTTCAAGTATTTTCTGAGTGCAATTCTAAATTTTATTGAGCTATATAATTTTGATTTTCGCCACGCGGAATAATGTTGTGGCCACATTTTAATTTTCTATTTATTAAGAGAAACCTAATCTATATAACGTCGGCATGGATCGCGAAGAGACTTCGCGTTCACTGTTGAAAGTTGGCGAAAACTCGGTTCCGTGTGCTATAACATAGGTGCACCGAGTTAACGCCAACCTTCAACAATGCACGCGAAGTCTCTTCCCGATCCATGCCGATGTTATGTGTCATGCAATCCACCCATTATTTGATATCTGAAAGTTTAACTTGGACTGTAATGGATTCTACGTCATTCCATGCCGTTAAAAACACGCTTCACAGCCAAGTGCATAACATTGTTTACCGAAATCAGTTCACATAACCCTAATCTCATCGATTATGACGGTTGGGTGCCTCCGTGATGTCAGTTGGGGTGCTGCAACCCCATCCACGAGTGTGCCTCATTTCTCTGCGCTCTAGCGCTCGGGCTGGGCGGTGGGTGAGAGGCATGCGGCGAGGAGAGTGCGCGACGACGGTGGGAAAATGCCGAGCGACGCATGTTCACTTGTGAGATCTCCTTAGACCGTATCCTCTCAGATATTGAAAACAAGTTACTTGTAACATATCTAAGCAGATGTAAGTCACTTGCGAGTTATCTCAAGCCATTTTAGTTACATGTAACATATCGGAGGCGCAGCGCACGTGGTATCCCGCCGATATGTTACATGTAAGTTAAATGACCTGAGATAAGTCGCAAGTAACTTACATCGGCTCAGATATGTTACAAGTAACTTGTTTTCGGCGTTTTATGTTACAAGTATCTTGTTTTCGTTTTTCTGAGTTGGTGGCGGCAACGCCGCGCTATGCCGCGATAGTACCGCAACAGTTTCGCGTTAGATCGGCGCCGGCTCCGCGAGGATGCGTCAGCGAAACCGTGTCAACAGCGATACAACATCATGTGTGGTAAAACGAGATTTTCGACGGTTCGATTACCCAGATGTGAGGCACTTCCCGCATGTCCTGCGCACTGTGTGCAAATCCTTGCGCGCACTGCACCGTGTCCTGTGCACCCCGCGCAGGTCCGTGCCCGATTTCCTGCGCACTTTGTGCAGAGCCCTGCCCGCCTGCACAATGTCCTGCACATTTTAGGTAGAGCCTTGCCGGTTCAACACGCTGAAAGCAACGTCTCATCCAGTTCTGATTCGGTCCTGCACACTACTGTTCAGGTCCTTTCCAGTCCTCCTTCCAAATCCCAGCTCAGCATTCGATGCCTTGCACAGTCCAGCTTGGGCGCTGCACATATTTTACCATTGGAGGGCAGCTGCTTGTTGACGATATGCAAAACTGGTCAAGAAATTGCCAAAGATTAAAAACTTGTCGAGAAATAGTCGGGAATTCGGCTGAATACAAACAGGGCTAATTTCTAGAGCAGCCGTCCAGAATTTCCCTAGAATTCTCGACGAAACTAGAACGATTTCTCTAGCTGGTGAGAAAATGTCCTCAATTCTGCAGCGTTTCTCGACAAAACACGATTTTCCCAAATTCTCGACAACATCTGCCTGAATTCAGAACAACTTTTGGGTTCCCCACCTATTCAGGACAAGTTTTCGACGTATTCAGGACAACTACTTTTACCTGAGTACTATGCTTCTCTGGCCGATCTGTTGACTCTACGGTGGTTTTAGAAAGTGCAAACTAAACGAAATTGGAGAAAACTGCATAAAAAAGCCATATCGAGTCGACTTTGGCGCTGGCAACTCGACTGAGTCGAGGGCGTGAGACCGCAAAGCGTGTCGAGACGCAACTGCGGACCGGAATTTGGCCCAGAGAAGCACAATAGTCACTAGATGACTGGAATCGGGCGCTGGACAACGATGTTGGCGTGGAGGTGGTTTATGTATGTACCTCGATTTTTCCAATGCGTTTGGCAGAGTCACACCGTCCATAAGGCCTAGTGCATACTTCCCGCGACGCACGATGGCGACAGTGCATATCACCCATATCGATTTTCGGTCAATATGTATGACATACACTATGTCGCGTCGTCCGTCGCGAGAAGTATGCACTAGGCCTAAAACTAGTAGTAGTGGGTATTCATCCGCGTATTGTGGCATGGATTCGTGCCCTTCTCACGGGTAGAACCTTCAGAACTTCAAATGGACATAAAATTCAATGTCCACTGCATGAAGCGAGTCTACGGAGCTCTACACATTGTTATATTATTCCAGTGCAATATTGATGTCGAAATAGAATACAGTCCTAATAGATCTCATAGAATTATTATAGTGATCTCGTCATAGAGAATATATTTCCTTATAAAATTATAATTGTCTATTTGTTAATTTGATTGCAGTTACTAAACTTGTAGGTTTTGTTCTGGAGAATTTATATTATTAAATGAAAAGGCTGAGTGCCTCTCAGCCAGATAGCATTTTTGTTTCTCTATGAGTGATAGTGACTCAAATTCAGTGTTTTTAGGCAACACTTATAACTATCACAGTGTCAAACAATTAATCCAGATATAACGCCATTAGTAAGCATGCAAAAACGTGAAAACTTATTAAGAGTAAGAAAAAATCAATGAATAAGGGGAAAAAGTACCTATAAGTGCTGTGAATAAGCAGATCAATAATTAAAACCAACGAACGGTTAGGGTACAGTAGGTGGAATACCCGGTTGCACCACGGGAGTATTGTCGGGTGCATGGCGGGGGTTATTAGGTTGCATGAGGGTTGCTATCAATGCGAAGCCGGGGGAAATTCGAGACAAAGGTGTCGTGCGTGCTATACATTGGATTCGACTCACTCATTTTCGGGTATCAATCTGAATGTCTTCGTTTCCATCACGCCGAGCCGTCGTTCTGCTTCCTTGGTCATTGGATAACACTCTGTGCCATACAGTGCGACGGGCCTCACAACCGAACGACAAATTTTTGACTTCAGCCTGTCGCAAACCTTTTTATCACATAGCACTCCACTCGCGGTACGCCACTTCAACCAAGCAGCATTGATGCGTGCGTCGACTTCAGCCGTCAGCGTCCCATCATCGCAAAGCGTGGATCCAAGATATCGAAACATATGCGCTTTTGGCAAGACTGTGTTGTCTACTTGGATGGAATCGTCACAACTCGCATTTGTCATGTATTCGGTTTTCTTTTTATCGAGTCGTAAGCCGAATGCTGCCAGTCTGTCGTGCCAAGCTTGAACTTGTGCTTGGAGATTTCGTTTGCTGTCTGAGGCGAGCATCACGTCGTCAGCATGCAACAGTGTCCAAGGTGCTGAACTCTGCAAATCTCGTGTGATGACATCCATGACGATGATGAAGAGCAGAGGGGAGAGGGCGGAGCCTTGATGAATTCCAACAGTGATTCGAAAAGGCCTTGATGTTCCTGCCGCGGATCGTATGCAACTTGACGTGTCCACGTACAAAAGCTTCACCCAATCGATCAATTCTTCGGGGACATCTCGGCTACGCAGAGCATACCATATTAGTTCGTGAGGGACTCTGTCGAACGCTTTCTCAAGATCAAGAAAGGCGAAACGAAGATGCTCAGGTGGAGTGGTGGATTGACCCGATTGGAACGAGTTCGGAATGAAGATGTGCGTGAAAGATTCGGCGTCGCGCCCATTTCGGACAAACTTCGCGAAAACCGCCTGAGATGGTATGGGCACGTTCTGCGAGCTGGAGAACACTCGGCAGCGAAAGCGGCTATGCAGCTCCAAGTGACGGGCCAACGACCAAGAGGACGACCTAAGCAGAGATGGCTGGGTGTCTCGCACAACGATACGAAAATTGCAGGCCTCCATCCTGACATGCGAATGACAAGGTTAAATGGCGGCAACGTTCGAGAAATGCGGACCCTGCTAAAATGCGGGACAAATGCTGAAGAAGAAGAAGAAGAATCCGAATTAACCGAAATTTTCATGATTCAAAATCCGATTTGCCGAAAAAATGCTGGTATCCGAGTGATCCAAAATCCGATTCACCGAAAAAAAACGCCAAAAAATTTTTCACTTTGAATCAAAATCTGAATCACCGAAAAGTGCCATGAGTCGGCTCATGATTCGGATACCGAATATCCGAAATATGTCATGATTCGGTTCTGTTCATGAGCCGAATATTGGTAGATTCGACATGTCCTCTTACTCAACAAAACGTATCTAATGTCACCACTTGACGGTCC
Source organism: Aplectana chamaeleonis (assembly GCA_029168955.1). Taxonomy (NCBI): domain Eukaryota; kingdom Metazoa; phylum Nematoda; class Chromadorea; order Rhabditida; family Cosmocercidae; genus Aplectana; species Aplectana chamaeleonis. The sequence continues at coordinate 476,694 of JAPDOI010000127.1, forward strand.
ATTCTATAGTAGCCATGCATGAATGTCATTATACTGCAGACATCCAATTGGCACTCATTGCGAAACTTTGACCTAGTGCATACTATCGGCGACATGCGACGCGACGGGCTCATTGTGCCTGTCATACATATCGACCGAAAATCGATATGGCTGATATGCACTGTCGCTGTCGCGCGTTGTTGGAAGTATGCACTAGCCCCTAGGTAGTATTTTCTGCGCATCATCAGCGCAGATTTTGCGGGTAATTGGTGTTGATCCTCTTCTTTTGAGTTGTGTGTACGAGTATAGGGCCTTCCAGTTTACTTAGTATCCGAATCGCTCCTTTTCGGGTATCCGACCGGATATCGGCGATTCGGATAGTCCGATATCCGAAAATTCGAAAACGACCAAAAAACGAAGAAGCTGCGGCGGTTAGGCAGCAACAGCGACAAAATGGTTGAACCCCTTCCATCGCGCGATGTTGCTGCCAGCTCGCGGCGAAGCTCGCTCAACTCGCGCATAGTGGAAGCGCGGCGGTCGCCCCGTCGCGCGTCATAGTTTGTGCGGCGTAGCGCTCCCCATCACACACACTGTCTCCGCGACAGCGAGTTTCGCTGCGACGCCACTCTGAAAGGCTCTTATGGCTCACTGAGAGTACGATTGGCTCCTAAAGACCATGTGTATTGATCGAACAGGCAACCCTTTTTGAAGAGGATTAGACAGGAACTCACGGGCAGGGCTGGGCACACGTCCCGGCATGGCGATTCAGAATATGCATCCCTCTTAGCTCGGTAATTTTTAGGCACCCCATTATGGGAAATCGAGATCGGCTGTTTTTCCAATAGTTGGACAGCCGTGATCTTGACTTCCTGATTTTGATAAACAAGAATATAAAAAAAGCACTGAATAGAGAAAATTCCGAAAATGGCAACAAACAGGGTAGGGTAATTTCTGAACTTCAAAACAACCCCATGAGGAAAATTTGTTAGTAAGACGGTAAGTTATTACAAAAGATTAAACATTTTTCAATACAAAACGATTGAACAATTACCAACATCAGAACTACTACTATTGCCATAATTAATGTTTCCTGTCGAATGTTTTCATAAACCTAGGAAGGATTAGATAATCTGTGTTTTATTGTTCTAATGAGGGAATCAGAACTATTTCGTGTTGTGGAACAATGCTAGGACTCATGTGATTCGTAGGGAGTAGAAAACCCGAGCTTTACCCTCCTAGAATGCCGCTATCCCTTAAAAAATCGGCTTGCCGTGCGATACGGTGTTTGTACGCAGCTACACAGCGCACATGGGAATGGACGCGCATACAGTATTAATAGAAAATGTATTTTATTACAGAACGGAGAGGAGAAAAGGATTGAAACTGAAGGAAATGGAAGATGGTAAAGGTAGTCTATTCTGGATGTACCCACTTTAGAAATTTAATGCAAATAAACAAAGTTAGAGCGGGTGTAAATATTTAGCAGTGATAAGGTTCATTCAAACGAACCTAGTTGATCAAAAGTAGCATTAAACTGAGTTCAAAGGACTTAGTGAGAAAGAGGAGAATCTGGCAAACATTTTAGCATCAATGGGACCGGTTTTTAATGAGATTTAAGGACCCTAAATCTCGTCCCGGTTTTACCCCGAAAACCGGGACAAAACCGGTACGAGTTTTAAGGTCCTTAAATCACATTGAATATCAAATCTATTGCTATTAAAATGCTTGCCAGATTCTCCTCTTTCTCGCAATGCTCTTAGTTCTCATGTTTATGGGTGTTTTTAATCAACTAGGTTCATTTGAATGAACCTTATCACGTCCAAAAAATTCACTCCGCTCCAACATAGTTTGTTTAAATTAAATTTCTATACTGTATACATTGAAAAAATCCTATTTCTACCTGCTTCCATTTACTCCAGTTTCAATCATTTTCTCCGCCCCGTTCTGTAATAAAATAAATTTTTAATTAATATTGCGTGCGCGTCCACTCCAGTGCGCGCTGTGTAGCTGCGGACAAACACCAGATCGCACGGCCAGCCTTGTCTATGAGAGATTGCGGCATTCAAGGTGGATAAAACTCGGGTTTTTATTATCAGGGTACTTCTCAATGAGGAGGACACGGTCATTCGCTTCTTTCATAGGAGCTTGCAATCTTCAATTTTTACAGCTGGCTCTTTTCATAAGTCACATTCTCATGAATAAAAATCTATTGACTCGTTGTGATGCTGACTGTGCTATCTGTACTTTTAAACCGTCGAAATAAATCCTAGCCTGCTCGGATGAGTCCGGGCAGAGTAAGCAGCGGAGCGGTCCGTTATGGGAAAATATTACAATGATAAGGAGATTTTGACATGATAAGCCCGATAAGACTTGCTTCGACCGGCTCAAAATGAGCGACCTAGGCCATACATCAGTTCGCTAATGTTTTTTTGAACTTGAATGATAGTTTTCCTGGGCGCTGTCTTAGTATCTTTGCCTCGAATCGGTAGCCACCCGCGTAATCAATGAACGTTGCATCAAAGAAACATGACACCACATCTATCGTTACTTGCTACAAGATAACAGTGTAGTGTTTATTCCTTCATCGAAACAAACTTCGACAGCAACTATGAATTATTGCGAACACAACCTGCATCTCTATCAATAATTTGAATTCTTTTGGTGTTCGACTCAAAAAGCGGGGAAGAAGATATGACAAGTTAGAAGAATAGTGCGTATTATTTTTTTCGTGAAATTCGACAGAACATGCACTTCGTTCTTTTTAGTGTTCGGTTTAGGCACCCCTTTGCCCTCTCTGCAACGTCTAATATGCACCCTCCTAAGGTTACCCGGGACGCGTGCCCAGCCCTGCTCACGGGTATTGACGAATTCGATGTGGAGCATTGATACTCATGATGCTCATTTATACTAATGCTTTAACATTACACTCACTTCAAAGATATTGTTAAGAATGAGAAAAAAATTTGAAATAGGATTGGTTTGCAGATTTTTCGAGATAAAGATGATTATCAATGAGTTGTTTTATTATGGTGAGGTAGAATAACCTTTTTTCTTGAAGATTTGCGCCAGACTATCGATTTTCGATACTGTGTATTTTACAAACTTGTATCCGACCGGATATTCGGATTGCGACTCACCGAAAAAAGGTAGAAATCCGAGTCATCCAAAATCCGAACATTCTAAACGTCATTCGTCCAGTGTTCACAGCTACTCCGTACACGTCCTCACCATCGTCGCCAACGTCACAACGCTCTACCGCTCCATCGCACAAGCCAACTTGACTGGAAAGTGGGTTTAAAATCATTCTAACTTACTTTATTTCAATTATTTTCATATATCTGCCAATTTTTTCGAATAAAGTAAGTTTCCTACACAAAGTCAATTCTTTTTCCGTAATATCCTAATCCTTGCAAAATCACCATTTCTGTTGAGAAATATCCAAAAACCTTCTCTCTTCTCTAATCTGGCCAGATCAACAACAACATTTCTTTGAGATAAGACCCTTCTCTCCTCTTCTACTCCTTTCTAGTAGAGTATATCAAACAAATAAAAATTTTCGAATGTTTGAATAAACGAGTTATTCGAAAAATTGACTTCTCCGAATATTCGAATGAACGAAATATTCGGAAAATTGACTTCTCCGAATATTCGAATAAACGAATTATTCGGAATCAGTGATTGACACAGTCACCACGCGCTGACAGCCGGTAGCTGCCACCTTCCGGGGGGGGGGGATTGCTACTGGCCTAGGAGTGTGCGGCAATGATAAATGAAATTTCGGCAAACGTCAACGGCAGCAGCGAATCCCAAAATTGACCCTCAAACGGCAAAATGATTACCCACAATTGCTTACGCGTTTGGTTTTTTTTTGCAATATCTGCGAGATATCACTTATCAAATCACAGTGACCGGCCCCACAGCGAGAGCAGGGCGGGTTCCAAAGGACTAAGAGCTCGAAAACCTTAGATGATTAGTATGTGCCAATAGTAGTACTCTCCAGGGACGAGCGGAGTTCCGCGTTTCGCGTTCCGAAACCCGCAGTTCCGCGCATTTTTGGCATTTCGCGTTCAGCATTCCGAAAACCGCAAAAAGCGCTGCGGAATACGAAAATATCGGGTCATCTGGGAGGAGGAAAAGATTAGATAATTTCTCAATTTTTCCGCGTTTCGCGTTCCAAAAACCGCATTCTCGCGCATTTTCAGGCGTTTCGCGCCCGATTTTCGAAACCCGAGCAAAAATTCTGTTCCGAAACCCGAAAACCAATTTTCGAAATTTCATGTTTTTGTTCCGCTCATCCCTGGTACTCTCTACACTACTCCTCGTAGGATTTGGTCAGACAGCTAGCAAGGTCGGTTTTTACGTCTTTTTCGTCTTTTTTGTATAACTCGCTTCAAAGTCAACTCTGAAGGAAACTAGGGAGATATTCGAGATCCTGCTGTTGTGGGTTTTCCCATTCCTCCGGCCATTGTAGGGGTTAGCGGGACAGGGGCTCTCTACACCCCGAGGGAGAAGTTGTCCCACCGACCAGGGATGAGCGGAGTTTCGCGTTTCGCGGTCCGAAACCCGCAGTTTCGCGCATTTTCGGCATTCCGCGTTCCGCATTCCGAAAACCGCAGGAAATGCCGCGGAATGCGGAAATATCGGGTCATCTGGGACGTAGGGAAACAGTAGATGATTTCTGAATTTCTTGTGGGCTCGGATTCTTGTCAGGGCCGCGCGAACGCAGCCCCACGCGCAAAAATTTAGCTGTAGGCTAACTTCAACTCGAAGCTGCCTCACAGGTCAGCCGCCGCTAAAGTGCAATGCGGAGGCCTCACCATGGAGGTCCCGCCTTCATGATCGCGAGAGCCTCCCAGCCAGGAAAGAGATTTTGCACGTGGGTGCGCATCTGCGTGCGAGAACGCGCATTATCGAATGCTCGCACGCAAGGAGTTTCCCAATTGTTATCGCGGCCATGTTTTTGTCAGAATGTAACATTTCAAGGGCGGTGAGTAATTGCGCGCTCTGGCACGCACTTGCGCGCCACAGTGCACTAGTGCTAGCTGCGTGCCGAAACACGCAAATGCGTACCCAAAAGTGATATTTCGTGAAAAGTGAGTAACTGCGCGCTGTGGCACGCGCTTGCGCGTTTACGTGCACTAGCCAGGAGTTGCGTGCCGAAACACGCAAATGCGTACCCAAAAGTAACTTTTCGTAAAAAGTGAGTATTTGCAAGCTTCTGTCCTGAATTTAGCATTGCTTTGCGCAGTAAAGTCGATTTCCTGGTCCGCCGCGGTCATATCTGCAAATAAACCTAGGAGAAGAGGCGAAAAATGATGAAAAATCCTCTGAGCAGTCCAAAAATATATTTTCCCCAGATTTGAAGCGCTAAATAAGTTTTGCGCGTAAAGTTGGTGTGCGGCATGTGTGACTGCACATCACACTGAATTCGACGGCCCCTATGGTGGCGTCGCCACCAAATATCCGGCCCCATAGGCCGGTTATTTTTTGGCGCCGCCACCACCGCCCTTAAGACGGCTTCCCGGTAAAACGACGACCACGGAGTCGAAAAGAAATGGATGGGGAATTGAAGTAGGGATTAAACTAGTCGTGATAGCCTACATCTAAAGTATGAAAATCTCCGGCCGACATTAGGTTTTAAAGAATTCAGCAAAAATAAGCGTTATAAGGACAGGTACACTGGGGATGGGGCGGAGAAAACTGACCGGTATGAATAGGCGAGCGTCGCTAAAATTCTGAGAAAATTATAAATAGAGTTTTTGTTCATATGTGGACACTCTTGCGGCGAAGTTTCGATTTTAGAACAAGTTTTGTCGTAAAACATTTTTTATAAGTAAATTTACTATTGAATTTACGCGACCCACCCCGTTAAAACGGCCACAAAATCATTTCTAGTGGAGCAATTTCGACGTTCAAGGTCTCAAATGAAAGAGGACAACGCCGAAAATCTTCTGAGCTAGAGGTCAAGCAGATCGCGCCATGCGTTCGTCTGTAAATTTCATACGCAGAATCGATTGACACCTAAAATTCCAAGTGCTCAACCATTTTTGGCTAGATTCGGATTACAGAGGTATTTGATGGTATTTTTACATCAGTTTTGTGATTTCAAAAAATTATAAGACTGAGAGAACGGGTAAAATGGCTGTGGGTGAGAAAAATGGGCGCGATAAATGAGGGTACGTCGCTAAAATTCTCAAAAAATTATGGATGGTCTTCTAATAGTCGTGGGAATATTATCGCGGCCCAATTTTGTGCTTGAATGCACTTATTTTCTCCGAAAAAAAATCACAATTTGTCTTTTTTCAATTGTGTGAATGTCTTCTGCGCATAACAGTAGCTGAATTCTGGTCAGATTTGAGCCATTTCGCCATGAAAACTAACTGAAAGCACTAAACGAGGCTAAAAAAACCTATTTCCAATCATTAATTTAGTTTTCCTTTGCTTCGGCGCGTTTATTAGGATTTGCGCGTCAAATTCCGCGTTTCGGATGTCGACTGCGGACGGTATTTTTCGACGCCTAATTTACTCGCGGACAGTCCGCGAGTTGTCCGTTGTTATCCAACGGACAATTCGCGGACAGGCAGCGCCGACTAGTAGGGGGTTTTTGCTCAAATCCGTCGATTACGGAGCTCAGAGGCGACAGATTGCCAAACCATTTGACCATTTTAATACACTCATAGCTCAAAGTCTAACATATAGGTTTCGTGAAAACAAGTGGGTTTTTAAGAAATTCGCAAATTGTCCGTTAGGAGGAAGGACATTTTGGCTGTGGGTGGGGAAAATTGACCGCCATGGATTAGGAAGCGGCGCTAAGAATCTGAGAAAGGGTATGGAAGGTGTTTTAGTGATGATGGAGATATTATCAAGTCAAAATTTTGAATTTTAATGAATTTTTTTTCTCGAATTTCTTAATTAATTTTGTCGTTAAATTTGTGTAGGGTGTCCGGTTTGAATGGCGATAAAAACGTCCATAGTGGACGAATTGCGGCGTTCGAGGGCTTGAATGAAAGAGAAAAGAAAGGGAAATAATGTGGGTGGGGAGTGGTGTGGATCGCGCCATGTATCTACTCGAAATCAAGAGTTTTAGACTCGGATGATTGTGCATAGTTGATGTTCCTTGTCCATTTTGGCTTGAAATTCGGCAGAATGAAGTCTGACTAAGCACTTTTCAAAGAATCAACACTTTCTGGGTTTATGGTCAACTTCCAGGTAAGGTGTGAGGGTTCAGCGATGCCATTGTGTGCAGGTATACCTGTTCAACCTGGGAAGAAAACGCATACATATTTCACTCCTATAATGGGCACGTTTGTGAAAAAATGCTTGATTACGGTTTTACTATTGTTCTGCTGTATATGGATCCCATCTGGGGGCGACACGGAATCGGTGACCTAGCTGGGGAATGTGGTGTCTCGGCGAGTTAAGCGGCAAGACCTGGGGACATGCAGGCCTATGCAGAGATGTGAAGGTAATGGGCTGGGCTAGCCAACCATTGTTCTGTCGATCAACCTTCGTCTACAGTTGCCCTCTTCCTGAACTTTCCAATCAATCTTTCTTTTCACTCTTCCTTTTCATTCTCCCGTGTTATTCCTTTGTGTTTTTATAGTGGAGACGTTAGACTCCGAGAAAATTTGCCGCGAAAATACCGCGACCCTCGACTGTGCCGCGATAGTTCCGTGATAGTACCGCAGCGGCTCCGTGACCAGACGATTTTGTTGCCGTGTCTTGAGCCTCAATATCGCCGCGATAGTACCGCAGCGGCTCCGCGTTTGAACCGCGCCGGCTCCGCGAGGATGCAGCAGTGAACCCGCGTGGAGTACGATGCACCATCCTGTGTGGTGAAACGAAGTTGTCGCCGGTTCAATTACCCAAGTTTGAGGTAACATTCCTTATTTCCCCTGCGCGCAAAAGCGGCGGGAAACTCTGTCGCTATCAGGCAGATGACGTAACGACCGCAGGTGAGTATTTTTGTTCTTAGCCCCCCCCCCCCTAGTTGTATTATCAGTCTTAAATGACTTCATATCAGACACTCTCCCGGAGCCGCTGCGGCACTATCGCGAACCCGAAGCGGCACTTCCGCATCACCTCTACCGTAGTTCCCCACGGCTCCGCGGTAGTGCCGGCGCGACTCCGCGATAGTGCCGCTTCGGTGCCTGTAGGTTCCGAAGTGGCACTATCGTGGAGCGGCAGCGGCCATTTCTCTCAGAGTAGGATAGTGATTTAGATCTCTTTCTGAGAGGAGATTCGCCGCCCAGTTTCTCGGCGTTGGCCTATCACGTCAGCCCCATCCGCCTCCTGCGCCGATGATAGGGCAAATGCGAGATACTGCCCAGAAGATTATGGAAATGTTGCCAGCACTAATGTCAACAACCTACAGAAGTCTTCCGTAAGTTGTTGAAAACTGTAACTGCAGGCTGCGCTGCAATAGGGACAGGTATTATACAAAAATCAAAAAATTTTCGTTTGAAAAAATTTCGAAAAATGAAAAAATTTTGTTCGAAAGTTTTTTCGAACGAACGAATGACGAAAAACTCGGAATTCCGGAAGTCGAACGAACAAATTTCGGAACAAATCGAAATTTTCGAATTTCTTTCGAATTTAAGAAACTCCATTCGATACTCCATCCAAATTTTGGATCTTTTTTTTCAAGCCGGACTCGACGCTTTATTAACACCGCATAGTCAGAGAATGAATATTCCATGTCGCGAGCATGTATTATTGCCTTCCTCTCTTATTCCAAGCACTTCAAAGTGATGTTTATTGGGCCTATAATGTCAACTCAGAAAATCGCCGCATCCAATGCGTGTCGAATATGCATTCAACTGGAGTGACCACACCCACCGAAAGGCCCTATCGCAGAAGCACGTGCTCCGGACAGCAGCACGTGCCGCAAAATTTATTTGCAGGAGTACGTGCTGCAAGGTAGTCCAGCATAACCGTAGCAGCACACAAACGCGACGCAGCCAGCAGTTGGACGAGGCCTCCAGTAGCCTGGGCGGGTAAAGTAGCACGAACTTGGGTAATTGAACCGGCGACGCTGCCGACCTCTTAGTTCCGTCTCAAGAGTGCGTCGTATGCTTTCCTTTTGGATAATCGTTTTGTCATCGAGTTGAATGTGTATCATGTACGCGTTGAAGGTTTTCATTGTTCGAGCACGTGCTGAAATTTGAAACACGGTAGGAGCACGTGCTTCTTTAGTAGCACGTTCCTGACTGTGCTCCAAACCGCCCTGTCTTCGAGTTGAATGCATATTCGACACGCATTGAATGCGACGATTATATGAGTAAGTCTCCTGATCAGTGCTATATATTGCCATGACTGATAGCTCCGCAGCTTGCTCCGCTTGGACTCATTAGAGCAAGAAAGACTTAATTATATTGCCCGGTAACAAGCACAACCCATTCGAGCAGGCGAGTTGTTCGCTCACGCCCACAATTCCGCCCGACCAATAACGAAACAGCATAACCAAATGTTCGAGGAGCGTTTCCAGAATCGAACGAAATTTCAAAAAATCGTATCTGGAACGAATGTCGTGTACTGTGCTTCTCAGGGCCAAATTCCGGTCCGCAATTGCGTATCAGCACGCTTTGCGGCCGCACGCGCCGGAGTCAGTCGAATTTCCGGAATCAAAGCCGACTAGATAAGGCTTTTTTAGAGCGTTTTCTCCAATTTTGTTGAGTTTCCAGTTTCTGAAACCCACCTAGAGCCAACAGGTCGATGGCTGCGGCGCTGGAAACTTTTCCGACTGAAAAGAGCGCGACCGCAAAGCGAGTACAGACGCAATTGCGGACCGGAATTTGGCCCAGACAAGCACAGTAACAGACTTTCCGATGCGTTGGAAAAGTGAATACTGACCCGCCCATCGCGGGGCAGGCCAGCGGCAGTCGTCTGGGCCCGAGCGCCCTTCGCCGGTTCGTCAGGAGTGGTCGTGGAGCTTTGGAGATGGAGCTTATTTAATGTAATGATATAACATATGAAGCTGTCCACGTAAGAATCGAGATAGATCAGTACACAATTTTTTTTGCCGTTTTTATATTTTATGTCGCTAGATCACCTAAAAACTCAGGTGTACGCTTCTATAATTTTCCGAAAACTTTTGAAAAATTGTTATAAAATTGCAGAGTTGGTCATTTTTTGAACATTCTTTAGCATAGATCCTCAACGTAAACGAATTCTTATGATGATAAAAATTATAAGAGCTAATCAACTATGAGGAATCGTCTGGCGTTGTCAGAATTTTCAAAATCGCGCCTTGTAACAAAAAAAGATAAAATCAAAAATCGAAAGACACAAACGACCTCATTTTTTCGTTCGAATGACGCTCGCAGGCGAAAGGGGTATGGTATACTTTGTCGCTGTAATGAGCGACAGGCATGCAATCTAACACAAATCGCGGCGGAACCCGCATCGGAGCAATGGCAACGGTTTTCGTAGGAACAGATGTCGCGTGTGGGTCGCAGCGACGTGTCGCGGCGGGCTGACATACTGCAAATGTGCCATGGCCTGTCGCTACCACTGTTGCTGCCGCTAAGCAGTGCACTGCGACAGCGACAGATTTAAAGGGCGGGAGGCGGTCGCTTTCGCTGTGCAGAGCGACGCGACCGTGTGTCGCAAAGTATACCATACCCCAAAAACCCTCGCGCAAGAGGCCGCGCACGCATTCCATCGCCCGCAAAAATGTCAGCTCCTCGCGGTCAGCTACTACTGCATCCATTTTTCGCGCGATGGAATGCATGAGTGGCCTCTTCCACAAAAGTTTTTCGCCTGCGAGCGTCATTCGATCGAAAAATTGAGGTCGTTTGTGTGTTTCGATTTTTGATTTTATATTTCTTGTGTATCAAAATGACCATGGCGCATCTTTCGAGCATAGTCTCTATCTGCAGGGTCTGTGCTCAGAAAATATAAAAATAAATTTTTACAGGGCGCGATTTTAAAAATTCTGACAACGCCAGACGATTCCTCATAGTTGACTACGTCTTATAATTTTTTTATCATAAGAATTCGTTTACGTTAAGGATCTATGCTAAGAATATTAAAAAACCCAACGTTGGAATTTTATAACAATTTTTAAAAAAAGTTTTCGGAAAATTCTAGAAGCGTACACCTGAGTTTTTTTGGGCTGCTCTAGCGACATAAAATATAAGAACGGCAAAAAGATTTTTTTTGCCGATCTATCTCGATTCTTACGTGGACAGCCTCATATGTACGTAATAAACCTTGCAAGCAGTTTTGGTATGGAAAGGTATAGAACTCCTTGTAAGATATCATTGGGTTAGGATTCTAGACCCCTTAACTCGATCGAGTCACAGCCATTTTCCAATCATTAAATGTATTTACATTAATCATCAGACGATATCCTCGAATTCCATCAGTTGTAATGCAAAAGCGACTGGACCAAGATGCACCACTGCATGGCTCCCCTTTATTTGCTTGAAAGTCACTATTTATACCTCATTCTGCGCTCCATTTATCACATGTGAAAGTTCGACCATGGAACTATGGAAGTCGCAGTTTACCCGATGGTATGGAATGGCTGACAAGCTCGGGGACAAGCTTCCTTGGAATGTGGAGATGTCGTGTAACAGTTGTCCCGATGCGTTGAAAAGATGGATACTGGCCCGCCCATCGCGTGGCAGGCCAGCGGCAGTCGTCTGGGCCCGAGCGCCCCCTGCCGGTTCGTCAGGCGTGGTCGTGGAGCTTCGGAGATGGAGCTCATATGATTTAATGTTATAACATATGTACTTAATAAACCTTGTAAGCAGTTTTTGGATAGAAGGTATAGAACTACTTGTAAGCGCATCGGGTTACGATTGTAGACCCTCCTAACTCGATACGAACGAAAACTGAAAAAAATCGTTCGTAAACAATTCGAATGGACAAAAATCGAAAAAATTCGTTCGGCGAAATTTCGAACGAAAACGAAAACGAAGAAGGAAAACCTTTCGATATTTTTTTTCGAAAATTGCGTTCGTGTATAACTGTAGTAGATATACTTCTGCGACACAATGGTCGCGTCGCAGCGCACAGCGACCGCTTGTCGCAAAACTCCCTTCATTTAGGCCTGTTACAGAGTTCGATCGCTGTGCGACGCGATGGGATGATAACCATGAGCATCGATTGAGATCGCGTCGCACGTCGATCCGCATTAAAAACATGCCATCGTGGCGATCAGCGATTGCACTGTGAAAGAGGCCTCAGGCCGGGATCATACTTCCCGCGAGCAACGACGGCGACAGTATCAGGCATATCGATTTTTGATCGACACTGATGCTAAACATTGCGTCGCGTCGCTCGTCGCTGAAAGTATGATACTGGCCTTGAACCTTTCGCTGTCGCAACACGCTGCACAACGACAGCGACAGGCTTCGGCACATTTGCAGTATGTTAGTCCTCCGCGACACGCCGCTGCGACGAACGCGCGACAACTTCCTACGACGGGCCATGCGGTTGCTCCGATGAGGGTCCCGCCACGATTTGTGCTAGACTGCATGCCTGTCGCTCACGACAGTGACAAAGTATACTATACTAGTTGCGCGGTCATTTCTCCAACTTACGGCTTGGTTTTTACCGCTCATTCTCTAACGTGTTCGCAACATTTTCGCAACTGATTCTTCTGAGCACTATCTCGCCGTTGGCCTATCACCGGCGCAGGAGGCGTATGGGGCTAACCTGATGGGCTATGAGGAACGGGGCCACCAAAAAGAGATCTAAATCACCACCCTTAATATCTCCCCTCCCCAATTTCTGCGCTAATGATCTAGGAGCTTCATGAGACGTGATGTTCAGAGTAGATGGCGAACTTCCTTTGTCACTCCTATCCCAAAGAAGAAACCAATTTCTGATCCCACCAATTATCTGCCTATCAGTGTCATCAATTTTTGCAAGGTTTTTCGAAAAGATAATAAAAAAAATAATTGTGGTTCATCTAGTGAAGCATCCCATCATCTCGGAGCACCAACATGGTTTCCAAGAGATTAGATCCTGTCTCGGCGCTGCTGTACTCAGGCAAAACTAGTGGTACTGAATGCGGCGAGTTTTTGTCCTGAATTCGTACAAATTCAGAACCATTACTCGACTGAATCGAGGGATTTCTCGATGAATTCTCGACAACTTTTCACCGTTTTTTCCAAAACTCTCAGCCAATTCAGGAGAACTCTCGCGGAATTCTCGACAACATTTCACCGTTTTCGGTATCAAAAATGAGGTTCCGTCCATACCCGGGACCGTTCTAAAGAGTTCATCCCCGCTACCATCGGCATCTGGGAAATGATGCTCACCACGGAATCCGGGTGCGAGGCCACCCCCCCCCCTCCACCCGAGCCACTCCCGCTCGAGTGCTGTCCAACTTCCTACCAAGCCCTACTTTCTCTATTTGACGACTTGCGCAGGGCTACTGTAGCCTTGCACATAATGTACTAAGTCCTATTAGAAAACATGCTGCGATAGTGCCGCTACCCTCGACTGAGCCGCGATAGTACCGCGACGAACCCGCGATCATCACTGCGTCCAGACGGTACCGTAACAGTGCCTTTCTCAGAAAAATCAAAACAAGTTACTTGTGATATAAATGCAGCTTACGTTAATGTCTCAAGTAACTTACATTTATATTGCATGTAACATACATTTATATTTCATGTAACATACATTTATTTTACATATAACTTAAATTTATATTACGTGTAAGTTACATTTGAATTTTTCACTATGGGTGGCCATCACGCGACGAAGACGACACACGACGCAGAAGGCGCGTCCCAGACCACACACCACGCAAAAAAATGATGTGCAGACTTCCCTGCTGGTGTGGGGTCAAGTACCTCAAACTTGGGTAATTGAACCAACAGCAGCGCCAGTCGTAAGCCTGACCGAGCGAGTGCGTCGTACATCAGCCTTGGAAATATCTTCTTTGCCAACTTAAGTTACTTGCGACTTATGTTGTGCCATTTAAGTTACATGCCTGTAACATATCAGGCGCACTGCACGCAGTATCCTCTCGGTTACGGGAGATCTCTTACAAGTGAACACGGCTGTCCCCCCAGTCTCTGCCCGCATCGAGACCAGCAGGGTATTCTGCTGTCCGACCATCAATGCGATGACTCGGCATGCATGGTATGGATTCGCTTACACTGTCTGCAGACTCTCGCGCAGAGATCCGGCTGGCAGCATTCGTCAACGGTTTCGGCTTTTAGCCTGCCTTTGGCTTAACTGTAGAGTGTTGAGAACGGATTTAAAAGTTCCTAACAAAGAAAAAGTAATATCCAAACAAACAATGAAGCGGATGTGTGAAAATATGCGTTTTCGTGGAAAAATCGCTAAAATGAAACGATTTAAAATAAGGAACGTCGATAAATAAAGTAATTTTGCTATGTCTCGGCTTTTTCAGTGTTTATTCTTATTTTTACGTATGAAACCGTGAAATAATTAGTGGAGCCTTCTATTTACCGAACCAGAACTTCAACGCTTATAACTTTACCTTTGAGTAATGTTCTTGAATAGAAGATTGCATCGCTGCGATTACAGTTTTAATAATGGTTCGAATATACTCGAAGTGAAAATGAATGAAACTAACCCATATAATACATTCATGGGCGTTTATGAGACCGTTTATCACTCTACTGGTGTTCAATTGACTTCTACCAGAAATTTTGAAGAAAATGATATGAGATTCCGAAAACCGCGCGCTCTTATCGATTTTCGAGCGTGGGAAAATCGCGGTTGCGCTAACAGAAACAGAAAGTAATATATCTGCTAACATATCGTCTCTGATGGAATTACGTGCGTCCCCAGGAGCAGCAGCGACAAGAGGAGATAGCCGCTGAGATCGCGCGTTTCAACGGTCATCACATTTTAGGAGGCGCTCAGCCCACCACTCGGGAGTGCAAAAATTTTTTGGATTTTCTGGCGAGTAGACTCGCTCATTGAGTATCCGAAAACTGCTAAAAAAATCATTTTAAAATTTCCCATTATATTTGAAGTGTATTCTACGAAATCTCAATTTGCAGCTGTACACTTGTATTCCTCACGACTTCACTTATGTAAAATACTGAAAAAACCGTTATTGTATTTTTCCACTGCATGCTCAATCTCCTGTTTTTTTCTGTGATGGTGAAGCGCTCCACGATTAGTTGATGAAAAAATTGTTTTCATCCGCCTTCTGTAGCAATTTTTCTTGTTCCCGTCATTAGCAAAAAAACCATTCGTGTTATTTCAAATCAGAAAGCATTGTTTATAGAAGCTCGTTTAACCAAACTTTTTGACGGATCAAAAATTGTTCCTAATTCTTTTTCAAGTATAACATTACCAACTTTAATCCATTCAGTCCTTATCATTTAGGTTTGGAATGAGTATCAAAGTCAGTGTATGCACATAATTTTATTCGCTATCTATTCTTTAATCAATTAGTTTACTCATACATTTTTTGTTCGGTGTTTTTTATTTCAATTATTTTTCAAGCGATTCATTTTTACATCTCTCCAAGTGTCTTTTCCCTTTTCTAGAGTTTTTACCTAGTTATCATTGATTTTTTGAACAGCTATGCAGTCATGTTGTTTTTAATGATTTTGTTTTTATTTTATTTCATTTTGTTCAAGTATTTTCTGAGTGCAATTCTAAATTTTATTGAGCTATATAATTTTGATTTTTCGCCACGCGGAATAATGTTGTGGCCACATTTTAATTTTCTATTTATTAAGAGAAACCTAATCTATATATAACATCGGCATGGATCGCGAAGAGACTTCGCGTTCACTGTTGAAAGTTGGCGAAAACTCGGTTCCGTGTGCTATAACATAGGTGCACCGAGTTAACGCCAACCTTCAACAATGCACGCGAAGTCTCTTCCCGATCCATGCCGATGTTATGTGATCATGCAATCCACCCATTATTTGATATCTGAAAGTTTAACTTGGACTGTAATGGATTCTACGTCATTCCATGCCGTTAAAAACACGCTTCACAGCCAAGTGCATAACATTGTTTACCGAAATCAGTTCACATAACCCTAATCTCATCGATTATGACGGTTGGGTGCCTCCGTGATGTCAGTTGGGGTGCTGCAACCCCATCCACGAGTGTGCCTCATTTCTCTGCGCTCTAGCGCTCGGGCTGGGCGGTGGGTGAGAGGCATGCGGCGAGGAGAGTGCGCGACGACGGTGGGAAAATGCCGAGCGACGCATGTTCACTTGTGAGATCTCCTTAGACCGTATCCTCTCAGATATTGAAAACAAGTTACTTGTAACATATCTAAGCAGATGTAAGTCACTTGCGAGTTATCTCAAGCCATTTTAGTTACATGTAACATATCGGAGGCGCAGCGCACGTGGTATCCCGCCGATATGTTACATGTAGGTTAAATGACCTGAGATAAGTCGCAAGTAACTTTACATCGGCTCAGATATGTTACAAGTAACTTGTTTTCGGCGTTTTATGTTACAAGTATCTTGTTTTCGTTTTTCTGAGTTGGTGGCGGCAACGCCGCGCTATGCCGCGATAGTACCGCAACAGTTTCGCGTTAGATCGGCGCCGGCTCCGCGAGGATGCGTCAGCGAAACCGTGTCAACAGCGATACAACATCATGTGTGGTAAAACGAGATTTTCGACGGTTCGATTACCCAGATGTGAGGCACTTCCCGCATGTCCTGCGCACTGTGTGCAAATCCTTGCGCGCACTGCACCGTGTCCTGTGCACCCCGCGCAGGTCCGTGCCCGATTTCCTGCGCACTTTGTGCAGAGCCCTGCCCGCCTGCACAATGTCCTGCACATTTTAGGTAGAGCCTTGCCGGTTCAACACGCTGAAAGCAACGTCTCATCCAGTTCTGATTCGGTCCTGCACACTACTGTTCAGGTCCTTTCCAGTCCTCCTTCCAAATCCCAGCTCAGCATTCGATGCCTTGCACAGTCCAGCTTGGGCGCTGCACATATTTTACCATTGGAGGGCAGCTGCTTGTTGACGATATGCAAAACTGGTCAAGAAATTGCCAAAGATTAAAAACTTGTCGAGAAATAGTCGGGAATTCGGCTGAATACAAACAGGGCTAATTTCTAGAGCAGCCGTCCAGAATTTCCCTAGAATTCTCGACGAAACTAGAACGATTTCTCTAGCTGGTGAGAAAATGTCCTCAATTCTGCAGCGTTTCTCGACAAAACACGATTTTCCCAAATTCTCGACAACATCTGCCTGAATTCAGAACAACTTTTGGGTTCCCCACCTATTCAGGACAAGTTTTCGACGTATTCAGGACAACTACTTTTACCTGAGTACTATGCTTCTCTGGCCGATCTGTTGACTCTACGGTGGTTTTAGAAAGTGCAAACTAAACGAAATTGGAGAAAACTGCATAAAAAAGCCATATCGAGTCGACTTTGGCGCTGGCAACTCGACTGAGTCGAGGGCGTGAGACCGCAAAGCGTGTCGAGACGCAACTGCGGACCGGAATTTGGCCCAGAGAAGCACAATAGTCACTAGATGACTGGAATCGGGCGCTGGACAACGATGTTGGCGTGGAGGTGGTTTATGTATGTACCCTCGATTTTTCCAATGCGTTTGGCAGAGTCACACCGTCCATAGCAAGGCCTAGTGCATACTTCCCGCGACGCACGATGGCGACAGTGCATATCACCCATATCGATTTTCGGTCAATATGTATGACATACACTATGTCGCGTCGTCCGTCGCGAGAAGTATGCACTAGGCCTAAAACTAGTAGTAGTGGGTATTCATCCGCGTATTGTGGCATGGATTCGTGCCCTTCTCACGGGTAGAACCTTCAGAACTTCAAATGGACATAAAATTCAATGTCCACTGCATGAAGCGAGTCTACGGAGCTCTACACATTGTTATATTATTCCAGTGCAATATTGATGTCGAAATAGAATACAGTCCTAATAGATCTCATAGAATTATTATAGTGATCTCGTCATAGAGAATATATTTCCTTATAAAATTATAATTGTCTATTTGTTAATTTGATTGCAGTTACTAAACTTGTAGGTTTTGTTCTGGAGAATTTATATTATTAAATGAAAAGGCTGAGTGCCTCTCAGCCAGATAGCATTTTTGTTTCTCTATGAGTGATAGTGACTCAAATTCAGTGTTTTTAGGCAACACTTATAACTATCACAGTGTCAAACAATTAATCCAGATATAACGCCATTAGTAAGCATGCAAAAAACGTGAAAACTTATTAAGAGTAAGAAAAAATCAATGAATAAGGGGAAAAAGTACCTATAAGTGCTGTGAATAAGCAGATCAATAATTAAAACCAACGAACGGTTAGGGTACAGTAGGTGGAATACCCGGTTGCACCACGGGAGTATTGTCGGGTGCATGGCGGGGGTTATTAGGTTGCATGAGGGTTGCTATCAATGCGAAGCCGGGGGAAATTCGAGACAAAGGTGTCGTGCGTGCTATACATTGGATTCGACTCACTCATTTTCGGGTATCAATCTGAATGTCTTCGTTTCCATCACGCCGAGCCGTCGTTCTGCTTCCTTGGTCATTGGATAACACTCTGTGCCATACAGTGCGACGGGCCTCACAACCGAACGACAAATTTTTGACTTCAGCCTGTCGCAAACCTTTTTATCACATAGCACTCCACTCGCGGTACGCCACTTCAACCAAGCAGCATTGATGCGTGCGTCGACTTCAGCCGTCAGCGTCCCATCATCGCAAAGCGTGGATCCAAGATATCGAAACATATGCGCTTTTGGCAAGACTGTGTTGTCTACTTGGATGGAATCGTCACAACTCGCATTTGTCATGTATTCGGTTTTCTTTTATCGAGTCGTAAGCCGAATGCTGCCAGTCTGTCGTGCCAAGCTTGAACTTGTGCTTGGAGATTTCGTTTGCTGTCTGAGGCGAGCATCACGTCGTCAGCATGCAACAGTGTCCAAGGTGCTGAACTCTGCAAATCTCGTGTGATGACATCCATGACGATGATGAAGAGCAGAGGGGAGAGGGCGGAGCCTTGATGAATTCCAACAGTGATTCGAAAAGGCCTTGATGTTCCTGCCGCGGATCGTATGCAACTTGACGTGTCCACGTACAAAAAGCTTCACCCAATCGATCAATTCTTCGGGGACATCTCGGCTACGCAGAGCATACCATATTAGTTCGTGAGGACTCTGTCGAACGCTTTCTCAAGATCAAGAAAGGCGAAACGAAGATGCTCAGGTGGAGTGGTGGATTGACCCGGTGGAACGAGTTCGGAATGAAGATGTGCGTGAAAGATTCGGCGTCGCGCCCATTTCGGACAAACTTCGCGAAAACCGCCTGAGATGGTATGGGCACGTTCTGCGAGCTGGAGAACACTCGGCAGCGAAAGCGGCTATGCAGCTCCAAGTGACGGGCCAACGACCAAGAGGACGACCTAAGCAGAGATGGCTGGGTGTCTCGCACAACGATACGAAAATTGCAGGCCTCCATCCTGACATGCGAATGACAAGGTTAAATGGCGGCAACGTTCGAGAAATGCGGACCCTGCTAAAATGCGGGACAAATGCTGAAGAAGAAGAAGAAGAATCCGAATTAACCGAAATTTTCATGATTCAAAATCCGATTTGCCGAAAAATGCTGGTATCCGAGTGATCAAAATCCGATTCACCGAAAAAACGCCAAAAATTTTTCACTTTGAATCAAAATCTGAATCACCGAAAAGTGCCATGAGTCGGCTCATGATTCGGATACCGAATATCCGAAATATGTCATGATTCGGTTCTGTTCATGAGCCGAATATTGGTAGATTCGACATGTCCTCTTACTCAACAAAACGTATCTAATGTCACCACTTGACGGTCCATTCTATAGTAGCCATGCATGAATGTCATTATACTGCAGACATCCAATTGGCACTCATTGCGAAACTTTGACCTAGTGCATACTATCGGCGACATGCGACGCGACGGGCTCATTGTGCCTGTCATACATATCGACCGAAAATCGATATGGATGTTATGCACCGTCGCTGTCGCGCGTTGTTGAAGTAATGCACTAGCCCCTAGGTAGTATTTTCTGCGCATCATCAGCGCAGATTTTGCGGGTAATTGGTGTTGATCCTGTTCTTTTGAGTTGTGTGTACGAGTATAGGGCCTTCCAGTTTACTTAGTATCCGAATCGCTCCTTTTCGGGTATCCGACCGGATATCGGCGATTCGGATAGTCCGATATCCGAAAATTCGAAAAAACGACCAAAAAAAACGAAGAAGCTGCGGCGGTTAGGCAGCAACAGCGACAAAAAAATGGTTGAACCACTTCCATCGCGCGATGTTGCTGCCAGCTCGCGGCGAAGCTCGCTCAACTCGCGCATAGTGGAAGCGCGGCGGTCGCCCCGTCGCGCGTCATAGTTTGTGCGGCGTAGCGCTCCCCATCACACACACTGTCTCCGCGACAGCGAGTTTCGCTGCGACGCCACTCTGAAAGGCTCTTATGGCTCACTGAGAGTACGATTGGCTCCTAAAGACCATGTGTATTGATCGAACAGGCAACCCTTTTTGAAGAGGATTAGACAGGAACTCACGGGCAGGGCTGGGCACACGTCCCGGCATGGCGATTCAGAATATGCATCCCTCTTAGCTCGGTAATTTTTAGGCACCCCATTATGGGAAATCGAGATCGGCTGTTTTCCAATAGTTGGACAGCCGTGATCTTGACTTCCTGATTTTGATAAACAAGAATATAAAAAAGCACTGAATAGAGAAAAATTCCGGAAAATGGCAACAAACAGGAGTAGGGTAATTTCTGAACTTCAAAACAACCCCATGAGGAAAATTTGTTAGTAAGACGGTAAGTTATTACAAAAGATTAAACATTTTTCAATACAAAACGATTGAACAATTACCAACATCAGAACTACTACTATTGCCATAATTAATGTTTCCTGTCGAATGTTTTCATAAACCTAGGAAGGATTAGATAATCTGTGTTTTATTGTTCTAATGAGGGAATCAGAACTATTTCGTGTTGTGGAACAATGCTAGGACTCATGTGATTCGTAGGGAGTAGAAAACCCGAGTTTTACCCTCCTAGAATGCCGCAATTCCTTAAAAAATCGGCTTGCCGTGCGATACGGTGCTTGTACGCAGATTAATAGAAAATGTATTTTATTACAGAACGGGGAGGAGAAAAGGATTGAAACCGAAGGAAATGGAAGATGGTAAAGGTAGTCTATTCTGGATGTACCCAATTTAGAAATTTAATGCAAATAAACAAAGTTAGAGCGGGTGTAAATATTTAACGGTGACAAGGTTCATTCATACGAACCTAGTTGATCAAATGTCGCATTAAACTGAGTTCAAAGGGACTTAGTGAGAAAGAGGAGAATCTGGCAAACATTTTAGCATCAATGGGACCGGTTTTTAATGAGATTTAAGGACCTAAATCTGTCCCGGTTTTACCCCGAAAAACCGGGACAAAACCGGTACGAGTTTTAAGGTCCTTAAATCACATTGAATATCAAATCTATTGCTATTAAAATGCTTGCCAGATTCTCCTCTTTCTCGCAATGCTCTTAGTTCTCATGTTTATGGGTGTTTTTAATCAACTAGGTTCATTTGAATGAACCTTATCACGTCCAAAAAATTCACTCCGCTCCAACATAGTTTGTTTAAATTAAATTTCTATACTGTATACATTGAAAAATCCTATTTCTACCTGCTTCCATTTCCTCCAGTTTCAATCATTTTCTCCGCCCCGTTCTGTAATAAAATAAATTTTTAATTAATATTGCGTGCGCGTCCACTCCAGTGCGCGCTGTGTAGCTGCGGACAAACACCAGATCGCACGGCCAGCCTTGTCTATGAGAGATTGCGGCATTCAAGGTGGATAAAACTCGGGTTTTTATTATCAGGGTACTTCTCAATGAGGAGGACACGGTCATTCGCTTCTTTCATAGGAGCTTGCAATCTTCAATTTTTACAGCTGGCTCTTTTCATAAGTCACATTCTCATGAATAAAAATCTATTGACTCGTTGTGATGCTGACTGTGCTATCTGTACTTTTAAACCGTCGAAATAAATCCTAGCCTGCTCGGATGAGTCCGGGCAGAGTAAGCAGCGGAGCGGTCCGTTATGGGAAAATATTACAATGATAAGGAGATTTTGACATGATAAGCCCGATAAGACTTGCTTCGACCGGCTCAAAATGAGCGACCTAGGCCATACATCAGTTCGCTAATGTTTTTTTGAACTTGAATGATAGTTTTCCTGGGCGCTGTCTTAGTATCTTTGCCTCGAATCGGTAGCCACCCGCGTAATCAATGAACGTTGCATCAAAGAAACATGACACCACATCTATCGTTACTTGCTACAAGATAACAGTGTAGTGTTTATTCCTTCATCGAAACAAACTTCGACAGCAACTATGAATTATTGCGAACACAACCTGCATCTCTATCAATAATTTGAATTCTTTTGGTGTTCGACTCAAAAAGCGGGGAAGAAGATATGACAAGTTAGAAGAATAGTGCGTATTATTTTTTCGTGAAATTCGACAGAACATGCACTTCGTTCTTTTTTAGTGTTCGGTTTAGGCACCCCCCTTTGCCCTCTCTGCAACGTCTAATATGCACCCTCCTAAGGTTACCCGGGACGCGTGCCCAGCCCTGCTCACG
This sequence comes from Aplectana chamaeleonis, assembly GCA_029168955.1. NCBI lineage: Eukaryota > Metazoa > Nematoda > Chromadorea > Rhabditida > Cosmocercidae > Aplectana > Aplectana chamaeleonis. Next base: position 499,276 of record JAPDOI010000127.1, read on the forward strand.
GGTATTGACGAATTCGATGTGGAGCATTGATACTCATGATGCTCATTTATACTAATGCTTTAACATTACACTCACTTCAAAGATATTGTTAAGAATGAGAAAAAATTTGAAATAGGATTGGTTTGCAGATTTTTCGAGATAAAGATGATTATCAATGAGTTGTTTTATTATGGTGAGGTAGAATAACCTTTTTCTTGAAGATTTGCGCCAGACTATCGATTTTCGATACTGTGTATTTTACAAACTTGTATCCGACCGGATATTCGGATTGCGACTCACCGAAAAAGGTAGAAATCCGAGTCATCCAAAATCCGAACATTCTAAACGTCATTCGTCCAGTGTTCACAGCTACTCCGTACACGTCCTCACCATCGTCGCCAACGTCACAACGCTCTACCGCTCCATCGCACAAGCCAACTTGACTGGAAAGTGGGTTTAAAATCATTCTAACTTACTTTATTTCAATTATTTTCATATATCTGCCAATTTTTCGAATAAAGTAAGTTTCCTACACAAAGTCAATTCTTTTTCCAGTAATATCCTAATCCTTGCAAAATCACCATTTCTGTTGAGAAATATCCAAAAACCTTCTCTCTTCTCTAATCTGGCCAGATCAACAACAACATTTCTTTGAGATAAGACCCTTCTCTCCTCTTCTACTCCTTTCTAGTAGAGTATATCAAACAAATAAAAATTTTCGAATGTTTGAATAAACGAGTTATTCGAAAAATTGACTTCTCCGAATATTCGAATGAACGAAATATTCGGAAAATTGACTTCTCCGAATATTCGAATAAACGAATTATTCGGAATCAGTGATTGACACAGTCACCACGCGCTGACAGCCGGTAGCTGCCACCTTCCGGGGGGATTGCTACTGGCCTAGGAGTGTGCGGCAATGAAAAATGACATTTCGGCAAACGGCATCGGCAGCAGCGAATCCCAAAATTGACCCTCAAACGGCAAAATGATTACCCACAATTGCTTACGCGTTTGGTTTTTTTTTGCAATATCTGCGAGATATCACTTATCAAATCACAGTGACCGGCCCCACAGCGAGAGCAGGGCGGGTTCCAAAGGACTAAGAGCTCGAAAACCTTAGATGATTAGTATGTGCCAATAGTAGTACTCTCCAGGGACGAGCGGAGTTCCGCGTTTCGCGTTCCGAAACCCGCAGTTCCGCGCATTTTTGGCATTTCGCGTTCAGCATTCCGAAAACCGCAAAAAGCGCTGCGGAATACGAAAATATCGGGTCATCTGGGAGGAGGAAAAGATTAGATAATTTCTCAATTTTTCCGCGTTTCGCGTTCCAAAAACCGCATTATCGCGCATTTTCAGGCGTTTCGCGCCCGATTTTCGAAACCCGAGAAAAAAATTCTGTTCCGAAACCCGAAAACCAATTTTCGAAATTTCATGTTTTTGTTCCGCTCATCCCTGGTACTCTCTACACTACTCCTCGTAGGATTTGGTCAGACAGCTAGCAAGGTCGGTTTTTACGTCTTTTTCGTCTTTTTTGTATAACTCGCTTCAAAGTCAACTCTGAAGGAAACTAGGGAGATATTCGAGATCCTGCTGTTGTGGGTTTTCCCATTCCTCCGGCCATTGTAGGGGTTAGCGGGACAGGGGCTCTCTACACCCCGAGGGAGAAGTTGTCCCACCGACCAGGGATGAGCGGAGTTTCGCGTTTCGCGGTCCGAAACCCGCAGTTTCGCGCATTTTCGGCATTCCGCGTTCCGCATTCCGAAAACCGCAGGAAATGCCGCGGAATGCGGAAATATCGGGTCATCTGGGACGTAGGAAACAGTAGATGATTTCTGAATTTCTTGTGGGCTCGGATTCTTGTCAGGGCCGCGCGAACGCAGCCCCACGCGCAAAAATTTAGCTGTAGGCTAACTTCAACTCGAAGCTGCCTCACAGGTCAGCCGCCGCTAAAGTGCAATGCGGAGGCCTCACCATGGAGGTCCCGCCTTCATGATCGCGAGAGCCTCCCAGCCAGGAAAGAGATTTTGCACGTGGGTGCGCATCTGCGTGCGAGAACGCGCATTATCGAATGCTCGCACGCAAGGAGTTTCCCAATTGTTATCGCGGCCATGTTTTTGTCAGAATGTAACATTTCAAGGGCGGTGAGTAATTGCGCGCTCTGGCACGCACTTGCGCGCCACAGTGCACTAGTGCTAGCTGCGTGCCGAAACACGCAAATGCGTACCCAAAAGTGATATTTCGTGAAAAGTGAGTAACTGCGCGCTGTGGCACGCGCTTGCGCGTTTACGTGCACTAGCCAGGAGTTGCGTGCCGAAACACGCAAATGCGTACCCAAAAGTAACTTTTCGTAAAAAGTGAGTATTTGCAAGCTTCTGTCCTGAATTTAGCATTGCTTTGCGCAGTAAAGTCGATTTCCTGGTCCGCCGCGGTCATATCTGCAAATAAACCTAGGAGAAGAGGCGAAAAATGATGAAAAATCCTCTGAGCAGTCCAAAAATATATTTTCCCCAGATTTGAAGCGCTAAATAAGTTTTGCGCGTAGAATTGGTGTAAGGCGTGTGTGAATGCACAACACACCGAATTCGACGGCCCCTATGGTGGCGTCGCCACCAAATATCCGGCCCCATAGGCCGGTTATTTTGTGGCGCCGCCACCACCGTCCTTAAGACGGCTTCCCAGGGAAACGACGACCACGGAGTCGAGAAGAAATGGATGGGGAAGTGAAGTAGGGATTAAACTAGTAGTGATAGCCTACGTCTAGTGTATAAGTATCTCCGGCTAACTTTAGGTTTTAAAGAATTTCGCAAAAATAACCGTTATAAGGACAGGTACATATACTGGGGATAGGGCGGAGAAAAACGACTGGCATGAATAGGCGAGCGTCGCCAAAAACCTGAGAAAATTATGAATGGAGTTTTTGTTATTATGTAGACACTTATGTGGGAAAATTTCGATTTTAGAACAAGTTTTGTCGTGAAACAGTTTTTATAAGTAAACTTACTATTGATTTTACGCGACCCGCCCCCTTAAAACGGCCACAAAATCGATTCTAGCGAAGCGATTTCGACGCTCAAGGTCTCAAATCAAAGAGGAAAGAGCGGCGAATCTTATGAGCAATCAGCCATCGAGATTGCGCCATGCATTCGTCTGCAAATGTCAATTGCAGACTCGATTGACACCTAAAATTCCAAGTGCTCAACCATTTTTGGCTAGATTCGGATTACAGAGGTATTTGATGGTATTTTTACATCAGTTTTGTGATTTCAAAAAATTATAAGACTGAGAGAACAGGTAAAATGGCTGTGGGTGAGAAAAATGGGCGCGATAAATGAGGGTACGTCGCTAAAATTCTCAAAAAATTATGGATGGTCTTCTAATAGTCGTGGGAATATTATCGCGGCCCAATTTTGTGCTTGAATGCACTTATTTTCTCCGAAAAAAAATCACAATTTGTCTTTTTTCAATTGTGTGAATGTCTTCTGCGCATAACAGTAGCTGAATTCTGGTCAGATTTGAGCCATTTCGCCATGAAAACTAACTGAAAGCACTAAACGAGGCTAAAAACCTATTTCAATCATTAATTTGGTTTTCCTTTGCTTCGGCGCGTTTATTAGGATTTGCGCGTCAAATTCCGCGTTTCGGATGTCGACTGCGGACGGTATTTTTCGACGCCTAATTTACTCGCGGACAGTCCGCGAGTTGTCCGTTGTTATCCAACGGACAATTCGCGGACAGGCAGCGCCGACTAGCAGGGGGTTTTTGCTCAAATTCGTCGATTACGGAGCTCAGAGGCGACAGATTGCCAAACCATTTGACCATTTTAATACACTCATAGCTCAAAGTCTAACATATAGGTTTCTGTGAAAACAAGTGGGTTTTTAAGAGATTCGCAAATTGTCCGTTAGGAGGAAGGGCATTTTGGCTGTGGGTGGGGAAAATTGACCGCCATGGCTTAGGAAGCGGCGCTAAGAATCTGAGAAAGGGTATGGAACGTGTTTTAGTGATGATGGAGATATTATCAAGTCAAAATTTTGAATTTTAATGAATTTTTTTTCTCGAATTTCTTAATTAATTTTGTCGTTAAATTTGTGTAGGGTGTCCGGTTTGAATGGCGATAAAAACGTCCATAGTGGACGAATTGCGGCGTTCGAGGGCTTGAATGAAAGAGAAAAGAAAGGGAAATAATGTGGGTGGGGGAGTGGGTGTGGATCGCGCCATGTATCTACTCGAAATCAAGAGTTTTAGACTCGGATGATTGTGCATAGTTGATGTTCCTTGTCCATTTTGGCTTGGAAATTCGGCAGAATGAAGTCTGACTAAGCACTTTTCAAAGAATCAACACTTTGTGGGTTTATGGTCAACTTGCAGGTAAGGTGTGAGGGTTCAGCGATGCCATTGTGTGCAGGTATACCTGTTCAACCTGGGAAGAAAACGCATACATATTTCACTCCTATAATGGGCACGTTTGTGAAAAAAATGCTTGATTACGGTTTTACTATTGTTCTGCTGTATATGGATCCCATCTGGGGCGACACGGAATCGGTGACCTAGCTGGGAATGTGGTGTCTCGGCGAGTTAAGCGGCAAGACCTGGGGACATGCAGGCCTATGCAGAGATGTGAAGGTAATGGGCTGGGCTAGCCAACCATTGTTCTGTCGATCAACCTTCGTCTACAGTTGCCCTCTTCCTGAACTTTCCAATCAATCTTTCTTTTCACTCTTCCTTTTCATTCTCCCGTGTTATTCCTTTGTGTTTTTATAGTGGAGACGTTAGACTCCGAGAAAATTTGCCGCGAAAATACCGCGACCCTCGACTGTGCCGCGATAGTTCCGCGATAGTACCGCAGCGGCTCCGTGGCCAGACGATTTTGTTGCCGTGTCTTGAGCCTCAATATCGCCGCGATAGTACCGCAGCGGCTCCGCGTTTGAACCGCGCCGGCTCCGCGAGGATGCAGCAGTGAACCCGCGTGGAGTACGATGCACCATCCTGTGTGGTGAAACGAAGTTGTCGCCGGTTCAATTACCCAAGTTTGAGGTAACATTCCTTATTTCCCCTGCGCGCAAAAGCGGCGGTAAACTCTGTCGCTATCAGACAGATGACGTAACGACCGCAGGTGAGTATTTTTGTTCTTAGCCCCCCCCCCCTAGTTGTATTATCAGTCTTAAATGACTTCATATCAGACACTCTCCCGGAGCCGCTGCGGCACTATCGCGAACCCGAAGCGGCACTTCCGCATCACCTCTACCGTAGTTCCCCACGGCTCCGCGGTAGTGCCGGCGCGACTCCGCGATAGTGCCGCTTCGGTGCCTGTAGGTTCCGAAGTGGCACTATCGTGGAGCGGCAGCGGCCATTTCTCTCAGAGTAGGATAGTGATTTAGATCTCTTTCTGAGAGGAGATTCGCCGCCCAGTTTCTCGGCGTTGGCCTATCACGTCAGCCCCATCCGCCTCCTGCGCCGATGATAGGGCAAATGCGAGATACTGCCCAGAAGATTATGGAAATGTTGCCAGCACTAATGTCAACAACCTACAGAAGTCTTCCGTAAGTTGTTGAAAACTGTAACTGCAGGCTGCGCTGCAATAGGGACAGGTATTATACAAAAATCAAAAAATTTTCGTTTGAAAAATTTCGAAAAAATGAAAAAATTTTGTTCGAAAGTTTTTTCGAACGAACGAATGACGAAAACTCGGAATTCCGGAAGTCGAACGAACAAATTTCGGAACAAATCGAAATTTTCGAATTTCTTTCGAATTTAAGAAACTCCATTCGATACTCCATCCAAATTTTGGATCTTTTTTTTCAAGCCGGACTCGACGCTTTATTAACACCGCATAGTCAGAGAATGAATATTCCATGTCGCGAGCATGTATTATTGCCTTCCTCTCTTATTCCAAGCACTTCAAAGTGATGTTTATTGGGCCTATAATGTCAACTCAGAAAATCGCCGCATCCAATGCGTGTCGAATATGCATTCAACTGGAGTGACCACACCCACCGAAAGGCCCTATCGCAGAAGCACGTGCTCCGGACAGCAGCACGTGCCGCAAAATTTATTTGCAGGAGTACGTGCTGCAAGGTAGTCCAGCATAACCGTAGCAGCACACAAACGCGACGCAGCCAGCAGTTGGACGAGGCCTCCAGTAGCCTGGGCGGGTAAAGTAGCACGAACTTGGGTAATTGAACCGGCGACGCTGCCGACCTCTTAGTTCCGTCTCAAGAGTGCGTCGTATGCTTTCCTTTTTTTGGATAATCGTTTTGTCATCGAGTTGAATGTGTATCATGTACGCGTTGAAGGTTTTCATTGTTCGAGCACGTGCTGAAATTTGAAACACGGTAGGAGCACGTGCTTCTTTAGTAGCACGTTCCCTGACTGTGCTCCAAACCGCCCTGTCTTCGAGTTGAATGCATATTCGACACGCATTGAATGCGACGATTATATGAGTAAGTCTCCTGATCAGTGCTATATATTGCCATGACTGATAGCTCCGCAGCTTGCTCCGCTTGGACTCATTAGAGCAAGAAAGACTTAATTATATTGCCCGGTAACAAGCACAACCCATTCGAGCAGGCGAGTTGTTCGCTCACGCCCACAATTCCGCCCGACCAATAACGAAACAGCATAACCAAATGTTCGAGGAGCGTTTCCAGAATCGAACGAAATTTCAAAAAATCGTATCTGGAACGAATGTCGTGTACTGTGCTTCTCAGGGCCAAATTCCGGTCCGCAATTGCGTATCAGCACGCTTTGCGGCCGCACGCGCCAGAGTCAGTCGAATTTCCGGAATCAAAGCCGACTAGATAAGGCTTTTTTAGAGCGTTTTCTCCAATTTTGTTGAGTTTCCAGTTTCTGAAACCCACCTAGAGCCAACAGGTCGATGGCTGCGGCGCTGGAAACTTTTCCGACTGAAAAGAGCGCGACCGCAAAGCGAGTACAGACGCAATTGCGGACCGGAATTTGGCCCAGACAAGCACAGTAACAGACTTTCCGATGCGTTGGAAAAGTGAATACTGACCCGCCCATCGCGGGGCAGGCCAGCGGCAGTCGTCTGGGCCCGAGCGCCCTTCGCCGGTTCGTCAGGAGTGGTCGTGGAGCTTTGGAGATGGAGCTTATTTAATGTAATGATATAACATATGAAGCTGTCCACGTAAGAATCGAGATAGATCAGTACACAATTTTTTTTGCCGTTTTTATATTTTATGTCGCTAGAGCACCCTAAAAAACTCAGGTGTACGCTTCTATAATTTTCCGAAAACTTTTGAAAAATTGTTATAAAATTGCAGAGTTGGTCATTTTTTGAACATTCTTTAGCATAGATCCTCAACGTAAACGAATTCTTATGATGATAAAAATTATAAGAGCTAATCAACTATGAGGAATCGTCTGGCGTTGTCAGAATTTTCAAAATCGCGCCTTGTAACAAAAAAAGATAAAATCAAAAATCGAAAGACACAAACGACCTCATTTTTTCGTTCGAATGACGCTCGCAGGCGAAAGGGGTATGGTATACTTTGTCGCTGTAATGAGCGACAGGCATGCAATCTAACACAAATCGCGGCGGAACCCGCATCGGAGCAATGGCAACGGTTTTCGTAGGAACAGATGTCGCGTGTGGGTCGCAGCGACGTGTCGCGGCGGGCTGACATACTGCAAATGTGCCATGGCCTGTCGCTACCACTGTTGCTGCCGCTAAGCAGTGCACTGCGACAGCGACAGATTTAAAGGGCGGGAGGCGGTCGCTTTCGCTGTGCAGAGCGACGCGACCGTGTGTCGCAAAAGTATACCATACCCCAAAAACCCTCGCGCAAGAGGCCGCTCATGCATTCCATCGCGCGAAAAATGTCAGCTCCTCGCGGTCAGCTACTACTGCATCCATTTTTTCGCGCGATGGAATGCATGAGTGGCCTCTTCCACAAAAGTTTTTCGCCTGCGAGCGTCATTCGATCGAAAAATTGAGGTCGTTTGTGTGTTTCGATTTTTGATTTTATATTTCTTGTGTATCAAAATGACCATGGCGCATCTTTCGAGCATAGTCTCTATCTGCAGGGTCTGTGCTCAGAAAAAATAAAAATAAATTTTTTACAGGGCGCGATTTTAAAAATTCTGACAACGCCAGACGATTCCTCATAGTTGACTACGTCTTATAATTTTTTTTATCATAAGAATTCGTTTACGTTAAGGATCTATGCTAAGAATATTAAAAAAAACCCAACGTTGGAATTTTATAACAATTTTTAAAAAAAGTTTTCGGAAAATTCTAGAAGCGTACACCTGAGTTTTTTTGGGCTGCTCTAGCGACATAAATATAAGAACGGCAAGAGATTTTTTGCCGATCTATCTCGATTCTTACGTGGACAGCCTCATATGTACGTAATAAACCTTGCAAGCAGTTTTGGTATGGAAAGGTATAGAACTCCTTTGTAAGATATCATTGGGTTAAGATTCTGGGCCCTTAACTCGATCGAGTCACAGCCATTTTCCAATCATTAAATGTATTTACATTAATCATCAGACGATATCCTCGAATTCCATCAGTTCAAATTCAAAAGTGACTGGACCAAGATGCATAAATGGTTTGCTCCCCTTCAATTGCTTAAAAGTCACTATTTATATTTTTATCTGCGCTCCTTTTATTACATGTTAAAGTTCGATCATGGAACTATGGAAGTCGCAGTTTACCCGAGGTTATGGAGTGGCTGACAAGCTCGGGGACGACCTTCCTTGGAATGTGGAGATGTCGTGTAACAGTCGTCCCGATGCGTTGAAAAGATGGATACTGGCCCGCCCATCGCGTGGCAGGCCAGCGGCAGTCGTCTGGGCCGAGCGCCCCCTGCCGGTTCGTCAGGCGTGGTCGTGGAGCTTCGGAGATGGAGCTCATATGATTTAATGTTATAACATATGTACTTAATAAACCTTGTAAGCAGTTTTTTGGATAGAAGGTATAGAACTACTTGTAAGCGCATCAGGTTACGATTGTAGACCCTCCTAACTCGATACGAACGAAAACTGAAAAAATCGTTCGTAAACAATTCGAATGGACAAAATCGAAAAAATTCGTTCGGCGAAATTTCGAACGAAAACGAAAACGAAGAAGGAAAAACCTTTCGATATTTTTTTCGAAAATTGCGTTCGTGTATAACTGTAGTAGATATACTTCTGCGACACAATGGTCGCGTCGCAGCGCACAGCGACCGCTTGTCGCAAAACTCCCTTCATTTAGGCCTGTTACAGAGTTCGATCGCTATGCGACGCGATGGGGTGATAACCATGAGCAACGATTGAGATCGCGTCGCACGTCGATCCGCATTAAAAACATGCCATCGTGGCGATCAGCGATTGCACTGTGAAAGAGGCCTCAGGCCGGGATCATACTTCCCGCGAGCAACGACGGCGACAGTATCAGGCATATCGATTTTTTGATCGACACTGATGCTAAACATTGCGTCGCGTCGCTCGTCGCTGAAAGTATGATACTGGCCTTGAACCTTTCGCTGTCGCAACACGCTGCACAACGACAGCGACAGGCTTCGGCACATTTGCAGTATGTTAGTCCTCCGCGACACGCCGCTGCGACGAACGCGCGACAACTTCCTACGACGGGCCATGCGGTTGCTCCGATGAGGGTCCCGCCACGATTTGTGCTAGACTGCATGCCTGTCGCTCACGACAGTGACAAAGTATACTATACTAGTTGCGCGGTCATTTCTCCAACTTACGGCTTGGTTTTTACCGCTCATTCTCTAACGTGTTCGCAACATTTTCGCAACTGATTCTTCTGAGCACTATCTCGCCGTTGGCCTATCACCGGCGCAGGAGGCGTATGGGGCTAACCTGATGGGCTATGAGGAACGGGGCCACCAAAAAGAGATCTAAATCACCACCCTTAATATCTCCCCTCCCCAATTTCTGCGCTAATGATCTAGGAGCTTCATGAGACGTGATGTTCAGAGTAGATGGCGAACTTCCTTTGTCACTCCTATCCCAAAGAAGAAACCAATTTCTGATCCCACCAATTATCTGCCTATCAGAAGTGTCATCAATTTTTGCAAGGTTTTTCGAAAGATAATAAAAAAAATAATTGTGGTTCATCTAGTGAAGCATCCCATCATCTCGGAGCACCAACATGGTTTCCAAGAGATTAGATCCTGTCTCGGCGCTGCTGTACTCAGGCAAAACTAGTGGTACTGAATGCGGCGAGTTTTTGTCCTGAATTCGTACAAATTCAGAACCATTACTCGACTGAATCGAGGGATTTCTCGATGAATTCTCGACAACTTTTCACCGTTTTTTCCAAAACTCTCAGCCAATTCAGGAGAACTCTCGCGGAATTCTCGACAACATTTCACCGTTTTCGGTATCAAAAATGAGGTTCCGTCCATACCCGGGACCGTTCTAAAGAGTTCATCCCGCTACCATCGGCATCTGGAAATGATGCTCACCACGGAATCCGGGTGCGAGGCCACCCCTCCACCCGAGCCACTCCCGCTCGAGTGCTGTCCAACTTCCTACCAAGCCCTACTTTCTCTATTTGACGACTTGCGCAGGGCTACTGTAGCCTTGCACATAATGTACTAAGTCCTATTAGAAAACATGCTGCGATAGTGCCGCTACCCTCGACTGAGCCGCGATAGTACCGCGACGAACCCGCGATCATCACTGCGTCCAGACGGTACCGTAACAGTGCCTTTCTCAGAAAAATCAAAACAAGTTACTTGTGATATAAATGTAGCTTACGTTAATGTCTCAAGTAACTTACATTTATATTGCATGTAACATACATTTATATTTCATGTAACATACATTTTATTTTATATAACTTAAATTTATATTACGTGTAAGTTACATTTGAATTTTCACTATGGGTGGCCATCACGCGACGAAGACGACACACGACGCAGAAGGCGCGTCCCAGACCACACACCACGCAAAAAAATGATGTGCAGACTTCCCTGCTGGTGTGGGGTCAAGTACCTCAAACTTGGGTAATTGAACCAACAGCAGCGCCAGTCGTAAGCCTGACCGAGCGAGTGCGTCGTACATCAGCCTTGAAATATCTTCTTTGCCAACTTAAGTTACTTGCGACTTATGTTGTGCCATTTAAGTTACATGTAACATATCGGAGGCGCACTGCACGCAGTATCCTCTCGGTTACGGGAGATCTCACAAGTGAACACGGCTGTCCCCTCAGTCTCTGCCCGCATCGAGACGAGCAGGGTATTCTGCTGTCCGACCATCAATGCGATGACTCGGCATGCATGGTATGGATTCGCTTACACTGTCTGCAGACTCTCGCGCAGAGATCCCGCTGGCAGCATTCGTCAACAGTTTCGGGTTTTAGCCTGCCTTTGGCTTAAGTGTAGGGTGTTGAGAACGGATTTAAAGTTCCTAACAAAAAAAAAACTAATATCCAAACAAACAATGAAGCGGATGTGTGAAAATATGCGTTTTCGTGGAAAAATCGCTAAAATGAAACGATTTAAAATAAGGAACGTCGATAAATAAAGTAATTTTGCTATGTCTCGGCTTTTTTCAGTGTTTATTCTTATTTTTACGTATGAAACCGTGAAATAATTAGTGGAGCCTTCTATTTACCGAACCAGAACTTCAACGCTTATAACTTTACCTTTGAGTAATGTTCTTGAATAGAAGATTGCATCGCTGCGATTACAGTTTTAATAATGGTTCGAATATACTCGAAGTGAAAATGAATGAAACTAACCCATATAATACATTCATGGGCGTTTATGAGACCGTTTATCACTCTACTGGTGTTCAATTGACTTCTACCAGAAATTTTGAAGAAAATGATATGAGATTCCGAAAACCGCGCGCTCTTATCGATTTTCGAGCGTGGGAAAATCGCGGTTGCGCTAACAGAAACAGAAAGTAATATATCTGCTAACATATCGTCTCTGATGGAATTACGTGCGTCCCCAGGAGCAGCAGCGACAAGAGGAGATAGCCGCTGAGATCGCGCGTTTCAACGGTCATCACATTTTAGGAGGCGCTCAGCCCACCACTCGGGAGTGCAAAAATTTTTTGGATTTTCTGGCGAGTAGACTCGCTCATTGAGTATCCGAAAACTGCTAAAAAAATCATTTTAAAATTTCCATTATATTTGAAGTGTATTCTACGAAATCTCAATTTGCAGCTGTACACTTGTATTCCTCACGACTTCACTTATGTAAAATACTGAAAAAACCGTTATTGTATTTTTCCACTGCATGCTCAATCTCCTGTTTTTTTCTGTGATGGTGAAGCGCTCCACGATTAGTTGATGAAAAAATTGTTTTCATCCGCCTTCTGTAGCAATTTTCTTGTTCCCGTCATTAGCAAAAAAACCATTCGTGTTATTTCAAATCAGAAAGCATTGTTTATAGAAGCTCGTTTAACCAAACTTTTTTGACGGATCAAAAATTGTTCCTAATTCTTTTTCAAGTATAACATTACCAACTTTAATCCATTCAGTCCTTATCATTTAGGTTTTGGAATGAGTATCAAAGTCAGTGTATGCACATAATTTTATTCGCTATCTATTCTTTAATCAATTAGTTTACTCATACATTTTGTTCGGTGTTTTTTATTTCAATTATTTTTCAAGCGATTCATTTTTACATCTCTCCAAGTGTCTTTTCCCTTTTCTAGAGTTTTTACCTAGTTATCATTGATTTTTGAACAGCTATGCAGTCATGTTTTTAATGATTTTGTTTTTATTTTATTTCATTTTGTTCAAGTATTTTCTGAGTGCAATTCTAAATTTTATTGAGCTATATAATTTTGATTTTCGCCACGCGGAATAATGTTGTAGCCACATTTTAATTTTCTATTTATTAAGAGAAACCTAATCTATATAACGTCGGCATGGATCGCGAAGAGACTTCGCGTTCACTGTTGAAAGTTGGCGAAAACTCGGTTCCGTGTGCTGCATAACATAGGTGCACCGGGTTAACGCCAACCTTCAACAATGCACGCGAAGTCTCTTCCCGATCCATGCCGATGTTATGTGTCATGCAATCCACCCATTATTTGATATCTGAAAGTTTAACTTGGACTGTAATGGATTCTACGTCATTCCATGCCGTTAAAAAACACGCTTCACAGCCAAGTGCATAACATTGTTTACCGAAATCAGTTCACATAACCCTAATCTCATCGATTATGACGGTTGCGTGCCTCCGTGATGTCAGTTGAGGTGCTGCAACCCCATCCACGAGTGTGCCTCATTTCTCTGCGCTCTAGCGCTCGGGCTGGGCGGTGGGTGAGAGGCATGCGGCGAGGAGAGTGCGCGACGACGGTGGGAAAATGCCGAGCGACGCATGTTCACTTGTAGAGATCTCATTAGACCGTATCCTCTCAGATATTGAAAACAAGTTACTTGTAACATATCTAAGCAGATGTAAGTCACTTGCGAGTTATCTCAAGCCATTTTAGTTACATGTAACATATCGGAGGCGCAGCGCACGTGGTATCCCGCCGATATGTTACATGTAAGTTAAATGACCTGAGATAAGTCGCAAGTAACTTACATCGGCTCAGATATGTTACAAGTAACTTGTTTTCGGCGTTTTATGTTACAAGTATCTTGTTTTCGTTTTTCTGAGTTGGTGGCGGCAACGCCGCGCTATGCCGCGATAGTACCGCAACAGTTTCGCGTTAGATCGGCGCCGGCTCCGCGAGGATGCGTCAGCGAAACCGTGTCAACAGCGATACAACATCATGTGTGGTAAAACGAGATTTTCGACGGTTCGATTACCCAGATGTAGAGGCACTTCCCGCATGTCCTGCGCACTGTGTGCAAATCCTTGCGCGCACTGCACCGTGTCCTGTGCACCCCGCGCAGGTCCGTGCCCGATTTCCTGCGCACTTTGTGCAGAGCCCTGCCCGCCTGCACAATGTCCTGCACATTTTAGGTAGAGCCTTGCCGGTTCAACACGCTGAAAGCAACGTCTCATCCAGTTCTGATTCGGTCCTGCACACTACTGTTCAGGTCCTTTCCAGTCCTCCTTCCAAATCCCAGCTCAGCATTCGATGCCTTGCACAGTCCAGCTTGGGCGCTGCACATATTTTACCATTGGAGGGCAGCTGCTTGTTGACGATATGCAAAACTGGTCAAGAAATTGCCAAAGATTGAAAACGTGTCGAGAATTCGGCTGAATGCAAACACGGCTAATTTCTAGAGCAGCCGTCCAGAATTTCCTAAATTCTCGACGAAACTAGAACGATTTCTCTCTAGCTGGTGAGAAAATGTCCTCAATTCTGCAGCGTTTCTCGACAAAACACGATTTTCCCAAATTCTCGACAACATCTGCCTGAATTCAGAACAACTTTTGGGTTCCCCACCTATTCAGGACAAGTTTTCGACGTATTCAGGACAACTACTTTTACCTGAGTACTATGCTTCTCTGGCCGATCTGTTGACTCTACGGTGGTTTTAGAAAGTGCAAACTAAACGAAATTGGAGAAAACTGCATAAAAAAGCCATATCGAGTCGACTTTGGCGCTGGCAACTCGACTGAGTCGAGGGCGTGAGACCGCAAAGCGTGTCGAGACGCAACTGCGGACCGGAATTTGGCCCAGAGAAGCACAATAGTCACTAGATGACTGGAATCGGGCGCTGGACAACGATGTTGGCGTGGAGGTGGTTTATGTATGTACCTCGATTTTTCCAATGCGTTTGGCAGAGTCACACCGTCCATAAGGCCTGAGTGCATACTTCCCGCGACGCACGATGGCGACAGTGCATATCACCCATATCGATTTTCTGGTCAATATGTATGACATACACTATGTCGCGTCGTCCGTCGCGAAGTATGCACTAGGCCTAAAACAATAGTAGTGGGTATTCATCCGCGTATTGTGGCATGGATTCGTGCCCTTCTCACGGGTAGAACCTTCAGAACTTCAAATGGACATAAAATTCAATGTCCACTGCATGAAGCGAGTCTACGGAGCTCTACACATTGTTATATTATTCCAGTGCAATATTGATGTCGAAATAGAATACAGTCCTAATAGATCTCATAGAATTATTATAGTGATCTCGTCATAGAGAATATATTTCCTTATAAAATTATAATTGTCTATTTGTTAATTTGATTGCAGTTACTAAACTTGTAGGTTTTGTTCTGGAGAATTTATATTATTAAATGAAAGGCTGAGTGTCTCTCAGCCAGATAGCATTTTTGTTTCTCTATGAGTGATAGTGACTCAAATTCAGTGTTTTTAGGCAACACTTATAACTATCACAGTGTCAAACAATTAATCCAGATATAACGCCATTAGTAAGCATGCAAAAACGTGAAAACTTATTAAGAGTAAGAAAAATCAATGAATAAGGGAAAAAGTACCTATAAGTGCTGTGAATAAGCAGATCAATAATTAAAACCAACGAACGGTTAGGGTACAGTAGGTGGAATACCCGGTTGCACCACGGGAGTATTGTCGGGTGCATGGCGGGGGTTATTAGGTTGCATGAGGGTTGCTATCAATGCGAAGCCGGGGGAAATTCGAGACAAAGGTGTCGTGCGTGCTATACATTGGATTCGACTCACTCATTTTCGGGTATCAATCTGAATGTCTTCGTTTCCATCACGCCGAGCCGTCGTTCTGCTTCCTTGGTCATTGGATAACACTCTGTGCCATACAGTGCGACGGGCCTCACAACCGAACGACAAATTTTTGACTTCAGCCTGTCGCAAACCTTTTTATCACATAGCACTCCACTCGCGGTACGCCACTTCAACCAAGCAGCATTGATGCGTGCGTCGACTTCAGCCGTCAGCGTCCCATCATCGCAAAGCGTGGATCCAAGATATCGAAACATATGCGCTTTTGGCAAGACTGTGTTGTCTACTTGGATGGAATCGTCACAACTCGCATTTGTCATGTATTCGGTTTTCTTTTTATCGAGTCGTAAGCCGAATGCTGCCAGTCTGTCGTGCCAAGCTTGAACTTGTGCTTGGAGATTTCGTTTGCTGTCTGAGGCGAGCATCACGTCGTCAGCATGCAACAGTGTCCAAGGTGCTGAACTCTGCAAATCTCGTGTGATGACATCCATGACGATGATGAAGAGCAGAGGGAGAGGGCGGAGCCTTGATGAATTCCAACAGTGATTCGAAAAGGCCTTGATGTTCCTGCCGCGGATCGTATGCAACTTGACGTGTCCACGTACAAAGCTTCACCCAATCGATCAATTCTTCGGGGACATCTCGGCTCCGCAGAGCATACCATATTAGTTCGTGAGGGACTCTGTCGAACGCTTTCTCAAGATCAAGAAAGGCGAAACGAAGATGCTCAGGTGGAGTGGTGGATTGACCCGATTGGAACGAGTTCGGAATGAAGATGTGCGTGAAAGATTCGGCGTCGCGCCCATTTCGGACAAACTTCGCGAAAACCGCCTGAGATGGTATGGGCACGTTCTGCGAGCTGGAGAACACTCGGCAGCGAAAGCGGCTATGCAGCTCAAGTGACGGGCCAACGACCAAGAGGACGACCTAAGCAGAGATGGCTGGGTGTCTCGCACAACGATACGAAAATTGCAGGCCTCCATCCTGACATGCGAATGACAAGGTTAAATGGCGGCAACGTTCGAGAAATGCGGACCCTGCTAAAAAGCGGGACAAATGCTGAAGAAGAAGAAGAAGAATGCGAAATAAACGAAATTTTCATGATTCAAAATCCGATTTGCCGAAAAAATGCTTGTATCCGAGTGAACCAAAATCCGATTCACCGAAAAAACCGCCAAAAAATTTTTCACTTTGAATCAAAATCTGAATCACCGAAAAGTGCCATGAGTCGGCTCATGATTCGGATACCGAATATCCGAAATATGTCATGATTCGGTTCTGTTCATGAGCCGAATATTGGTAGATTCGACATGTCCTCTTACTCAACAAAACGTATCTAATGTCACCACTTGACGGTCCATTCTATAGTAGCCATGCATGAATGTCATTATACTGCAGACATCCAATTGGCACTCATTGCGAAACTTTGACCTAGTGCATACTATCGGCGACATGCGACGCGACGGGCTCATTGTGCCTGTCATACATATCGACCGAAAATCGATATGGCTGATATGCACTGTCGCTGTCGCGCGTTGTTGGAAGTATGCACTAGCCCCTAGGTAGTATTTTCTGCGCATCATCAGCGCAGATTTTGCGGGTAATTGGTGTTGATCCTCTTCTTTTGAGTTGTGTGTACGAGTATAGGGCCTTCCAGTTTACTTAGTATCCGAATCGCTCCTTTTCGGGTATCCGACCGGATATCGGCGATTCGGATAGTCCGATATCCGAAAATTCGAAAAAACGACCAAAAAAAACGAAGAAGCTGCGGCGGTTAGGCAGCAACAGCGACAAAAAAATGGTTGAACCACTTCCATCGCGCGATGTTGCTGCCAGCTCGCGGCGAAGCTCGCTCAACTCGCGCATAGTGGAAGCGCGGCGGTCGCCCCGTCGCGCGTCATAGTTTGTGCGGCGTAGCGCTCCCCATCACACACACTGTCTCCGCGACAGCGGTTTCGCTGCGACGCCACTCTGAAAGGCTCTTATGGCTCACTGAGAGTACGATTGGCTCCTAAAGACCATGTGTATTGATCGAACAGGCAACCCTTTTTGAAGAGGATTAGACAGGAACTCACGGGCAGGGCTGGGCACACGTCCCGGCATGGCGATTCAGAATATGCATCCCTCTTAGCTCGGTAATTTTTAGGCACCCCATTATGGGAAATCGAGATCGGCTGTTTTTCCAATAGTTGGACAGCCGTGATCTTGACTTCCTGATTTTGATAAACAAGAAAATAAAAAAAGCACTGAATAGAGAAAATTCCGAAAATGGCAACAAACAGGGTAGGGTAATTTCTGAACTTCAAAACAACCCCATGAGGAAAATTTGTTAGTAAGACGGTAAGTTATTACAAAAGATTAAACATTTTTCAATACAAAACGATTGAACAATTACCAACATCAGAACTACTACTATTGCCATAATTAATGTTTCCTGTCGAATGTTTTCATAAACCTAGGAAGGATTAGATAATCTGTGTTTTATTGTTCTAATGAGGGAATCAGAACTATTTCGTGTTGTGGAACAATGCTAGGATTCATGTGATTCGTAGGGAGTAGAAAACCCGAGCTTTACCCTCCTAGAATGCCGCTATCCCTTAAAAAATCGGCTTGCCGTGCGATACGGTGTTTGTACGCAGCTACACAGCGCACATGGGAATGGACGCGCATACAGTATTAATAGAAAATGTATTTTATTACAGAACGGAGAGGAGAAAAGGATTGAAACTGAAGGAAATGGAAGATGGTAAAAGGTAGTCTATTCTGGATGTACCCACTTTAGAAATTTAATGCAAATAAACAAAGTTAGAGCGGGTGTAAATATTTAGCAGTGATAAGGTTCATTCAAACGAACCTAGTTGATCAAAAGTAGCATTAAACTGAGTTCAAAGGACTTAGTGAGAAAGAGGAGAATCTGGCAAACATTTTAGCATCAATGGGACCGGTTTTTAATGAGATTTAAGGACCCTAAATCTCGTCCCGGTTTTACCCCGAAAACCGGGACAAAACCGGTACGAGTTTTAAGGTCCTTAAATCACATTGAATATCAAATCTATTGCTATTAAAATGCTTGCCAGATTCTCCTCTTTCTCGCAATGCTCTTAGTTCTCATGTTTATGGGTGTTTTTAATCAACTAGGTTCATTTGAATGAACCTTATCACGTCCAAAAATTCACTCCGCTCCAACATAGTTTGTTTAAATTAAATTTCTATACTGTATACATTGAAAAATCCTATTTCTACCTGCTTCCATTTACTCCAGTTTCAATCATTTTCTCCGCCCCGTTCTGTAATAAAATAAATTTTTAATTAATATTGCGTGCGCGTCCACTCCAGTGCGCGCTGTGTAGCTGCGGACAAACACCAGATCGCACGGCCAGCCTTGTCTATGAGAGATTGCGGCATTCAAGGTGGATAAAACTCGGGTTTTTATTATCAGGGTACTTCTCAATGAGGAGGACACGGTCATTCGCTTCTTTCATAGGAGCTTGCAATCTTCAATTTTTACAGCTGGCTCTTTTCATAAGTCACATTCTCATGAATAAAAATCTATTGACTCGTTGTGATGCTGACTGTGCTATCTGTACTTTTAAACCGTCGAAATAAATCCTAGCCTGCTCGGATGAGTCCGGGCAGAGTAAGCAGCGGAGCGGTCCGTTATGGGAAAATATTACAATGATAAGGAGATTTTGACATGATAAGCCCGATAAGACTTGCTTCGACCGGCTCAAAATGAGCGACCTAGGCCATACATCAGTTCGCTAATGTTTTTTTGAACTTGAATGATAGTTTTCCTGGGCGCTGTCTTAGTATCTTTGCCTCGAATCGGTAGCCACCCGCGTAATCAATGAACGTTGCATCAAAGAAACATGACACCACATCTATCGTTACTTGCTACAAGATAACAGTGTAGTGTTTATTCCTTCATCGAAACAAACTTCGACAGCAACTATGAATTATTGCGAACACAACCTGCATCTCTATCAATAATTTGAATTCTTTTGGTGTTCGACTCAAAAAGCGGGGAAGAAGATATGACAAGTTAGAAGAATAGTGCGTATTATTTTTTTTCGTGAAATTCGACAGAACATGCACTTCGTTCTTTTTTTAGTGTTCGGTTTAGGCACCCCCCTTTGCCCTCTCTGCAACGTCTAATATGCACCCTCCTAAGGTTACCCGGGACGCGTGCCCAGCCCTGCTCACGGGTATTGACGAATTCGATGTGGAGCATTGATACTCATGATGCTCATTTATACTAATGCTTTAACATTACACTCACTTCAAAGATATTGTTAAGAATGAGAAAAAAATTTGAAATAGGATTGGTTTGCAGATTTTTCGAGATAAAGATGATTATCAATGAGTTGTTTTATTATGGTGAGGTAGAATAACCTTTTTTCTTGAAGATTTGCGCCAGACTATCGATTTTCGATACTGTGTATTTTACAAACTTGTATCCGACCGGATATTCGGATTGCGACTCACCGAAAAAAGGTAGAAATCCGAGTCATCCAAAATCCGAACATTCTAAACGTCATTCGTCCAGTGTTCACAGCTACTCCGTACACGTCCTCACCATCGTCGCCAACGTCACAACGCTCTACCGCTCCATCGCACAAGCCAACTTGACTGGAAAGTGGGTTTAAAATCATTCTAACTTACTTTATTTCAATTATTTTCATATATCTGCCAATTTTTTCGAATAAAGTAAGTTTCCTACACAAAGTCAATTCTTTTTCCGTAATATCCTAATCCTTGCAAAATCACCATTTCTGTTGAGAAATATCCAAAACCTTCTCTCTTCTCTAATCTGGCCAGATCAACAACAACATTTCTTTGAGATAAGACCCTTCTCTCCTCTTCTACTCCTTTCTAGTAGAGTATATCAAACAAATAAAAATTTTCGAATGTTTGAATAAACGAGTTATTCGAAAAATTGACTTCTCCGAATATTCGAATGAACGAAATATTCGGAAAATTGACTCTCGAATATTCGAATAAACGAATTATTCGGAATCAGTGATTGACACAGTCACCACGCGCTGACAGCCGGTAGCTGCCACCTTCCGGGGGATTGCTACTGGCCTAGGAGTGTGCGGCAATGATAAATGAAATTTCGGCAAACGTCAACGGCAGCAGCGAATCCCAAAATTGACCCTCAAACGGCAAAATGATTACCCACAATTGCTTACGCGTTTGGTTTTTTGCAATATCTGCGAGATATCACTTATCAAATCACAGTGACCGGCCCTGGCGAGAGCAGGGCGGGTTCCAAAGGACTAAGAGCTCGAAAACCTTAGATGATTAGTATGTGCCAATAGTAGTACTCTCCAGGGACGAGCGGAGTTCCGCGTTTCGCGTTCGAAACCCGCAGTTCCGCGCATTTTTGGCATTTCGCGTTCAGCATTCCGAAAACCGCAAAAGCGCTGCGGAATACGAAAATATCAGGTCATCTGGGAGGAGGAAAAGATTAGATAATTTCTCAATTTTTCCGCGTTTCGCGTTCCAAAAACCGCATTATCGCGCATTTTCAGGCGTTTCGCGCCCGATTTTCGAAACCCGAGAAAAAAATTCTGTTCCGAAACCCGAAAACCAATTTTCGAAATTTCATGTTTTTGTTCCGCTCATCCCTGGTACTCTCTACACTACTCCTCGTAGGATTTGGTCAGACAGCTAGCAAGGTCGGTTTTTACGTCTTTTTCGTCTTTTTTGTATAACTCGCTTCAAAGTCAACCTTGAAGGAAACTAGGGAGATATTCGAGGTCCTGCTGTTGTGGGTTTTCCCATTCCTCTGGCCATTGTAGGGGTTAGCGGGATAGGGGCGCTCTACACACCGAGGGAGAAGTTGTCCCACCGACCAGGGATGAGCGGAGTTTCGCGTTTCGCGTTCCGATATCCGCAGTTTCGCGCATTTTTGGCATTCCGCGTTCCGCATTCCGAAAACCGCAGGAAATGCCGCGGAATGCGGAAATATCGGGTCATCTGGGACGTAGGGATAGATTTCTGATTTTTTTCCGCGTTTCTCGATCCGAGAACCGCACTTCCGCGCATTTTCAGGCGTTTCGCGCCCGATTTTTGAAACCCGAGGAAAACATTTTTGTTCCGAAACCCGAAAACCGATTTTCGAAATTTCATACTTTTATTCCGCCCATCCATGCCACCGACTGGTTTTGGCTGAACGAGAGAGTAGGCGACTAGTCGATTATATGCAGAAAATTTAGAGATTTTCAAGATTTTCACATAATTGATCGATTGTTAGGCCGATTTCGCCTGGACCCTAACCCATTTACAGAAGGTTCATGGAAGGCATTTCTCTTCGCAAAGAATATTTCGTCGCTGGCGAATAAAACTTTAAAGAGTTCAAATGCCGCTTTTTGCAGTTGTTCAGAACCTACCCTTCAATTAGCGTGCTTATCTACGTCTTCCGAACCGACAGAAAAAAGTGTCCAAGTTGTTTCTTCTTGAATCCTGGCGTTTGCCGAAAGGGATGCTTGTATTATCGCGATGAATCCGCTCCCACATCTCTTGCCGTGGTGTCTTGACCTAATTTTTCTTAATTCACTATTCGCAAACAGTCGAAAAAGACGATCGGAATTCCGATGCAGGAGCATTTCCTCACAAATCTTTGAAGCCTTGAGAAAAAAAACTGTTATAGGAGGTAAGCAGAGCTGACAAGGGAAGGTCACTTGGAAAAAGTGGTCATTCCCTACCAAATTCAACTTTATAGGGAAAATTTTTTGACGAAAAATTTGTATTCGACCATCATACCAGGTTGTTCGAAAAGTTTTGCCGTTCGATAAGAAAAACACATTTTTATGGTTCTAAATACACTTTATTATTCAGTATAATCTCCCTGAACATTAACACACTTGCTCCAACGATCCTCCAATCTAAGGATCCCATCCAGGGATGTGCGGAAAAAAAAGTTGGAAACAGAAAATTCAGTTTGACAGAGAACAGAAAACATGAAAAAATCTCCACAAAATGGGCAGAAAACAGAAAATTTTTTAAAAATCAATAAATGGTGTTTAGAGTACAGTATTTAAGATTTTACAGCATTTAACTTTTTACACATTTTTTCGTGTCAAATTGTTCTTTTGCACAATATCCAGGGGCGGCATTCATGAACGCTGCGAAGAAGGTCAGGGAGCCGCTCCGCGTCCTCCGTGCAAAGCGTCGAGCCAGAGGTGACCCGAAAAACATGCCGCCGGCTTGACGTTGGGACGCAAACTCACTACACACAGCGAACCCCACGCCTAACAGCTGTTTATTGATTTGGTCCTTATCTAGAACGGCTTTTTCTTCTGTGAAACTTCAGAGCCAAACGGGAAAATTATTCGAATGATAAATAACTATGAAGAAGAAATCAAAAAAGATTGATGTTCAGCACTAATACAATTTAAAACAAAAACAGTTAGGCGGGGAGTTCATCGTGCGTGGTGAGGTTGCGTCCTTACACAAAGGGGACGGCATGTTTTTCGTGTCACCTCTGGCTCGACGCTTCGCACGAAGAACGCGGAGCAGCTCCCTGATCTCCTTCGCAGCGTTCATGCATGTCGCCCCAGAGGTCAACAGTCGGTCAGAGAAAGAGATGTAGACTTCCGAGAGAGTCATACATATTTTAAGTGTAATGTGTCCCGTAAACTCCTTTTTCCTGGGACAATAACAGTAGTTTACTTGATCACAAGCTCAATATAAGCAAAGAGTCTACGTTGTTGGGTCATGGTGCGGTAAGGTCGTTTACCAACCGCAACCTATCACTTATACGTTACTCCGTTCAGAGAAACGTAGCGCAGCCATAAAGGTTGACTCCGAAATGTTCGTCAAAAATTGATTTAAGGCCGGATTCATCATTGGAAAACGGGTAAGCGCCGGCCCTGGGCTAGCCAGACCTGGGTTCGAAAATTGGGTTTGGTTTGGACAACCCAGCACCTTTGATTCATCAACGCAAATCTTGGGTTGGTTCCCCGAACCCATTTTTTTGTCTGCACGAGAGGCGCCTGCGAGTGCACACCAGGGCTGTGCGTAATTACAAATTACGATTTACGATTTACGAATTCCGGTTTTTTTGGCAATTTTTTTACGATTTACGATTTACGAAATTTCGACTCAAAATCGTAACGAATCGTAACAAATCGTAACGAATCGTGAAAATGCGGTTCAAAGAACAAAATAAGTTTGCGGTCCAGAGCATAGATAAGTGTAGCTCTTCTTTCACATTCCTGATATCATTCTTTCAAATCTCTGTTTTCGGTTAAGCCTTGTTATTCCCAGCCAAGCGTAGACAATATGACATGGCGTAATATAACAGTTGATAACGAGAGTCAGGTATGACTGACCGCTCTGCTTCTCACGCTGACTGACTCAAAAGTATTGAAGGGTTCCAACCTTTACTTGTTTCACATGTGAGCCAGGTCGGCGGGGCCGAGCTCCATGGAATGCTCTCGTCCGCCACCATGAACACGAGAGACGCAGACATATAGTAGAGCTACCGCCTATACCGGAGCGAAATTTCGGTCCTGAGTTGCGACTGCTGCAACACTTATTGCAAACAGGTGCATGCTGGGACTACGAGGTTCTGGCACGATTAGTCTTCGTCCCAGCACGCTTATCGTCGAACTACAGCCTGCAAAAGCGATTGTCTGCAACCGCGGCGTAGAGCTCCATCCCGCTATAGAAATTAAATATGGGGTTCGGCTCTGAAGGCCTAGTTGGCTTATGGAGCCAATAAAGTTTAGAACCCACAACCTTCACCGCGAATGTTCACCGGTCTGAAGGTTACGGGCGAAAACTGCTATTTCGTGAATTGAAATCTGCTGAACGATCAGGAAAATATTTTTCTAACCTGAAAACAATATTCAACGAAGAGTTTTACGGGGATCCCTGAAATAAGATTTGACAGATATCTACGCCCAGAGGCAGGTCAGCTGCGAGAGAAAAACTGATAATTTTCCGATTCGATAAGGAAAGTTTCAAGAAAAGTTATGATTGCAGTCTATCATCTTTTCAAGAATTTCATCACATGTTTTCAAAGTGGGGAATTCGCGCAAATTCAAAGCAAATGCAAGGAAAAAAGAAGAGTAAGAATTTTGTCATTTTGGAATCAGAGATTTGGAGGGAACCTTCAATTTTTTGCATTTCAGATTCCCAAGCAACCTAAACATCGCGAATCGCTATCTCCACCGCAACAAACTTATGTTTATGGAAGGGAACGCTAATAAATGCATTCTGAGTAACGCTTCATAAATGTAGAGGGCAGACTCGAATGGTTCAGAAAGTGGTTTCGGAAACGTACATATATCCCCTTCAAAATAACCACCTTGTCCAAGTGTCCTTCCCTTGATCGATCATGCCTAAAACTATCTGTCTAAAACTATCGAACCGCGATTTTTTTCCTCATCACAGTGTTGACCTCCATAGCTTAGATTGAACTGTGTTTAGTGAGGTGATGGTTCTTTATGTTTTTGTGCTTCTCTGTGATTCAAAACTTGGGCAGACGTGTCACAGGTTTGGTACTTGAATACGCATAGAGTTTCAGTTTTGTCTATTTCATTCGTATTTATCCCACTTATGTATGCTGGGAATTTCTTCAAGTACTGCATTTGGAACCTCAACCTCAAA
This sequence comes from Aplectana chamaeleonis, assembly GCA_029168955.1. NCBI lineage: Eukaryota > Metazoa > Nematoda > Chromadorea > Rhabditida > Cosmocercidae > Aplectana > Aplectana chamaeleonis. Next base: position 524,442 of record JAPDOI010000127.1, read on the forward strand.
CATCCTTCTATATAGAAACACTTCATTCACTAAACTTCTGAGACGTTCCTAGATCGAGTGAGGTTCGGGCTATATGTGGGATTATTACTCATTATCAGTTACGAATTACGAATTACGATTTACGAATTACGAGGAATTTTGAAAATTACGATTTACGATTTACGAAATTACAAAATTCAGTTACGCACAGCCCTGGTGCACACCGTATTTTCGCGAAGTCTATTTCCAATTTGCCGTCTAATCAATACCCAAATGTCTTAATGGCCTACCCCTGATATAAAATTTTTTGCTCTTGTCGTGTAGCTATGTAGTGTTGGTTTCTCATTCAAGTAGTCTCTGTTTTTACACAATTCGTCTGCTTTTATCGCGGCTTCCCCATTTTCATGTTCCTCTGCCTATTCATGTTCTTTTTCAGAGCCCCACAAAGATAGGCAAGAATACTCACTTCAGCACAAATCGGAAAGGAGGCACTGCAATTTCTTGTGCTGTCTGAAGCCAGTAGTAATCCATATGTCGAAAACTTGGTTCAAATATCTTATGTTATGTTCGAATTCAGGCTGCATCCGAGCAAGTTGCGCTATGTATGGTAGTTTATCTTTTGTGCTTCAATAACAACCCCTTAAATTCTGAGGTGATTTTCTGTAAGGGGTGGTGGTCTCAAATTTATCATTATCAAGATTTGCATAGCGTATCAAAAAGTACTTTGTTTTTCTTTTCGATCACACTAACAGAGAATCATGGGTTACACTATGGATAAATTAAGTGCCCTTTTTCGATTTCAGAAAAAGTACTGCCGTGTGGAAATAGGTTGTAGAGCAAGTCACTGTACGTAACACCTGTAGTAACACACTGCAGTGGGAATATACTTAAACAGGAAAAATCGAACATAATCAATGTCGCCAAACAGAACGGTCCGGGCCTGAGAAAACCTTTCAATGGATGCAGCTTGTTTTAAAAATTTATTAGAGCATATTCTGACAAAGTTTTCCTTTATATCGATCGCATCTGGCTCCCCACAGCTCCAGAGGCAAGAACTTCCATCTTGTACGATTTCTGAGATAAAATGAAAACTTAGGAGGACAGAAGAGTAAAAAGAAATTGAAACTCAAAGGTAGGAAAGAACGATAGAACTTCAACGAGAATTTAATATCGGATTAGAAATGAACACTAGCTAAATCAGAATAGCGCAGGAGAATGCTATGAGAGGCTGGCGGTATCTTAAAGCCACAGTACACCCTCAGATATGAATTTTGGAATTTGTATGTAATTGTGTAGAAGACCCCTCTTGTATAATTTTTGTCAAATGCGAAATTTCAATTCCTCCAAATAAGCGAGATATAAGCGACCACCACAGGCCCGACCCCCTTCGCTCTCCACCACAGGCCCGACCCCCTAACGGAATTTCGGACTCGATAGCAGCTCGATGGATGGATGAAGTCTAATAATTCGTTCTTCAGTCCATTGCTGGGCTATCTCCTTATCCTAGCTCGCTCTCGCGCAACGATTGCGAATGAAGAGAAATACAGGCCTGAGACAACTCGTCCACCCAATTTTTACCCTCAAAATCTAAGCATCTTTGAATAGCCATAACTCTGTTCATAGGGGGTCCTGGACGATTTCAGGGATACCACTGCGATCAGCGTGTGACTCTTTCCAAGATAACCATAGAGTCTGAAAATTAATTTCTTGGGTGTCCTGTGCCTTTGAAGGCAGTGTCCACGATCAAAATCGTTTTTCTGTTTTTCAGCCTATTATGAGAACGGTCGCATGGTGATTCCAACGATGCCTTTGAAATCGTGCAAGACCTTCTGGGAACGGAGTTATGGTCTCTCAAAGATTGAGCTAGGGAAACATGGTGGACGAGTTTTCCGAGGCTTGTAACTTCCGTTTCTTGCCGCCAATGTATGCGAGCTCACCTGTGTAAAAAGAGAAGTTGAGAGTGAAGGGAAGAACGGGGCTTTTGATCGGAAACCATCGCTCACCTCACGATTTCAAGCTTTCATTCGTTGACGTCGGTGGGCGGGCAATGCGCTTTTGGGGTTTGCCTTGCGCTCAAAGTTTCAACTTCAGGCTCTTTTAGGGCTCTTCCTAGCTCGTTTCCATACATTCTTTCGACGTTAGCGTTACAGAGTGCCCCTCCACTACCCGTTCCTGGTGGGAACTGAAACACATTTTTTATCGTGAACACTGCCTTTAAATCCGAGTATTGAAAGAAGAGAAACAATGAAAGATGATGACGGAAATATGATAGGAAAGGCGTGAAGCTTTATTGGAAGTCTCATGATTCTAAAAGGCTCGAAAATCTATAAAAACTTACCAGCCAGCGTTTGAGTCGTTAATTTTTAGGTAGCCCATCAAATACGAAGTCGAAAACAGATTCTACGTATATAATTAGTAAGAGCACTAATAATAAGTGATTTCCGGAAATCACAGCACATTATTTCTGAAATCGGCGCTAGAGCGCGTTATTTAGCTGCTAATTTTGGGTTGGGTTGGGTGGACCCGCGCTCCCGCCTCGGGTTCTCTGAACCCAAACCCAAACCTATTTTCCGATGGGTATTAAATCGATGAATGCCGAACAATTGGGTTGCGACGGCGCTGAACCCAACCCAAATAGGCAAACCCAGGGTCTGCGCAATGATAAATCCGGCCTCTTAAAGAATCCATTTCGTTCGGGATAGCCACCTTCTCCAAGTGGCTGTCTCTTGTGAGAAGGTATGACTGCAGCTGATGAGAAGCTGAGCTGAACCTTGCCTCCCTGTAAACCTCCTCTCATAAATATTCTCAATTTCGAATTCACACTAGAACTGAAAAACGAACTGAAGGGGAAATTACACCGCGCCGAGTGCAAATCACTCGACGTTTAGTCAATTATCTCATAAATGACCCTCTCGAGACATCACCGCGTTCGAAAAAAAGCTTTTCTTCTTTGGATAATAGAGCTAGTTTCGTCTTCCTCTTCCTGCAAGTCAAACTTTTTTTCAGGTTGACGTGGTGAGAAAGCTTTTGCAACAAACTACAGCAGCGCGCTGCATCGTGATAATGGGCAGACGCAAAATAATGGAACTGCTGTTCGTGCTGATCACAGTCAGGGATGTGCGTAATTACGACTAACGACTAACGAATTTAACGACTAACGGGCTTTTTGGGTGTTACGACTAACGACTAACGAAAATAAAAATATTTTCGTAAGCAATCCCAAAATTCGTTAGAAAGTCGATAATCATTCAAATCGCGCTCCAACCCAAGGATTACACCCGGATTGATACATATTGCCCTGTTGCTTGTTCTAATTGAATGGATCAAAATAACCGTAGCTTCCAGTGTTTATTATATTATTATATCTACCGACACAGCTTTGCAGTTCTGGAATCCCCATATTAAAAACCGAACCGAACGTTGTGCAAGGTTAGGCGTAGCATTTAGACCGGGATCATACTTCCAACGACGAGCGACGCGATGCAATGTTTACCATATATATCGACCGAAAATCGATATACCTGATGTGCACAGTCGCCGTCGCTGGTCGCATGAAGTATGATTCCGGCCTTAGGCCAATGTTATAGTTCTGCGACACCCGGTCGCGTCGTTCTGCACAGCGAAAGCGACACGACCGCCTACCGCTCTTTGAATAGTCGCTGTCGCAGTGCGCTGCACAGCGAAAGCGACAGTGGAAACGACAGCCATCGGCACATTTGCAGTATGTCAGCCGTCTGCGACACGTCGCCGCGACGGACATGCGACAACTGTTCCTACGACGGCCGGTGCCATTGCTCCGATCCTGGTCTCGCCACGATTTGTGCCAAATGTCATGACTGTCGCTCATGACAGAGACAATGTATATCATTGGCCTTATGCGACTTCGTGTCGGTCGCGCTACTTTATGGTAGGCTCACTGAAACGGTTCCGGCGCTGACCGGCTCCAGCGGAGATCTTTGCAGAGGGCACTATCAGAGGTGATAAGATGGAGCGGTGCCTGCAGGCCACAACTACAGGAACTGTATCCGATGATTGGATTGTAAAGGGTGCCGTCCTTCGATTTTCTGTCATAAATTTGAGATAGGGGTTTTTTGGGGTTTCTAAAAAGTGGTGCTGCGATCTCGCAGTGGTAAAATTTTCACTGCTAATTTCCGACCTTTCCCCATTATGGGAACAAGCTCTAAACCACGTAAGCGTTCGGCTCGCGACGCTGAGCAAAGAACAATTCGTGCAGAGTCGGGGCGATTCTCCGTGTTGACACCATTGGGTAGATCCCAAATAGCATCATATACAGTACAGGCCGTATCTTTTGCGTTTTGGACGAAAAAGACGCGAAAACGCGTCTTTTGCGTCTTTTCCTCATAACTCTGTTCAAGGTGATCCATTCTGGAATCCGAAGAGATGGTTGGAATCAGCATTGAGAGCTCTTCGTTTTGAGCCCCCACATGTCTTACTCTGCAACAAGGCATATAGGCGTGACACAATCAATCGAGTACGCGAAACGCGAATGCGGAGGTTTGGTCAGGGGATTGATTGTGTTTATATAACCATTGTGTATATTCTAGTGGAACACTCTGAAGATATTTTGACTGACATATGGGGATATGAATTTCGGTTTCTCCCATTTTCAAGTATCCATATTTCGGTCACTTCCCGGGTCCCGTTCTCGTTACCTTACAAATTACAAACGTTTCCAATAAATTTGATACTCGGCCAATGACCATTGTTTTATTATCCTCTCTCGAATTAGAACTACAATACCCGCACTAATTTACTTAGAAAAGCCGCAAAAGTCGCGATATCGCGACTTTCCGTCATGTCTCGGCACAAAAGTGCTCCAATCGAGCAATGAAGGGAGATATTTCGAATCAACATCGAAAGCTCTTCCTTTTAAGTTTTTACATGTTATGCGGCCATAAAAGACATATAGAGCTAACACAATTAATCGAGTTGGCGAAAGGAAAATTCAGGTATTTTGTGTTTATTTGACGCAATGCCACCTTCACCTCAACAGTGTTAACGTGATAGAGAACAGCTTAGTGAACTATTTACGGCTGACCGGCTTTTCCTGCGAAATTTCGGTTTGAAATTTTGGTTTTTTTTTCACCATTTCCACAGCGACAATCCTCCTCTTGCTTAGATTCACAGAGAGTAGCAATGTTTTTCACGAATTGTGTCTGAATCCATCCATGGTAGAAAACTTGGAGAGAATTTAGGCCGTCAAAAGTGATTCGCAGCGACGTTTAATGAGTGATCATCGACTGCAACCCTTGCAAAGATGTCCGTACTCCCTCTCAGAGGCTGGTACTATTTGTAGCTCCTCGCTGAACATGATGAATACATTGAAAACCCACCTTAAATTTTTTGCCATTTATTCTTTTAAAACTCAAAATCGTATGCTAATTATCGAAAACTTCTATTTGTTTTCCGATGTTCGGCGACCAACGATCAGCCGCTTCACGAAGTTTAGAATGCTGACGGCTAGGGCTTTCCAATGCTATATTGTTTGCATATTTAGGTTCGGAGAAATCCCTCTGTGTTTCTCAGATTTCTCAGATCTAAGAGAGTAATTCATCGCTG